>VXAA01005852.1:344552-357539 GCA_013399115.1 Anseranas semipalmata | reverse complement strand
TCCTTCTCTGCCAGGCAGCTTTCCAGCCACTCATCCCCCAGCCTGTAGCTCTGCCTGGGGTTGTTGTGCCCCAAGTGCAGGACCCGGCGCTTGGCCTTGTTAAACTTCATACAGTTGGCCTCAGCCCATCGGTCCAGCCTATCCAAATCCTCCTGCAGAGCCTTCCTACCCTCGAGCAGATCGACACACGCACCTAACTTGGTGTCGTCTGCAAACTTACTGAGGGTGCACTTGATCCCCTCGTCCAGATCATCTATAAAGATATTAAAGAGGACCGGCCCCAGTACTGAGCCCTGGGGGACGCCACTAGTGACCGGCCTCCAACTGGACTTGACTCCATTCACCACGACTCTTTGGGCCCGGCCACCCAGCCAGTTTCTAACCCAACGAAGGGTACGCCAGTCCAAGCATTTCAAGTCATTTCAAGCATTTCAAGTCATTTCAAGCATTTTCAAGTTCGCCAGTCCAAGCAAGTCCAAGCATTTCAAACCATACAGCCGTTCTCTGGGACCTCTGGTGGGCCATAAAGGGCTTATCTTTCATGCAGTGACTCCACGTGCCTTGTCAAAAGAAAGCGAGCAGAAGAAAGACCCCTGCAGCAGACATAGATGGAGCAAAGAGAATTCAGCTCTGAGATTAGGGTTTGAATCCTGCCATCTTCCACATCCCAAGACATCTTCCACACCCCTGCAGCCTTTGCTGCTCCACGAGGCTGCGGTGTCCATTCTGCATTCCCCTCACCGTTCATCATCCCTTCCTGATTTAGGGCTAGCATCAGGAAGGACTCTCCGGATGGCTTGCATCTTCCATGTACATTACTCTACGGACAGCGAGCAGGTCCCACTGAGACTGTTGGCCATGCTAGCGACTGGAAACGGCCCCGCTGCACCTCCTCTGCCAGTGCAACCAGGGCAGGGAGAACCAAAAGCTCTTTCCTCCACGAATGTTTCTTTGCGTGAGAAGGCAACTGTTCACTGAAACAGGAGAACCTACGACTTTGCTCTTTAATTTGAAATTGAAATTTGCAGCCATCTTGCCATGCAGCCTGTGTTAATCAATTGTCCCATGTGTCATTTTTAATTAAACAGACAACTAGAGTGAATTAGGGCAGGGACAGACACACAGGGAAATTTGGATTGCAGATGATCACGGGGTGATGTGGTGAACACTGGCAGTCAGGAGTGCTTGAGTCTGCCACTGCCTCAGCCACAAAATGTCCTGTTTGATCTTGGGCACATTCATTGTCTTGAATCTGTTCCTCTTTATGTATCCCTTGCCTACACAGTCTGTAGGTCTTCAGGTGCTGCAGTGATACAAAGAGATGTTGCAAAAACCCTGAAGCACTGCAACTATAGAAATATTCTGTGTGCAGGCAGATGGAAGATAGTTACCTAAAAGCTCTCGCATAGGACAGTGAGGATAAAGCACACTGAATCAGATTTGTTTGTGGTTTAACTCCACTTAGGATGAATTGATCTCCACCCTGCTGAATGCAGGGGTGTTCATTTAGTCCATCTTGCTCCAAAGAAAAGTTCCTTTGTGACAACTGGGAATGTATTTTTGCTAGCACCAGGTCAGAAACTGGTTAGCAGTAGATACAAAAAAAGTTGCCAATAAGAGCGTTTCGGCAATAAAAACCCTGCTATGAGTCAGGACCACTTGTGAAGGTAATATTAATGATGTGATATTGCCGATGTGTTTCCAGATTATTGGACATCAGCCTGTGAATCCCAAAGGCTCATGTGGATTCCTCAATAACTAACAGTTATTCACCTAAAAATGCATAATGTTTTTATGACTGTTTTTTATTTGCACTGAAGAGCAGCATTTGCAGCTAAGCTCAACGTCTTACTGGGCTGGCCAATTATACAGGCAGTACCTCCTGCCAAAAATGTGTGGTTTGACAGAAAAGGCAGAGGTGAGGGGGACAGGACACCATGGAGATGGAATTGTCCACCCCAGAGCTATGCAGCAAGCCCAGTGACCAAGAGAGCAGTGCTTTTGTCTCTGATGCCCAGTCTCATCCAAATGAGGGCACACGTTCTCTGTGCTTTCAGGATGGTCTGTTGGTGGCCACCATACGCACCCCAGGTCCTGGGACAGTTCTTCTGACTCACCACCTTCATCTTTAAGGAGCTGGCACCAATGACCTACACTGAAGAAGAGCTGGGTGAGCAGGGATTTTGCTTCATACCACATAAATGGTAGAAACATATTTAAAAATTCAGACTGAGAATCCCCTGAATCACACAATCCCAAGCACTGGGACTCACCCCCTTCCAGCCCTGCCTCCTCACCTTCCCACAGTGGAGGATGCACAGTAGCACGGAGAAAGATGAACACAGTGAAAGGCTCAATAGATGGTGATTTGGTGACTCATATTTGATGAATGGCTCACAACCAGCTTCACGTGGAATTGCAGCAGTTTAACTGCTTCAGCCTGCTTTGCATCTAAGGCAGAGGCACCACGGTCCCTTCTTCTGCTTTGTGGCAGCAATGCTTCCAGCGCCAAGTTTTGTGCTTTGTTAATCCAAGCGTATCAAGAGACAACTGCCTTTTGCTATTTGCAGCACATAAAAATCAATATGCCACTTACATATCCTCTCTGACTGTCATCCCAGGCACTTCTGCCCTGCTATTACATGCAGAAAGTTTACCTCCTTCAAGCAGAACGCTGTCTATTTTCTGCATGAATGAGAGAAATGCTCCAACATTATGCCCTCCTGTAAATTATAGGTGCAAAAAAAGGCTTTATGAAGGATATAACAGGATGAGTGGCTTCTGAAAACGGAGGAGTGGGCCCCATGATCAAGGCTATTCTTTCTATTTCCATGGCCCTGAGTTTTTTATTCAGAACCAATTTTTGGCTGCACACCTCAACTGCCAGGTTTTCATTGACCTCTGTCTTGGAGGTGTGGTGGAACAAGAGGAGATCCAGCATCCAAAAATATCTCCTATAGACCTGTCCTATCTCATCTACACCACAGTAGACTATTTCACAGCTGAAAAAACAAGTTGTTGTGCACAGTATTTGAAAGACACTTTGGCGTGGGGACTGTGTTCTTAAAAATGGAGTAGAGAGGAGAGATGCATGGAAAGGGAGCAAAGGAGAGAAAAGATGGTTGGGGAAATGACTGACAATGTTGTATGGAGAATGAGCCAAAATAGGGCATGTAGACACGTAATTTAGATGTGTAAATCTTGGAACAGGAAAATGTTGGAAGAGGAAAGCCAACACAGATGCTGATGGACACACAAGGGGGCTCAGTTGCCAGGGTCTCCCTCACATGGCATGTAGAGCCTAGGTCCACTCCTGGCGTGGAGCAGGTGGGGAGGTGGTTGCTTTCTTTCCACCCTTTATCTACTGCCCCAGGGTCAGAAACACCTTGGAAAGCCAGAGGTTCAAATCCATCCCCTTCCAGCAAGGATTTCTACCCAGACCTGGGGATCTGCCTACCACCAGCCTGCTGGTCCCAAGTCTGGGATGAAACTGGTCTCACCTCCTCCCAGTGATGCCCAGCAACACAGCAGCAAAAGACACCGTATGGCAATGATCCCAAATCCCTGCTGGGATGGTGGGCTCACCCTAGAAAGCCTGCTCGGACCCCTCCTGCCATATGGCAGGAGCCATCAACCCCTTCTCCATCCCCTGCCCTCTCTGCTGGGTGGATGACACCTACCTCGGTGCTTGCTCTGATGGCAGTGAAAGAAGTGGCTTTTGCAGGTTTTCCCTTGCTCCATTCCCCGTTGGAGGCCCACAGGAGAGCTTGGGGTTCCTCCAGCTGCCTGCAGCCCTCCTCTGCTCCCAGCAGTGCCCCCCCTGCAGTCCTGCCCATGGCAAAGGCTGGTCCCAGGCCACCTCCCTGGCTCCGAGCCCACACCGGCTCCGTCCGGGGAAAGGTGCCAGCAGATGGTGCTCTAAGACCCCAAATCTAGCTCCTCTGCCCCACATCCCAGGGCAGGGGCACCCTGCCACAAGCACCCCCCTGCTCAGGCCTTTCCCACCCTGGGCGCTGCACTTTGCAGCTTCTGGAGGGCCAAAAGCTCAGGATGAAGCTTCTAAGCTGTGCAAGTTCTAACATCTTCCAGCTCCATCCCCCAGGGCCTTTCACGCCAGGAACAGTTTTCCCTGGCTGGGGGGGCTTGCCAAGCAAAGACAAAATTGATATTAGCTTCTTTCATCAGAATTGATCTATTCCAGGGAAGTTCAATGAATTATTTCCTCTAACTCGCTCATTAAAACTGTGGCCCACATCTTATCGGCATATCCTTGTACAGAGAGTGCTGCTGACTCGAAGATGGTGCTTTGACAAGCAGGTCCAGCTCAGAGGTGTTACCAGCCATCTCAGGGGTGGGTGAAGCCATTTTCTGATAAAAACAAGACAAATTTCAAGGCAGAAAAGCAGCCCAGCTGACGACAGTATAGCCTGGACTTGGGCGAAAAAAGCCAGAGGCAGGCAGGGCTGGGAAGAATGAGAGCTGTGTTCTGTAGTTTATGGGAGAAGTAAGGTCTGTGTTTACAAAGAAGAGTGTAAAAAAGTGCTTTTAAGCTGTCAGCTATTTATCTTCCATGCTTGTTTAATTATGGACAAAATATTATGGTGGGAGGAACCAGCGAGTGCAAGTACTTGTTGATGCCTTGGCAGAAAAGCGGTGCAGAAACTTTACATTTGTCCTGCGCTTCTGTTAGTGATTTCCCCACGGTGATTTGTGGGGAAGTGGTAGCAAGAGGTGAAGGTTCGCCTGCATTACCTGGGGCATGGTTGCTTGGGTATTGGGGCTGGGAGGTCAGACAGTAAGGTTTTTGCCCTTGCAACTTGGGAGTCCTTCTGTTCAATTCCTGCTATAAATAAATTTATTATTTTGTGGGCAACACCCCCAAACTCCTGCTTTGGTAGTGACTCTGTCTTGCTGGAAACCAAGCTGCTCTTGCTTAGCCCCCAAAAAGCCAACACTACAGTGTTTGCTCCAAAACTCACAACTATTTTTTTGCGGCCAAAGATACAGAAATCATTTTTTCCCCACCAAAATGCAGCTACCTATGAGATAAACCACAGCAGGAGTTTAATGATGCGCAACTGCTTAGCCGAAGGACTGACATGTCCTGCTGAAACTGCACGGGGGGATTTGGGTTAGCAGGATGTAATTACCAGAGCTGGAGTTTGGCCACGTGCCTGGAGCTAGCATCCTTTCACTCCAGAAAAGTGCTGTGAACAATCTCAAGTGAACACGAGCACCCAAAGTCTCCTTCCCAAGTCCCGTCCTGGCGATGGCAGCTCCCGCAGCGGTTGTGGTGTCCATCGTGGGAGGAGGAAGATGCTGGAAATGCTGCTTAGGAAGCCTTGCAACCCTCCTGCACCTTGCTTTTGGGGAGAGGCTGGAGGTAGAAGCAAGCAATTTGATAGAAAAACAAGAAATACACCAGTAATGAGATAGCTGTCAACACTCCCTGCGGATAACTTCACAGCAGGAGAATTATTTATAGACAGAAGTGTCTGAGAACTTATTTTCTTTGACACTGGCCATGGCAGAGTAATGGATAGCTCTATGGGATGGGTTTTCAAAAGCACTCAATTAGGAGCAATGAGGTGCAAAATTACATGTGCAAAGAGATGGAAACATAGATGTTTGAGATGGAAAAAGGCTTTTCTGGCCTGCCAACACCACCCTGTTCCCAACAGGACAGGAGAGCTCTTTTCTAAGCACCCTGGTGTACAATTGTTCTTTTCTACAGATATTTTTGTATACATGAATGTGATATGTAGATCCCGAAAACTGCAGATGTTTGGGTTATTTTCTGCTGCTCTGGATGTCTACGTGTGTATAAATCCCTGTCTATGCAGTGAAATTGTTTTTGCTTCTCTCTAGAGGGAGAATGTTAGAAAGAACTTGATTTAAAGTACAGTTGCCATTTTCATTCATTCTTTGGAACAAGAGTAAGAGTAGCTTTTTCCAAAAATGCGCATCCCTCCAAGGAGGTGCTCAGACACAGCTAGTCAGAAACCCTTCACTTAGAAGCACAGCCATCAAGCTCTCCTTATTTTTACTCTTCCTTGTAATTGTTCACAACCCAAAATAAAAAAGTAGCAGTAGCCTGAAAATCAGTGGTTTGCTCCTTGGGCAAGAAAGCATTTTGCACAGGGATCAACAGGGATGAATTCCTTTTTCTGCTGAACTTAATTTGTTGTCAGACTGGATTTGCATTGGCTGACCTTTGTGAGTTGGAGGGATCCAGGCTTTCAGACCAAACTCAGTCCCTGGGAAAAATGTTCATCCACTTCTGCTCTTTCTGAGTATAGGTGAACTTTGGTCCTCAGAGAAGAGTGCAGTTCACTGCTTATTTCAGCCGTTCTTGGTGCTCGTGCTGGTCCTTATCCAGGATGACTCTTTTAGTGAATTAGTTTCAAGAGAAAGAAAGGGAAAAACTAGTGCCCAGCAACCTGTTTGCAGTAGAGACCTTTCCCTCGCTGCGCCACAGTAGAAGGTGACATTATTTCAAAGGATAAAGTGGCAACCACCCATTAAAGGTCATAAAGACGCTCTGGTTTTTATTAAGACTAAATTGCAGCTGCAATGATTTGAATGGCAAAGGGCTCCAAATGCAATCAGCTGGCTGATTGGGTCACTGCAGAGCGCAGGCTGCCTCCTGCCCCCCTCTTTCCTGCTTCACCTTCTGCTTTCTTCATACAATCTCCATCTTCTTCCATGATGCATACGCACAATACAAGAATCTTCATTATTCCTGTTTGCAGCAGTCACTACCATACTGGGGATTAATCAGCGGGGCAACATCCAGCCAGCAAGTGCCAGTAGACCCAAGCATAGAGATTTGATCGTTTTTCCAAGCCTTGATGTTAGGAGTGAGCCGTGATCTTACAGACAGGAACCAGGTGGGCAGGGGAGATCCGAGTGCTATTCTGTACTCATCTGGGGAGCATTTCTGGGCCCTTGGACAGATGGGGTTTGAGCACTGGCTGTGTTTTGTGCAGTTGGTCTCCCTTTCTTGACCCTACCCCGGCATGCTTGTGTTGCTATATGCAAGCCATATCCATCTCAGGGTGGGACTGACTTCATTTTCCTTCACACATCTAAATGCAGATGTCTCCATTGACTGAGCCACTCTCAACTCCTTTTTTTAAGTCACAAAAGAGAAATGGCCGCCGTTAAAGCCATTCCCCAACACATTTTAGGTGCCTCCCTTAAGATAAGCCAGATGACTTATTGTGCCTCTAAAATAAAATGAGCCAGCTCCTCACTAACTTGGGTTGCCTGTGCCATTTGAGAGAGATTGCGATACAGCCCCACTAAAACTTCACCGAGCCTCATGTGCTTAATCAGCAAAATGGTTTTTCCCCAAGCATTTAAGAAAGTAGATGAAAGACCGGTTTCACACAACTATTAACCCCAGATGCACCAGGCAGCACATAGGTCTTCTCTGCAGGTCACATTCCCATGCCGTGTACCAGGAGAGTGGTTTAACCCCATGGTCTGCAAACACTTGTGAGTCCGTGACCCCTCTAAAGGTCTGAAGGTAGAAACAACTGCCCAAGTCATGTCAGCTGTTGTACAGGAGCCTGTAGCTCCATGGGGGAATTTGTCCAGTCCATGACAGAAGACATGTCTTCTTCTGGGCCATCCTGACATCTGTGTTGATGATATCAAACCCTCTCCTTCATCATGATTCAGACTTAGAGGTGTGGGTTCTTGCTGTCATTGCAGCTACATACCCAAGGCACATTGACCTGTCCATCTTGGAGAAGCGTGCGTGGGGTGGTGTTCTGTCCTCACCTGTATGTCCTGTGCCTCTGAGTGATGCTAAAAGGTGCCCTGGGCGATGTATCTTCCCTGAGCCATACACCAAGTGTGATCGGAGAGTCCTGGCCCAGGGGAAATTTGTATCTGAGGTCCTCCCTTTGGTAGCCCAGCCCCAGGCTCTAACCTCTGGGCTCTTACACAGGAGCCAGGTGGCACCACCGCGTTGGTCCATGTGTGGGCTGCCTGGCTCTGGCCCTGCCTCTTCTCCGCACCGTTGCTCCCATAAAATGAGCCGTATTCAGCCATTATGGATGTGGAGTGTGTTGGCGTGGAGGGAGTGCCATTCATCAAGGGGCTCCATTCTCTACTCATTATGTGCCAGCTACAATGAATCAACGGTAATGAGGCAATTTTGGTCATTTCCACTTTGTATGAACAATAATTATTTTCCACCCCTGCAAAATAGTCCCTAATTAAACTGATGGATTTCAGCAAGGTCTTGCAAGACTAAACCCTCTTCCTCTTTTACAGGGGCAGCATGGCCTCTGAAATCCATTGCGACTGAGCTCTGCAAGGCACAACAGAGTTTTCAGATGCCTCCCTTTGGTGTATTTTAATAGGCTGAACAAATGGAAACCGTTGGTGAAATCAAAGATCAAGAAAGAGGCGACACGTCTCTTTCTCGTGCAGGATAAAAAGCCTAATTCCTTTAAACGCCCTAGGACAACGTGATATCAAATGTGCAGGAGAACAAGATGAAACTCATTCATTCACTCAAGTCAGGAATGCCTGCTCATGAAAATGCAGGCAGGAAACTGCTCTCTTTTACAGTCTGAATTAAACAAGGGCGACATTTCGGCATATTGCTCGCTGCTCGCTAAACAGCCCTGCTCCAAAGGGATCGTCTGAATGCAGCATCTCCAAGCCGTTGTGCCACGCTGGAGTCTTATTTCTTCTCAGTGATAACTGTTGAACCAAGTGGAGGTCAAGAGCCTATTACTACCAGCGTTAAAGCACCAGCAGTGCTCTTAGAGGAGCCTGGAGGAATCTATGCTTTAAAGCTAAATTGTCTCACTGTCAAACTATAACTGCTGTCCTTGGAGCAAGCTCTTACAACTGCTTTGGAAATTGTTGGTGCTCGTTGCATGAATAGATTACAACAAATCAGCTGAGCCACAGCAGTTTCTCAGGCGTAAACTTATAGCTGGGCAAAAGCAGTGTTCTGGTCTGAGCTTAGCTCATGAGCCAAGAGGACGAGCCTAAACCAAATTCCCTCTCGTTATCTGCAGGATGGAAAGTGCACAAAGGCAGCTGATGAGCACTGTCTCAAGACAGAGTAATGACACCATCTGCACGTGTCTTCAGGCATGAGGAACATGAGATCTGTGGCTGCTTCTTTATTTGGGAGTTGAAAGCAAAAGCAAAGCAGGAGTCTAAGGCCTTGTGTAGATGCTCCTAGCCCATGTGCTTTGAGCCCCAAAACCACTTGGTGGGGAACCTTCATGGAAGACAGATGCAAGCCCAAAGCCAGCAGCAAACTGGGGGTAACCTCTCAATATCCCGTAGGAGCTCATCCCTTTATGCCCCAGAGTATCTGCCTTTTCCTAGGGGAAATACACTGTGCAAGCGCTAAGAGGAACTCAGAGCTGAAATGAGCAGGGCTCAATCGATGGCATTGATAATGGCATGAAACACCTATCCACCCCAAGGGCAGCGTTGTGGCAGGCTGAGGCATTAAGCACTGGGATGGGGCTGGGATGCAGGATAAGTGCAGCGACTGAAATTCGCACGCTTGCGAACCAATGCCTGCTGCAGACCACTGCTGCCCCTCCCTCAGCCCATCTGCAGGAACCGTGCCCTGTATCTTTCCTTCTCTACGTCTCAGCATCTTACACACCACCTTTTAGCCTGATTTTCCCTTTTCCCCTTTTTATTTATTGTGCAGCAACCACCAAAGACAAAGCAGAGCACGACAACTGAAGCCTTAAAAGGCACGCTGGAAAAATGTTGCCCGGAGCAGCGAGTACATCAGTTTGGATACGGAGCATTGATTTCTTTTTATCACCCTGCTTATTAACTACACAGGATTTGCTCTTAAAGAAAAAAAAATCAAAATGAGCCTAGAGGAACTGTGAGAGATAAGGGGAAGGATGTTTGCTCAAGTTATTTCTCATCATGAAATGCTTTTAGCTCCAGATCTCAGGTAAGGAACCTGTTCCCTATCATCCTTTTCAGTAATTAAAAAAAAAAAAAAAAGAAAAGAAAACCTGGCAGTTTACCAGATGTTCTTTACACATAGAATTAATATCTTTTTATCTTCCAGAGATAATGCTTGAGCTGGAGGAATCAGATCAGAACATGAATGTCTTTGTTGCAATTCCAACTCAAAGGAACATTTTTGCTGTAATAGAACCTAACAGTATTAAGTGGCCTTGATTTTCCACTGCAATTTTGTGGCTTGGTGCCTGAGTAGCATCATATAGCTGGATCTTCAGTGGGGCTAGGCTGGTTGGTTTACCACTAAGGTAAAAGCTAAAGCTATTGATTTAATTGCGACTCCATTGCTCTGATTAAACAAAGAAGTTAACCCACTGGTTTTGGTAAAGTTACCTTGACGTGCTGCTGGCAGAGTATCAGTATTAGCATCAAGTTGCCTAGCACTAGGGACATGGAGAGTGAGACAATTAGTGTGACGGACAGAGCAAAGGCACTGGAAATTAAAAAATAGCCCCAGGAAAAAGAAGCAGATTTCGTAGGTGCAGAGATTCAGGGAGAAAAATGGAAAGCCATTGCATTTACTAGAAAAGGTGGTGTTGATCAGAGTCCTTACACAGAAAATGTAGTGACCCTGAACCTCCTTACAGAGACCAATTCCTAGTGAGCAGCCCAAGAGAAAGAAGGCAACACCCCCACCATCCCCACCTCCCTCCCAAATTCTTTCCTTTGATTGTTTGTTTATCTGTTTTCATATCAAAGGCTCAGCTTGGCTGTCTTTCATCTTGGCTATCACCATCA
Organism: Anseranas semipalmata; assembly: GCA_013399115.1. Taxonomy (NCBI): domain Eukaryota; kingdom Metazoa; phylum Chordata; class Aves; order Anseriformes; family Anseranatidae; genus Anseranas; species Anseranas semipalmata. Next base: position 346,769 of record VXAA01005852.1, on the reverse strand, counting down.
CCAAGGAACGAGCTTCAAATCAACCTTCTTGTGAGCTGGCTTCTAAGGAAACCTTCTTCAGTAACAGGTTTTGCATGTCTTCTTAAAATCCCTTTCAGAAACATCAAAGTACCCTCTAATTGCTGTGCCCTGCCTCACAAATAACCTGGATCCAAAGAGGTCCACTGAGTGGATGTGTGGGACCCTCTCAGATTGGTTGAGTTAAAAATATTTCATAATTTTACTCTCAGATAAACAATCAGGAGTTTGAAAATTGGTGTAGTCAGGTGACATTGACTGAGCTAGGGCCTCTGCATTGCTCCACACCTCACAGTCTTCATGCTTTTACAAGGAGCCATTCCTGAGAGATTCCTGAAGCTCTCATCTTCCTTCAACAGCATAAATGAGCTGGAACAGGTTGCCCAGAGAAGCTGTGTGTGCCCCATCCCTGGAGGTGCTCAAGGCCAGGTTGGATGCGGCCTTGGGCAGCCTCGTCTGGTGTGAGGGTGCCCTGCCCATGGCAGGGGGTTGGAATTAGATGATCTTTAAGGTCCCTTCCAACCAAACCTTTCTATGATTCTATGAAATGAGCTCACGGAACCACCCACTCATGCCCTAGATGGAGGAGACCCCAGGGTGTGATGGTTGTGTCTTGAGATCAGCTGTTGCTTCACCAGATGCAATCAGAATTCCAAGATGGGATTGCTCTGAGTGCCTACTTCAAGCTAAAGGCGAAGCCCCCAAAATAATCTCCAGGGACTTTGTCTTGCACACCGGTAATCGGTAATGAGCCCATATGCAGTAACATCAAACAGCAATGAGAACAGAGAGGGGCACAGAGAGAAAACTGCCACATTTAATCGAGTTGCAGCTACAGTTTCTCATACTGAAGACCATGCTATAAAAGCCCAGGCCATGAGCATCACACAAATTGTCCTGAGCACCTGCATGGCAGAATGGAGTGGAGTCTCCTTCTCTGGAGACATTCAAAACCCGCCTGGATGCGTTCCTGTGTGACCTGATCTAGGTGTTCCTGCTCGGCAGGGGGATTGAACTAGATGATCTTCCAAGGTCCCTTCCAATCCCTAACGTTCTGTGATTCTGTGATACCAGTCCTGTGTGCACACAGCATGTGAGCCAGGACAGCAACTCACGGTCAGTCTGTCCAGCTGCGGAGCCCCTTCACAAATCGGACCTTCAGTCACTAGCAGAAAGGAAATAGAGCAGGTGAAGCATTTGCCATGCAACTGACACCTGATAAATTAATCCCAGTGAGATGAGTGCTAATTAACTGATCATGCTAATGAACACATTGGATTTTGTCAATGCATTTAGTTTTTTGATTGGAGAGAACTGTGGATGCTGGTGTGGAGGACAAGACGACTAGTTTCTGAGTGATGTATGGGGGCTCCATGTTGTGATTCCAAGAAAATTATTTTAAAAGTGTTTATACTAAACAAGGACTTAGGAGACCTGGTGTGCACCAAGTTGAACACAAGTCAGCAATGTGCCCTTGCTGCTAAGAAGGCCAATGGTGTCCTGGGCTGCATGGGGCAAAGTGTGGCCAGCAGGCCGAGGGAGGTGATCCTTCCCCTCTACTCAGCACTGGTGAGGCCGCACCTGGAGCGCTGGGTCCAGTTCTGGGCCCCCAGTCCAAGAGAGGCCTGGGCATAGTGGAGAGAGCCCAGCGCAGGGCCAGCAGGAGGCTGAAGGGCCTGGAGCCCCTCTGCTGGGAGGAGAGGCTGAGAGAGCTGGGGCTGCTGGGCCTGGAGAAGGGGAGGCTCAGGGGGATCCCACCCATGGCCACAAACACCTGCAGGGAGGTGCCGAGAGGCCGGAGCCAGGCTCTGCTCAGGGGGGCCCAGGGCCAGGCCCAGAGGCCCCGGGCCCAGCCTGGAGCCCAGGAGGTGCCTCTGAGCACCAGGAAGCACTTCTGTGCTGGGCGGGTGCCGCAGCCCTGGCCCAGGCTGCCCAGAGAGGGGCTGGGGGCTCCTCCTTGGAGAGCTCCCAAAGCCGCCTGGACGTGGTGCTGGGCCCCCTGCTCTGGGTGTCCCTGCTGGGGCAGGGCTGGGACCAGAGGCACCCAGAGCTGCCTCCCAGCATCAGCCAGTCTGGGATTCTGGGATTCTGTGATATTAAAAAGGGAATTACAATCTAACACCAGAATAACAAGCTGAGACCTCATATTGCCAGGTGCTCTCTGAGGTGTTCGATTCTGTTCTTGCAGCCACGTAATGT
>VXAA01005852.1:329539-344528 GCA_013399115.1 Anseranas semipalmata | reverse complement strand
TTTTTTTTTTTTTGTCTTCCCTGTTGTTTACCTGGGAATACCATGACAGTTTTAAATCTGTCATACTGATCCAACCTCAGATGCACTACAGATCTATCAAATGCCATCCGGAGGTCACCAAGGCCTGTGTTTGCTGCCAGATGCGCAGCAGTTTTCTGGTCTGTTGTTGTTCCTAAGGGGTCTATGTGCTTTCAGAGAGATTATTTAAATGCTGCTACAAAGTGACATTGGTTAACGAGATTCCTCTCTCATTTCTGCAAACTTCATTCCGTCAAGGATCCTATGAAGGACAATTTGATCAAAAATCGTCTCCCATTTTGCAAGATTAATCAATTCATTGGTGCCAGGGCATGCTCTGGGGCCTGGAGCATCCATTCAGTCATCTCTTGATACACCGTCAGACTGGTGCCTGCGTTGGCTCACATCTCCGCTGAAATATCTGATTAGGTTTCAAGGGATAAGGTGGGTTAGGAACCATTCCCAACAGGCAGCTCTGGCCAGTAATGTTCATCTTCCCATCTGCTGATCATCAGGGAACGCAGGCAGAGACACAGGGTGGTATCACAGTGTCACAGTCTTCTGTATCTCTGCCACGCTTGAGCTGGAGAGCTTTGCTTAACCCAGCTTCTGGTATTTCTTCTAGAGCTCCAAGCTGGCTGGGGCCACCAGACCATGGTTAGTACAGTGCTGAGCCCTGACACAACTCTGTGCATGGACAGGTACAGGAGCACAGCTCAGCACAGTGCTAGCACCTCCACACCACTTGCATCTAGCCTGAAGCATGGGAAGAGAAGAGACATCTCCCTGGAAATCCTTTCCAGAGGCCAGCAGGAATACAGAGGCTTCTGTGCAGCGATTATTAGCAAAGTGTAGGTCATACCATTGTGTTTTGTTCCATATCTATATAGTTCTATCATTTAAAAATCACCACCTCCTCTCTGAAAGGCTTCACCAGTGGAGTTGAACGTCAGTTGAAGGGGGTTCCATGTTTCTAGAAGAGGGTTGATGATGCTTTTGCATAGAGGAGACCCAGGTTTCCAGCCATTTGTGCCTGCACTGCTCTGCCAGCCCGCTGTCTCACCAGCTGGCACACATGGCAGTGGGCAGCATCCTCAGCTTGTTAGGATGAGAAAAGTCCAAACCCATCCACACGCAAGGCTGGGGTTTCTATGTCCTCCCTGCCTCCTGCACCTTCAAAGCATTGAGCATTGCGTCCACTTCTCAGCGGGTGTCGAGTCCCATGTAGGGATTTGGCCCTGGTGCAACGATCGTTGTCAGCTAAAATTAACAGAGGTCATCTCATTTGCACAGAGGCTGGTCAGCCAAGCAGAGCGATGTGACAGGCTTTAATTAGATCCACAATGATTGCCTGCCCAGGGAGAGTTGTTTGGTGGCTTGCTCGAGGCATGTAACATAAGTGGTTGGGTTGTCACCGCGTGCTGGAGGGCAGCTCCCAAGTGCTCCCTGCTAACAAGAGTGGGAAGAAATTTGTCTGAAACAAATTGGGATGGGTTTTGGGGGTTGCTTTCCTTCAAACACACGCTTCTATGCTGTTCCCTCTGCCACTTGTGTGTTTGCTTTCACTTTCACAGTATTTCTCCCATATATGCACAATCACAACCTTGCACACCCTATTTCTGCCCATCTCTCACCCATATAGTCTTCGGTCTTTCTCCGTTCTGTTGTTCTCAGCTCCCCAAGTTCATCTCCCTCACACATTTACACTCTTTGTCTCTCTCAGCGTGAAGTCTGCTGGCAGAAATGCTTGCAGATGAGAGGGTTAATGGGGAAAATTCCCCTTGTGCAAAGCTCTGCTGTAGGACGCCAATGGGGAGGCAGGCTGGTGTGACCAGCCAGGTGAGACAATAGGTAGGCACAGAAGATGGTGCAGGGAGAGGCACAGGACCTTCAGGCAAGACCAGAAAACATGTTCTGCTATCAGTTGCAATTGTGTTAGCAGTCAATTAAATAGCTTTGGACTATGGCCCAGGTTCAGCAAGGCCATTCTTTAAAGTATGTCCAACCCAAAGCAGGAAGGAAACTAGACAATGTGAATGAGCAGGTCACAGGCTCACAGTTTTGTGGGTATTTCTGGGTTGAAGCAAAGTTTTGCACAGAAAGAGCCCCAAATGTGGTCCCGGGTATAATGAAGTGCCATGAAGAAGCCACAGATGGAGGCATTTGAGGCTGGAATACGCAGGAGCAGAGGTGGAGATCAGTTTGAGGGTGTTAGGAGTGAGATGACTGTGAGAGAGGAGACAGAGATGGGATGGTGGAGGATACCAGAATGAAGTGATGTAGGGCGGGGTTCAGCCTGAGATGTGGACACCTAAAAATGGTCTTTAATGCCCAGAGAGAGATTCAGATCACCCTAAAGCAGGCATTTATGGCCAAGCTGAATTGTCCAAACGTCAGCTTTAGGGGGTCTGAGGCATTCAAATGGGGCTGGCAGATACATCATGGAAGCTAAACATGTCCTCCCTGGACAAGTGGCACAATACCCTAGAGCACCTTAAGTGACATGACGCACCATGTTTAGGCAACCAATCTGGGCTTGTACCTTCTCCCTCTTCACTGAAATGCAATTTTCACAATCTGAGAGGAGGCATGTTGGGCTGAGGTGACTCCCTTCCCACATGACAAGGAGAACCCAGGAGTCTTGAGCCTTTGGTTCTTGTTCCAACCTCTGCTCCAAGCTCCTACACTTTAGTTAATCACACATTTGTTGCGTCCCTGTTCTTCCCCAGACTTGGCAGAGAACATATTTTGGACAAAGCTTTGGTCACGGTCTTACTGGGTCTTCACTGATCAGTTTAGCATTTTGACATCTGGCAGCAGGACTCTTCCCTGAGCAAGACCTCTGAGCTTTGGTTGGTGTGAACGACTGGGAAGGGGAAAGCTGGCACGCTCATGTTCCCACTGGGCCAAGTCCTTTCCTCCATCCATGCTTCAGAACAGCAGCTCCTTATCCCGTCAAACCCCCAATCTCCTTCACAAGCTTCAGATAGCTTAGTTTTGTTTAACCTTTCCTTTCCAGTTCTTAACAGACTTCCTCCAGGCTTTATTTAGAGCCAGCAGTGGTTCCCACTGGGATGTTGCCAGGCAAGGAATTACTTTGTTTGGGTGGAGATATTAGGGGTCACTGTGGCTGTCAAAAATTTAGACAAAGCTCAAATGTTGGCTTGGCTGCTCATAGTATCTGGCTCTAATGGGCTGGACTGGATTTTTTTCTTTAGAAAGTCTCTGTGGCACAAGCAGGTCAACCGGGGGGAAAATAAATGACAGACAAGCAAGGATCTGTATGCTCTCACACACCTTTAACAGCAGACTTTCTCATATCTCAAGAGTGTCTGGCCTTCAAGTTCGTATGTGACTCTGCCCTATATATTTCTTGTAGCAGATATTGCTTCCATCAGAGCCTCAGCCTTCTACTATCCCATCTTACTGCTGCCTGACTATTACAACTCACTTGTCTGGGTAATATTTTAATGAACAGAGGTGACAGATGATGCTGAAGTCTGTCTCCTTTGCCAGGTGATATGTGAAAAAGCAAAACTTTGGTGTGACAAGCTGTCAAATGGCTCTTCTGCAGTAGAATTTCACTCCTCACCATTAAAATGTGGCTGACAGCATCTGCCCAAAGCGTCACTTTCTGAAGGAGACAATCATACAGTGAGACTCTGCACAGCTAAATTCTTTCTTTGACCTCACACCTTTGCTGGCTACCAGCAAAATAAGAAATGAGGGAGAAGAGAGACTGACTTGGTAGATATCTTTATTTCCATTCTTTGCCTGCACCGTTATCCCACAGGGGAAAACCAGACAGAGCTGCAAAAGGTCTGGAAATTAAGTGGGATCAGAAGGAATATGGCAGTAATTTCTTCTTACACTTCCTCAGAAAGTTTGAGTCCCACAGATGGAAAAAATTGCTTCTCTGAACAGCCTCACAGTGGGACCTGTTTGACTTCTCTGGAGGCCCAGAGGTGAGCCGCTCACCAAGGGCTTTCTTAATAGCCAACAGAGGGAAATAAGCACTTCTACAAGGCGATTCCTCTGGCCTCCTTCAGATCTTCACTCCTGGGTGAGCTCAATCATACACAGCGGTGCCTGTTCCCCTCCATTGAGTCTGGGCTGCTAACTCGAATGGAGATGTCTATGCTGGATAAAAAATCACCACCTCCTGCCCCTGTATCTTGTCCTGAGCAGTTCTATCTCCGTTTTTGACCCAATGTGCGCAACTCACAGTATAGAGACACTCGGTAGTCCCAGGGAGGGGTTTTCTTGAACAAATCAGAATGTCATAGTTGTGCAGGTGCCACTGAAGCCCATTGGCTTTTGGCTATAATTCTGGATGTAAAAAATATCTCAGAACCCAACCTCTGCTCCATTACGTTTTCTTCCACAAGAAGGGGTGAGTAATCAAACCCCAGGACCCTAACTTACCCCCAAAAAATACAAGACAAGGAAAACCAGGCAGAAGAACAAACACTTAGGAGGTGGGTAAGGAGTGAGACAGCATAGCAAATGTCCTGTTCCCTGGTTAGCTTTTAACTGTGTCAGTCTTCTGTAACATCACCCTTTGCTTAGGTAGCACTAGGCAATCCTTCATCATTTCTCTCCTCTGGCCCAAGGAGAATAATGCGATCTCCAAGGTCAATGTAATTACCTGCTCCTTCTCATTAAAGGAATTGCCAAAGTATCCATTTAAAATCATTAGCCTCCCCGCCCCTGGCATTGCGAATGATTTATGAGGAGGTTATTTATTCCCTCCTCTTTTCTCCTGAACACCTTTCTAATTAGGAGCGGCACACTGAGGTCCCTCATTCTCCAGGGTGGAATCCTATTTATGGCAAAAGGGAGAGCATGGCAAGCTGGCTAGCAAAGCAGGCAGCTATTTGTTTTAAAGGAATAAAATCGTTTCATGGTGGAGAAACTGCTCCAGCTACAAGTCCTGTGCTTGCAGACCAGGCGAAAGACCAAACCCAGCTGTATGGGGAGGTTTTAATAGATACTGGGTCAACTTTTGTCCATGCAGGGGAGAGGATGACTAGAGCAAGTTCCTTAATCTCCTAGTTTCCTAACTATCAAAAAGGAAACAATTCTGGCACACTTAAACTGCTTGGAGCTGAGTGACTGTTTTCCTGGTTGTAAGTCTACCTACATATCTTTCTAGCATCACAAAAACAGCAATCACACTTGGACTCTGACTATTTCTAAGCAGCAGAACAGTCATGCTTGGCCAGGCTATGGAAAAAATATTGCATTTGAATTTGAATTTGAAAATTTCAGCCCTGCATGATGATGTCGGGAGCTGCCAGAAATGACAATAGACTTTTGTTGCAAGTGTTTGGAAACTACAGTGCTAATGTTGTGACAGTGCAATTAGCGGTAATTTTTTCAACCAGTTGTAAGGCTCTTTCCTAAGGCCATGACTGTACGCCATCCCAGATCAGCTGCCAGCACTCAGCAGTTCCTGTAGCCACGTTATTAATTTAAACCTAATACAGTGTACACCTTGTTGCTGCACGTCAGCCCTCTGTTAACCACTCATATGACCAACTGGATCCTTTTCTGGGAAATCCCAGGATAATCCTTCCAGGGAGAGGAAAAAAGAAGCATCTGCTGGGTGCCATGGATCTTGTCTGGCATTGTAATCATGGTGCAACAACCTCAAGAGTTGCACATGCAACTGAGCAGTCTAATTTACAAAGCAATTTCCCTGCCAAACTGTTAGCAGTGTGTGCAGGTGATGGAAGAATGAACAGGGAACTTTGTGATTTAGGGGACAGTGCCCTGCTGCTGACCCCAAGTCATTGCAAGCACGTGCAGGATAAATGTGACCATAATGAAAAGGAAGAGGTGCATGTATAAAGGGGCTGGACAGATAATTGGGATGGAAGTGGTTGAATTCTGGTCTCACACCACTTTTGAGCTCCTGTTCCATGGGTATGAAAGGAGCAGTTTCTGAAAGCTCCCTGACTGTTAACACACAGAAGCTCTTGGTGTAAGTATAGCTGCTAGCATGAATTCTTTTAAATTTAAAAGAGTTAATTAAAATTAAAAGAGCTGTGTTTCTCTGCTTGGTCTCAGCAGCCTGGCTTAGAAACCCAAGACCTGCCATTTCCTCTGAGTGTCTTTTTTCTTTCTGCAAACAAAGTCTGCCTTAATTTACTCACTATGCAACGCTTTCCATCACTGGCCTTTGCAAATAGAAGATCTTACAGGGGTCTTACAGGGGTGTCCACTGGCAGTGAACAGGCAGGAACTAATTCCTGCTGCTGCCTTGTATTGTGGGAGGCATTATGGGTACAACATGATCCTAGTCCTTTGCTTTCTGCCTCGGTTTCCCAATCATAAAAGGAAGATAATGATACCAACTTTGGAGAACGTGGGGATTCAAGTGCCTGGGGATAATTGTTTTTGTTGACTCCTTCTCAGCCCCCTTAAGCAACCTTCACTTGAGGTCTTGTCCTGCACCAGAAACAAAGTGCCCATGGCCAAAAGAAGGGGGATATCAACTTCCCTAGGAGCCTTTGTCTGCAACCTCAGAAGGACCTTCAGACAGGAGATGGAGTCTGTGATTGCTTCCTGAGCCTCCATCGCAGCCCACCATGTCTGGGGCTTCCTCCCAGCCCTACCAAACCCTTTGCCCTTTCCCCATGGGGTGGCTGGAGAAGGTTGGATGTCTCAGGGCTGGTTCTCCCATGCCTCCAGCATGGGAATACCTCCTTCTCTCATCCCAGCTCACTGTGAAGTGGCAATAACTTCTGTTTTTTTGGCTTGGGGAGGGTGGGGAGGGAAATTTAGCTATTCCTGGGTAGACAGGGCTGTGCCATGGAAGATAGAGGACATGAATCGTCACAAGGGTTTGATCTTCCCTCTGTCACTACTTGGCATGTTGGGATGGGGGATATCTCCCTTGATACATTTGTGCAGTGCATGGCATGACAAAGACCCCCTGGAGGAGCAGCCACGGTCCCAGCTGAGGGCCAGAGGAGCTGTCCCCATCCCATGTCGTTGATGGGGTGCATACCCCAGCCCCACAGGCAGGCAGCGAGTACTTTAGGTCAGAGCTGTCCCGCGCCATGAGGAATGTTTTGATGCACAGACATGCTTATTCAACACTACCTCAGCTCTGTGCTAATTAAATCCAAAGGGTAATCATTATTTCATTGAGTTTCCTCCAGTGCTGTAATTCCATCTCAGTTGTGGCTGAAAGCACAGGATGGAAAGGCAGGTACAGGGCCAGTGCTTTAGGCTGATTTTTTTCTCCTTCTTCTCCTGCTCCTGCTCCTGCTCCTGCTCCTGCTCCTTCTCCTTTCCTTTCCTTTCCTTTCCTTTCCTTTCCTTTCCTTTCCTTTCCTTTCCTTTCCGCTTTTTTCTGTTACTTCTTTCTTCCACTCTTTCTTCCTCTCTCTTTCTCTAACGGAAGGTGTTTCTTGGTTCTCAATGTGATGAGTAATTCCTTGTTGCAGAACCGTGGCAGTGTGAAAAAGTCACACAGATTCAAAGGGAGATGGGGGTGCTAGAAGCCACTCCCAGCTTAAGAGCTTCTTGAGGATCCAGGGATGCAGCTGGAGTCCAGGAGAGTGCTCTGGGAAACAGCACCTGGTCTCACACCCCTCTCAGGATTTTTCTGGGACACTGAAGTGGACTTCTCATCCAGCCAATCCAATTTTTGTCTGTCCTTCTCTCCCATCAGGCCCACTCCAGGTGATGTGGCACAGTCACTCCTCAATATTTGCAGGATTGCTTTTGCCTGTCATTGCAGCGCTGAATCAAACCCCATAGGTTACCTCACAGTAGCTCCTGCCCATGGGAGGCAGGAGCCATGCAACATCATGCAGGAGAGGGTTAAAAAGATCCCATCCCCACTGGGAGTAGGGACCTGAGACAGCAGAAAAAGAACAGATGGAAACCCAGCATGGCCCAATCATAGAATGAGAATCACAGCATGGTTTGGGTTGGATGGGACCTTAAAGATCATTTAATTCCAACCCCCCTGCCATGGGCAGGGCCCCCTCCCAGCAGCCCAGGCTGCCCAAGGCCCCATCCAGCCTGGCCTTGGGCACTGCCAGGGATGGGGCACCCACAGCTTCTCTGGGCAGCCTGGGCCAGAGCCTCAGTGTCCTCAGAGGGAAGAATTTCTGCCCAGCAGCTCACCCAAACCTGCCCTCTTTCAGCTTAAAGCCGTTCCCCCTGCTCCTGTCACCGCACCCCTGACCAAGAGTCCCTCCCCAGCTGTCCTGCAGCCCCTGGAGGCACGGGAAGGCCGCTGGGAGGTCTCCCCGGGGCCTTCTCTTCTCCAGGCCCAACACCCCCAGCTCTCAGCCGGGCTCCACAGCAGAGCTGCTCCAGCCTCTGAGCACCCTCGCGGCCTCCTCTGGGCCCGCTCCAGCAGCTCCATGGCCTCGTGCTGGGCCCAGAGCTGGACGCAGCGCTGCAGGGGGGCCTCAGAGAGCGGGGCAGAGGGGGACAATCCCCTCCCTCGCCCTGCTGCCGCGCTGCTGCTGCTGCAGCCCAGGGTGCGGGTGGCTTTCTGGGCTGCGAGCGCACGTTGCCGGCTCGTGTCGAGCTTCTCATCCACCAGCACCCCCAGGTCCTTCTCCTCAGGGCTGCTCTCGATCCATTCTCTGCCCAGCCTGGATTTGGGCTTGGGATTGCCCCGGCCCAGGTGCAGGACCTTGCACTTGGCCTTGTTGAGCTCCATGATGTCGCACAGGCCCACCTCTCAGGCCTGTCCAGGCCCCTCTGCATGGCATCCCTTCCCTCCAGCGTGCCGCCGCACCACTCAGCTTGGTGTCATCGGCAAACTTGCTGAGGGTGCACTCAATCCCCCTGTCCATGTCACCGACCTGCAAATAAGTTTGCAAGGATTGAAAATGTATTCTTGCAGTGTGAAAGTGTGTGTGGTCACCGGGACTGCTCCATCTTCTCTCTGCTCCTGCCTACACAGGGATGTGTGGTGAACAGGGGCCTTCGTATCACCAACACCCAGGGCTCTCTGAGACACCTGAGCAGAAAATGGATTTTTTGCTTCAGTGACTGAAATCAAGAATAATATTAAAAATATATATACGTATCAATTTTGTCTGAAGCAAACAGTGTCTTCCAAGGGGGTTTCAGCAAAATGATTAAAAAAAAAAAACACCCCACAAAAAAAAAAAAAAACTAACAAACAAAAAAACAAACAAACAAAGTGATTTCATTGTGACTTAATGCTTAGTGTTCCCTTCTGTCCATAATGAAATATTTTATTTTAATTCTGGATTATTTAGCATGTTTTAGCTTTAATTTTTTTTTTCTCCCTCTTAAAGATGCACCATTAAAGAGAAAAATAAAAGGAAAACAACAGCCTGGACTTTTGGCTACCACACTGCATTTCTGACAGTGCTGGAATGGGATTTCTGACTATCCTCCCCAGCCAGCCAATGTAGGAGACCACACAGCAACCTGGCTTCACAGGCAGTTTTGGTCTGTTTTCTCATTAGATTAGTTTTAAATTATTTTAGACAGATTATATTGAAAGTTCTTTTCACAACTGAAAATCTGAGTCAGAGAGAGCCCTTTGCCTTTGAGAAATATCTTGCTGTTGTGACTGCTTCAGTTTGGGTCTCCTCTAGCTCTTTGGAGTTCATCTCACTTGACTTGTGATGTCTCAGGTGTTAATGTCTTCACTTAGGCCAATCACCCTTGGCTCCCTTTAAAGTCACTGTGAATAAACAGACACTTTCAAGAGTTGCTCCATCTGGCATATTTTGTCCCTTCTCTGGGTGGACAGATGACTCCCAGCCCGTATTCTTGTTGGTTCTTGGCCATAGTCTTCTCTGCAGATGACACTTGCCATCCAGCAGTTTGCCTCATTTGGCTCAATCCTGGCTTGGGCCACATCCTGTTGGGGCTTGCACCCCTTTCTCCATCATTATCACTTTATTTATCTGCTCTTCCAGGCTTCGTCTGCTTTTCTTCCTCTTGTCTCTGGTGCAGAGGATGGCTTGCATGATCTCATGGAGTTGCTGGAGCACTGTCAGGGAGCCCAGTGAGTGCTTTCTTGCTTGCCTTGTATCCGCAGCAAGATTTTAAACCCTTTTAGGGCAGAGGCTTCCTTTCCATTCCCTATCATTTTAGCACAGTCAGACTGCATCTCTTTATTGCTGCTGCAATAAAAATACCAGGCAAACCCAGAAACCTCAAAGTAGTTCTGTGATTCATATGAGGTTTGAAGAAATGTGGAGGCTTATCTATCTTCCAGTAGGCTAATGGGATAAGAGCCAGGAATTTCTGAGCTCTCTTCCCAGCATTGGCCGCATACTCTTGAGCAGGGTTCTCAGTCTGTATTATACATTTCCCCTTTATTTGCTTGACACATCACGCACCAGATGAAGATGAATTGTTACACAGGGGAGTTTATGCTTCCGAAATTCACAGACTGCATAGTCAAAAGGCACCATGAGGATCATCTTATCTCATCTTCTGTATAAAGAAAATAGATTTTTCCCAGAAATCGGACTAGAACATCTCCTTTCATAGATACCTAATCTTTATTTCAACATAGAAAACACTGGAGACTCAGCAGCCTCCCTGATAAGCTATTCCAATATTTAGTTACCTAAATAGCAGTGAGTTGGTGTCCACTTCAAAGACAAAATAAATCTAGTGCTACCTTCCACCCATCATATTTTATTTTCCTTAACAGCATGACTGAAGAACCTCCCCTTCTCCGCCCTGCTATGAGACAGCTTTCCCCTATGTAAATATCCATTGATAATTATCCCTCTCAGTCCTCTCTTTGATGAATAAGTTTATGTTCCTAAATCTATATGTTGACATGTTGTGCATCTAATCCTTGTCCCTCTGCTATTTCCCCAGCCTCTGGTGTGTGGCCAGCAGAACTGACCTAGCATGTCCTAGCAGCCCTAGACCTACTGTCTATCAAAGCAAGAAGGTCTGCCTTCTTCTGCTGGGCCTTTCCTCATTTTGAATGCCCAAGATCCTTGTGGACCTCTTCTGGCACATCAGCTTTGCTGGCTTTCATGCTTCCCCAGCTCACTGCAGCTCAAGGCAGTCTCTCACCCTTTAGGTAGACTCTGATGAGGTATTTGCCCTCCAGGATAATACCTCTTTGGCTCTTTTATTCTTTCTGTGGATGCACCTATGTGTCAGCTTATCTCTACAGCCAGTACATTTCCCATTCCACAGCCCTCTGGACTGCTCTTGCAAACCTTGGCCATTTCTCAGTCCCCTTAAAGTCCTTCTGTACCTCTTTCTAGCACCTCCTCCCCAGCCCAGCCTCCTGTGTGCCTGGACCTGCTTCCATCTGCTTCTCCATTGCTGTCTGTGTAAGTTCTCTCCTGTAAGAAAAGGGTTATAGCACCTTCCCTTTACAGCCACATTTCAAGATCTGTCAGGGGGGCGGTTCTTCCACCATTTAATGCATGTTTTGTTAATCTCACGTAATGCAATTTAGAAGAAAAGAAAAGAAAAAAAAAAAAGCAGAATGCCTTGGAGCAACTGTGATGTATTAAACCACCACAGCTGCCTTTATCAGCAGAGGATTAGAGGCTGAAATATAATGGGTGCTGATGAAGGTTTTCTGCTTTGCCATATGACTGTGTTTATAGATGTATGTGCATTTGTCCAGATTACAAGCATGTTGATGAAATCCCAAATTAACTGCTCTATTGTTTTGCTAAGAACTGATGGCTCTCACCCATCTGGCCACCCCCTTTTCCTCTGCCCGTGTTGCCATGAGATGGGTCCTGTGCCAGCACATTCCACTTTCTGAGGTTCCCTAAGACTTGTTAGATTTTATGTTAATGGCTCATCAGGTCAGACCTCTATGGCTCCTGCTGGTGAGTTATCCAGGGCTATTGATTTGAAAGATGTCATTACATCAGATAATTCTCCCTTGCTGCAGATGGTTAGCTTTCTGCTCGGTCCACCTTGTCATGGTGCCTTCATCAGAGCAAGGACTAGAGAGGTCTATCAGGGATTTCTGAGTCAATGGTTATGATCCTGCTGAGAGCATCCAGAGATCAGACCAGTTCTGACATTGTGCTCCTTTTGTACATATGAAATTTTTAAAAAGAGGCCTCTCGACCTCAGGTCTGGGTCCCTCAGAGCCTGAGCCAGACTGTCATGTCCCATCAGGGATCCATCAAGTGAGCTGAACTTCTAACCTGGTTTTAAAGGAATCCATACCCGTGCTCACCTAAGCTTTTCTGCCAGAATGGTGTTAACCTGAGCCATGGGCTGAATCTCAGTTACAACTCGTTCTCCGTTCCCAGATAAATCAGTACTCCTGGAGAAGGTACACCAGGAGGAAAGGGCTTTTGCCTGACATCAGGACAGAGTGTAGGTGGTCCCTTTCATTTCCCATGCATTTAGCCATGATGGATGCTCTTTTCTTCTCTGGTGAAGTCCCACTTCTTTGAATGGGTGAATCTGGTGGCTATGATACTTCTCTGGAGATCTGGCTGACTTACATCAATACAGGCATTTCAGGGGATTTGCAGGCACTGCATGACAAAGTGATCTGAAGACACATGTGTGGCCAGGAGGACAGGTGCATGTGTGCTGCTGGAAGTAAGCTGGCCTCCTTCAGCACTAGATCTTCAAGCTTTCACTTCAGGAGCACCCAGATACTTACTGTGATTTGTATTTTGCAATGACTTGCATCCCTGATGATGCTAGCAGTGGACACTCCTTCTGGCAGCAAAGCTGGTACACACCACCATAAGGAGGTGCAGTGGCACATCTTCCCAACAGAGTTTTCTCTAGGCCAGAAGAGATATCAATATTTAGAGAATGAAGTGGTATCTAATAATTTCTTTTCTCCCATGAATGCACATAACTTCTGAACAGACAGAAGTGTCCCGTGTCACCCCGACATCCCTCCTTGGCAGTCAGGTGCATGGGCAGTACTGCTTCGCTGCAGTGGCTGTGAAGGAGGTCGATCAAGAGGCCAGATCCCAAGTCCCCTCTGAACCTCACTTCTGCCTGTCCTAGTCCAAAGAGATCCTGAGTGGGACTGACAGAAGCTCTGTCTCTTGCCAGCGGTATTTATCTGGATTACCCAAGGTCACCACGATGGGGCAATTTCTGTCCTTATCTCATCCCAACAGAGCATCCCCTTTGTTTTCTGTGCTTGCTGTCTGCTCTCCACTCAACCTGCAGCTTAGCAGGTGCCTGGGAGAAGAGCATTCCCCCAGTTAATGTGCCTTGTGAAGCTGATAAAAATGCTATCTGCTGCATCCCAGGCTGTGCCTGGCGCTGGAAGGTGGTTAATGAGGGAGCCAGCCATCAACATTTCAAACATAGCTGAGATGCACCATTGCTCATTAATTTTGAGACCTCCTCACCGCCTCTGTGGCGTTAAGGACAAGGAGTCACCAGCTGGGGATGCAGCTAGGGAAGATTCAGGTTAGAGCCTAGGGGCGTCTGATGAGAAAGACAAAATAAAAGCTGAAATTTGCTGGATGTAACCTGTAATGGAGTGCTGTGGATGCAACAAGAGCTGTGGGTATGCTGTTAGCCCCTCGCATCCCTGCTACCCGGAGCTTCTAAGCTGAAATCAAACATTCCTGTCTAACTATGGCCTTCACACATCCTATGGGTGTGAGTTGGGAGTGTGAAGGGCAGGTGTGGAACCAGCTCTGGAAAAAAATTCTGCTCAGGACATCAATGTGATAATGTGATACCTTGCTTTGGGCTCCCAGAGCAGAGACAGCCCCTTCTGCCATCCCAAGGGTACTTCTGCTCAGGAGTACTCTGGTGGAAGAGGCCAGGAGAGAAGAGAGGTAGAAGTGTAACAGAACTGCTGTGGCCTCTTTTTTTCTAGCAATCAGGAAGATTAAAGAAACAGAGCTGAGGAAGATCTACCCTGTGCTGGATTTCCACAGCCCACTGGCTTCTGGGATTTTGTCCTCTCCTCCACCTGCCTGTGAGAGTATTTCAATCCTTGGGAAGAATTTTATTCCAGTCTTTCAAACATGTCTGGAGTTTGAAGGAGGGAGGATGAGCAATAAAAGCAAAAAACAAATTACTCATCCCTACCTGTGCCCAGGTGACCAGCAGCTCAAGGAGGCTTGTGTGCAAGTAGCCACCAGGCCAGGCTGGCTGGGCTGGCACAAAGGCACCACTTTTCTCAGAGGGGAAATCTCCGTTCTTGAACAACCACATACTCCGCAAGGAAGTGTTTGAATCTCAGGGATCTTTGGATATATGAAGAGAAATTTTGGAGTCTGAACAGCTGCCCTAACTGCCAAATCTGTAGCCATCCCTACTGCTCAGTTGGGCAGGCACACAAGCTTCCTCTGTCCATGCTAAAGCAGAGGGTATATGGAAGTGTAATGGGGAGAGACCCAAGCTGGTGGGACACAAGCCAGGCAGGTCCAGCTGCAGCCAGAATGCCTTGGCCAGGTGTCAAATGAGGTCGGTGCCAAAGCTAATAAGCCTGCCAGGAGCCAGGACTTCCTTGCATGGATGAAAAAAACTAGGCTAATGGTGCTTGGCTGGCTCCAGAGCTCTGCTGGAAACTGCATAGCTGTGCTCTGCCATGTGAAACTGCTGCTTCAGTTCTCTATTCTTGGTGAAGTCAGGAGGGGAGGCAGTAAAACTGTTACCTTGGGCTTCCGGAGGGCAGACTTTGAGTGGTTCAGGACCCTGGTTGGCAGAGTCCCTTTGGAGGCAGTCCTGAAGGGCAGAGGAGTCCAGGAGGGCTGGGCACTCTTCAAGAAGGAAATCTTAAAGGCTCAGGAGCAGACCGTCCCCATGTGCCCAAAGACGAGACGGCGCAGAAGAAGACTGGCCTGGCTGAACAGAGAGCTGTGGCTAGAGCTCAGGAAAAAAAAAGAGGGTTTATGATCTTTGGAAGAGGGGGCAGGCCAAGCAGGAAGACTATAAAGATGTTGTGAGGCTGTGCAGGGACAAAATTAGAAGGGCCAAAGCTCAACTGGAGCTCAATCTGGCTACTGCTGTTAAAGATAAC
>VXAA01005852.1:306379-328677 GCA_013399115.1 Anseranas semipalmata | reverse complement strand
AGAAGGGCAACGAAGCTGGTGAGGGGTCTGGAGAACAAGTCCTATGAGGAGCAGCTGAGGGAGCTGGGGTTGTTTAGTCTGGAGAAGAGGAGGCTCAGGGGCGACCTTATCGCTCTCTACAGGTACCTGAAAGGAGGCTGCAGAGAGGTGGGGATTGGTCTATTCTCCCACATACCAGGTGATAGGATGAGGGGGAGTGGGCTAAAGTTGAGCCAGGGGAGGTTTAAGTTAGATATTAGGAAAAACTTCTTTACTGAAAGGGTTGTGAGGCATTGGAATAGGCTGCCCAGGGAAGTGGCTGAGTCACCATCCCTGGAGGTATTCAAAAGACGTTTGGATGTAGAGCTTAGTGCCATGGTTTAGTGGAGGACTTGGTAGTGTTAGGCTATAGGTTGGACTGGATGATGTTGAAGGTCTTTTCCAACCTAAATGGTTCTGTGATTCTGTGATTCAGACAGGACAACCAGCTTCTCTTCTGCAGCAGATAAGATGGGGATCCGTGGCACTGAAATGTGGGACATGACCTGACATGAGGGTCCTTCTCCTCTCCTGTTGCTTGAAGAGAAAAAACAAAGGAATTTCCACACCCGTTCCATCAGGTTGCTGGGGCTGTTATTGTAATTTTGATATCACCTTTGTCACTCTAGGAAGGGGTCTCTGACAGTTGCGGTGCTTCTGCTCTGCTTTGTGATGCTGGCTCTGATTTTAGTTTCAGGAAGGGGGGAGCTGAAGCGTGTTCCAGACAGAATTGTCCTAAACTGGTTGCTGATGGACTACCGGCTTTGATTAGGGGATGTTCTCCATGCAAAGAAGACTTATCCAGGCTTTGCTGGGACTGCTGAAACCCAGCAAACATTTGCAGAACCACCACAGAAAAACACTCCCCCCCACCCCAAAATGAAACCCCAAACCATTGTGAATCTAGTAGTGCTCTTTCCCACTCCTCCTGTGGAGCAGAGACGGGCCTGCTTGTGTGTGAATGTAGAAATAGCTGGTAAGCAGAAGCGGACAAGAATATTCTTATGGGGAGTACTTGGGGCTGAAAAGGTGTCTCACTGGTGAATACAAGCACAGCTGTGAAGTAGCCTCCAAAGGGAGAAGCCCACCAGACTTTTCAAAAGTTTTGACACACTGCTAGGGCAATCTTACAGCAGATATGGACTAGAAGGAACCAATGTTTATTCCTAATGTGACCACAGAAAAAATAAAGCTTTGCAATGAGGCTTTGGGAAAACTGACTGAAACACAGCCGTAATCTTCCTGGATTTCTGTGATAATATTTCCTTTGGAGGTCTTCTCTGGTTGCAAGCCCTCTGGGGCAGGATCCTTCCCAATCTAGCAGTGCAAGAGCATTGGTCCCGGGAGGCTCAAGGTGCAGCCATAAGACACTTAAGAAATGGTGTTGAAAATAGCGTTGTAGCACAACTGCCACCATGGATTATGCAGGCGCTTCCCATGGGATATTGTAGGGATATGTTCTGTGTTCTCCTTTCCTTTTATTTGAGGGGATTTTCACCTCTGCTGTCTCTGGGATGCAGGTCCTAGATGGCACTATGACAAAGAAATCTGTACGTTATTTCAGGTTTGGTAATCACTGAAGAGATGAGATGTAGTGAGTACAGATAAAAGAAAAATGACTGGAAAAACACTGTTCCTCAGAAATGTTCCTCAGAAATATCCTAAAGGTTATGCAGCAGGACAGACTGATTTATGCTTTTAATATGAGTTCTCAGATATTTGATCAACTCAGTGTGGTTTTATGAGTGGTAGGTGACCTGTGGTAACTATGTGCACTTAGTTCATTGCAAACGTGAGGTAGGACATGTTAGCATAAATGCTTTACTGGGGTTTTACTGACATGCTTTCCCCCACAGCTGCTGAAGCTAAGAGTTTCGATATGGTCAGTGACCAGGCCTCCGTTGAAATCTGGGATTTGTTGAGCTTGGTAACTATTGTATGGATGAGTCCTACAAAAAGTTAGGGACAGTCATTGGTGGAAGGGGCCTTAACAGCTCAGTGTTGTTAGATTAGGGACAGTAGTAGAGTCACGGGGCCACATCAGAGCTCTGTTCCATCCCTGGCTCTCTTCTTTCCCATCATACCTGGTCCTGTCCTGGGTGGAGGAGAAAAAAGTGCTGAAACACATCCTCTCAAAGACTTTCTGTACAAGCCGCGTATTGAACATACTCCAGCCACTCAGAGATGCTTGGTAGAGCATCTACGAAGGGGTAAAGAAGATAGCTAATGCAAGCTGACAAATCAAATGAGTACCTTTTGAAGTCCAGAGGAGATCTCTTATATCAGGTGGGCATTAACCGCAACCAGTGAGGGATGGAAGAGCAGATGTGGTGACTGGATGGGGCCCAGTTCCAAAAGGAAACTGATGGTGCTGCCAGAAGCAGAGTGTTGGGCACAGGGGACCTTGGTCTGTGTTCACACCAGCTGCACCTAACTGTGTGCCTCACCTGACCATTCTCTGGCAGCCCTTGTTTTGGGAGACAACCCCCCAGCAAAGGCTCAGAAAGTGCCCCAAGTACCCACCAAAAGGCACAAGTCCCTTGCTGTAGCTTGGGCTCACAGTGTGGGGGTCAGATCTTGCTCTCCTGGAACAAACTGGTCACATGTGCTTGGACATCTGCAGAAGCAGTGGCTGAGACATAAATACAAGCAAAATGGGCTTGATGGGACTGCTGGCAGTATCATGGGATGTTTGGTAAGTGGGAAATGTCTTCTCTGTTCTCTGCCGAGCAGATCCACCACTGTCCTTCCAGGGACCTTCCCTCTCTGCACAGGTATGGGGGAGAAACTCCATTCACCCATCATGGAAACCTTGGTGAGACGCACTCAGCATCATTAACAGTGCAAGGATTTTAGGACGCAAGGATGAGCCTGGTTGTCAGTGGAGACCTATCAGTGCAGGTTTCATCTCTGCTGATGCACACCTTGTCTTTCAGAACATTGTATAGTCTAATAGTCCAATGCCTCACAATCCTATGTACATTTACCTCCATAGCAGCCCATTCAGGGCTGAGTGATAGCTTAAAAGTGGGCAAGATGCTCAGAGGTACTGGGGAGCCTTCAGTCCTCCTGTTTTAAACCTAGAATGGATGAAGATGACTCTCACAGAGTCCAGATGTTATTATGAAGAGGGACCAAGAGGGCACAAGGCTCTTGCCATGTTTCTGCTTGTGGCTGTGTGGTCACCTGGTGGGTTGGTTCAGCTTGCTGAAACACAGAAAAAGACTTCTGTTTCTTTCTTTTATTTATTTATTTATTTATTTTTTGGAGGGGGGTATGGAGGGGTGGGTTGGTGTGTTGGTGGGTTGGTTGGATGCAGTGAAGGGTTGCACAAATGCTGTGGTGGATGTAATGGGGAGGAAGGTCAGGATGATCTCTCTCTATTGCCCTGCAGTCACTACGTGACTTAAAGAGCCTCTGGAAACACACCTCAGAAAAGTTGTCGTTCATGTGGCCAAACCCACCCAGGAAATGCAGCATGGAAGAGGGGCTTGAGCCTAATTTCTGGGTGAGTGACCCATAACTTGTAGCCCTTCCTCGGTCCTATGTGATCTGAGACCCTGTGGTATGCTGCTGGGCTGGCAATGTTACGTGCCTCTGCCAATCCCTCGGGCATCTCTGGACCATTCCTTTATCTTCAATCCTCTCTGAATCAAGGGGCAGCTTGATCCCGCCAAAATGCGTCCTCACACACCGCCGCCAACATCGGTGCTGGTACAATCACCATGCACTCCCCGCTCTAATGTGCTGAGCTCCCATCAAAAGGGGCTCCGGGAGGAAGAAGCCGTCTGTTTCCTTTAACCTACAATAAAAGTGAAGCAGTTCAAAGAGAAGGAAAAGGAGGTTAACGATCTCTTTGAAATGTAGGTTCAAATTCCCAGCACGGCCCAAGTCAATTACCAGCCAGTGCCGTGACACACATCCACTGCTAACGAGGAAGTGGAGGGGGGCACATGGTGCTGATACCCGGGCAGGCATCAGCAGCGCTTAAAGGACATTGCCACAGTGGTGGGAAAGTTTCCAGGGGGAGACTTGCTTCGTTTTTCCAGGCTGAATCATTTCCCTGGGATGCACCAAGACCATCCCGTGGCTGGCGGAGGGGATGGAGCACGGCCCCCTGCCCAAACCTGCTGCCTTCCCCTTGCAGCCGGTGGGGAATTTTGAAGGACAGCACTTTCATGGAAGCATCCAAACCTCTTTTATTTTAATACCATTTGTAAGAAGCAGCGCAGGGGTGGAAATGGGGCAGGAGAGGGGCAGTTTTATCCTGGCGCTGAGGATGCGTGCACACAGCCATACAAATGCTAGGAGACAAAGGCTGTGATTAAGAGCCTGTGCTCCCACTCCCTGCTTATTACAGCAGAGGATTTATCTGATGGACCAGTTTCAGCTCAATTTTTCCACCTTTTATTCAGGCTCCCAATTCCACTGTCCACTCAAAAAGGGAAGGATGGAGATGTCCAGGGGCAGTGTGGCAGGAATACATCTGTGTGCCTGACGCGTTGCTGCCTCTAAAAATTGTGTGTGGGGCAGAGGGTTTCACTGCTCCCAAGCTGTCCCTGGAGACAGATCCCAAGGCAGCCAGAAGGATTGTCCCCAGCCACACATCATTATTCTCTGGCATGGCAAGAGTGCATCGGCGCTTTCCCCTGACCGAGCCAGGGCGTGTGGAACAGACGTGCTGGAAATAAAACCTCCTGCAAAATGGAAAACATACAGCGGAGCAGCTATTTTTAAAAAGGGACAGCACCTACCGCCGCTGTGAAGCCAGTCACATATTCAGTCAGTGAGGGACTTCTGTGGGCTGACAGCTGACAGCCAGGAGAAACAGCTCCTACGGACCAGCAATAAGGAACTGGGACCTTTGGGGTATCAGGAGCTGCATCTTTTTAAATGTAGACCAGCGGGTTGTCCTGTGCTGTCCTTAAGCCCCGGACACGAGGGAGATTGGGGGAAGCGACCCTCAATATCTTTCCCAACATGCTGGAAAGGAGGATGAGATGCTCATACCCCTCCAGGAGACAGAGCTGTGAACAAAACGCCAGCTCAGCCACTTCTTCCCCTCCCTAACCCAGCCTATCCTCATTGCCCAGCCTCCGCTGAGGTTTTCCGGCTTCTAAAAATATTCAGCCTCTAATTAAAGCATCCATCTTGCTTGCCAGGGCAAACGTGTCTGGTCACAGAGCTGAGCGGGTCCTGGAGACAACCTGAGCTTGCAGTGGACCAGCCCGGCTGGTTGTGCTGGCCTGGGTCTCCCACATGGAGGCTGTGGGGGCTCACACTGTGGATGGGATCTCACCTGCCTCCTCCCATGCAGAGGGCTTCAGAAAGGCTATTGAAGGAATAAAAACCACCTGCAAATTGAGAGGAAGCTAAGGTAGGGGAGCTGAGGAGTACTGGTAGGGACAAGGGGCAACACAGCACTGGAGCATTGTGTAAATGGGGCGTTCAAAAGGAATTTGGAGAAACCAGCTGCAGACCTGTCACTCCAAGGACTCCTTCCTCCAGCAGACAAGGACAGCAGGACAGTCTCCACCGCTCTGACTGAGCCTGTGGCCCTGGGCAGGAGATCCCATCCAGAAGGAGCCCCAGAAGGAACATGGAGGTACAGCCTAATGGTCAGAGCACACCATGGTGGACACCAAAGGAGCAGCCATCTCTAAATGTTGATCATGGCTTTTCAGGACTTTTTTTTTTTTTTTTTTTGCAGGTCATAACAGTGCTGGGAGCAGGATCTGGCCTTTGCTGGAGACATCTACCCTCAGGGTACAGCCTGACCGAACCTTGCTTGCAGTCCTGGAACACAGGGCAGTTTTGGGAGGCAGACAGAGAGCCAACAGCCTCTTCCAGGCAGCCCACAACTCTGCTTGCCTGGCTGGAAGCTGCAGTTGTTCTTTTAGGCTTGGGAGGACCAGGAATGCTGCAGCTTCCTGGGGGCGGCTTCCTCATCAGGGATCTGCTTGCACCGCTTGTATACACAGCACCGAGGAGCACTTAAAATTAACCTTGCTATTTAAGAGCAGGCGAAGCCCTGATGGGATGCTTCTATTTATTCTTTAGTTGCAACAGCTCTACACGCTCTTAGCCCTTCACGCAACAATATCCACTCCTCGGGGAGCAGCGCTGAGCCCGCACCACGTGCATCTCACCACCGAAAGCTCTGCGGTCTGGCAACATGCAGCTTTGCATGCCGTGGCACAGCTCCTGCAACCATTCGCATCCTCCCACCCCCACGGACTTGTAAAACAGCTCACAGACACTCCCCACACCGCCCACTCTGCAAACCCAGCCTTTCAAACCAGCTCCCCCCTAGCAGAACATTTCCTGAATTCGTCAAATCCATGAAGACCTTCCCACCATCTCTGACAAGCTTTGGAACAGATCCTGGAGCAGGAAATTTGCTCCAGACACTCTTGTGTTAATTACGGACACGGCCACACATCCATAGCTTCCTTCAAGTCAGCTTGCCTGGACCTAGTGAAGCCCTCAAGCACTAGTGAGGAGCCCAACGAGCCAAACACAGCACTTTGGAGGTGCAACACCCATGGTAGGGCTGAGCAGAGCAAAGGGAGAAGCCACAGAGGACTGGGAACAGCGTGCAGTGCTGTACTTTGGACCCAAAAACAGCTGCTGCCCTCCCAGCACTAAGGCAATAAATCCAAGGGATCTGCACTTATTCTCCTCCAAATCACTTTATTATATTGTGACTAATCACAAAGCCTTACAATGCTGCCGAGATTCTTTAAAAAACAAAACAAAACAAAACCAATGCAGCAATGGTATTTGCCAGCCTTTGCTAAGACTTGTTTATCTAGCAGCTAGCGTGAGATTACACCAGGAAATCTTGCAGTCTTCAATTGGATTGTCATATTGGGTTTTAAATTTACCACAGTGGTGCAAAGACGGTGATTTTAACAGTATATGATCCCTGTAGCATTGCATCTACTTACAGATTTATAAAATTAAACCACTTTTTTTAAAATTACATTTTTCTGCCAGCAGAAAAGAATTCTCTTAAAAAGGCAAGATCCACTAAAATCCACCCCCTTCCTCCCAAACTACCCCCGCCTTGCACTGCAACTGGTTGCTATTCCCCTCCAGGTCTCCATCTGCCTGCAGGCAGTCCCTTTGCCTTTTTAAGAAAATCACCACGTTTCTCATGAATGTGAAGGCTGGTTGAGGCTTTCGAAGGCTCACTAGAGGGGCAAAGCCCCCAGCACTGAAAGAAAGGGTTAAAATCACACCCTAAGGTCCCCAGTCAAACCGCTGTAAAGGAGATGGATGAATACATGGGAGGGGGATTTCAATATCCAAAGTAAGGTGTCGAATCTGGGTTCAGCCCCCTGGCAGTGGCTGGATTTTATGGGCTCAGCAGTTTTCCACCACCCCCTGAGACAGCTGCTCTGGGCAATGCGGTTTCCTATTGCAAAGACCTCTGGGGGTGCGAGGATGAAGCCTGAGCTCCTCCCGACACTCCCAAGGAAGGCTGTGGGCTGGGTTTATGTCTCTATCATCTTTGCATGGACCTCCCTAAACCTGTTTCAAACACTTCAAAGTCGCCGTGATGCAAGGTTGGGTGTAGAGGTCACACTGCAGATCAGTCCGAGCAGGACCCCCATCCACAACTTCCCGTCCCATCCCCAGGGCAGAGCGTGCAGGATTCGGACTGGACTCTGAGCAGACACCTCCGCTGGAGATGCTCCAATGAGCAGGGTGAAGGCTTCACACCCGGCATTGAGTCATGCTGTGCTGCCTTCCCCTGCTCTCTCCTGGCCTGGAGATGTGGGTCAGATGTGGATGTGGATGAGAAGTGGGGTGAGAGGGGCTCCCCTGTGCTTTGCCAGCATTTCAGAGTAGAGGAAAAATGAGTAAAGCTTTGAGGACCAGGCTTTTCGTCAGGATTCAGTTGGCAGCCAAGGAGCTGTGTGAGAGAGAGAAAAGCCACAATGCTGGAAAAAATAATAAACCCCAAGATCCTTCCCCTGATAGGCAAATTGCTCCAGGGTTGCAGGCGTCCGTGCTAATTCTTCCCCTGGCACGTTCTGGAAATTGCCTCACACGAGCCCAGCTGAGTCACAGATGTTGAGTTCAGACGGGGAACCTCAGCCTAGAAACAGCTCACTCTGAAGTCCTCTGGGTCTGCGTCTTGGCTTGATAAGGTCATCAAGATGAGAATCCTTGTCAAAATTTCCTTCCAAGCTTCCCCAGAAAGGAAGGAGGGAGTTATTTGTCTTTCAGAGCTAGGCTACGTGATGGCTTCACTTTGCAGCTCAGTTAATTTGCTTCATGGGAGGCTGGTTCCTGGGTGAGATGTGGTGTCAGCAGACCCCTCTCTCCCTGCTTCTCTTGCTTTGCTGCATATCGTCTCTGAGCAATGGCTCGCTGAGGTTAAAAAGACAGGAGGCTGCCAGGGTTGGACCTAAAGTAATTTGACATGAAAAGATTGAGATGGCAAAATAGGGAGAAAAGAGTGGGAAAGGTTCTCAACTTGCTCAAGGTTCATTGCACATCTATGCAAATAACATGTAAAAACCAGCACATTAGGAGCACCCTGTGTTCAGGTTTGTCTGGAAATGTTTCTTCAGACTGAAAGTGCATGACAGGGAACAGGGTGCTGCTAATGAAGGCAACATCCAGAAGGCACTTCTTGGGGAGTAACAATTAAAAAAAGGGATGAAGCACAGGTTTGGAAGCCAACAGCTACAGAGTTGGTACATTTTGGTGTGCACTCTGGAGAGGCGTAGCTTTGCTCCTGCAGACACGTCTGGGGCATGAAGGTTTGCTCCAGACCAGCTCTTCTGCCCTGGGACCTGCAGAGCAGCTTGGTCCCCACTGTCCAGCAACATTGCTCTGGAGCGAAGGGGCTGCGTGCTGGCCCTTAACACACCGGGTGGAACCTGGAGCCTGCAGGTGAGGAGGGCCAGGATTTGAGAGCGTATAAAATCCACGAACAATCAAGTATTGGCATATACAAATATATAAATTATCGACAGTTTTACAAAAGGCACACTGCAAGCCATCTCAGTCCGACACCTGTACAAACCCCATGGCCCCCCACCCTCCCACCCCAGCTTCCCCATCCCTTCTTCTCCTCTTTCATCACAAAACGTAAGGCGCTGCTGCTACGGCCCCGTGGCTGTCGTGGCAGCTGAGGACCTCTTTTTTGGTCGGCCCCGTTTGTCGGTGGTATTGTCCTTCTTTGATGGTCTTAAGACACTGTACGTTCTTCCCCAGGGTGATGCTTTTGATGGAAGGCAGGTATTTCAGCACAGTCTTTGGCAAGGATGACATGCCTGTCCCAGAGAGGTTGAGTTCCTGTAGGGAGTTCAGACCAAAGATAACTTCAGCAGTCAGTGACCTCAGATCAGGATTGCTGGATAAATCCAGAACTTGGAGGGCTGGTAATTCCTTGAAACTGTAAGAAGATAACTCTCTAAAGTCACGCAGGCCGCTGAGGGATAAATGAATCAAATCTGTCAGCCCCATGAAGTCTCCTTTCTCAATCTTGACTAGAGGGTTCCCATCAAGATTTAAGTATCGGAGCGGAATGCCTTGGAGGTTTGGCACAGACGTTAGCCTGTTTCCAGAAAGATTTAAGTTCTGGATGTTGGGGATGCTCTTGTCACGGTGCCTCGTAATTGTGCGGAGCATATTATTGGATAGATCCACACTCAGGGGTTTTCCTTGACCTTTTGAAGCAAAAATGTCCATTGCTATATCCAAAAGCTTATTATTGCTCAAATCTATGTCACCCAAGGGAGAACTGGAGAAACAGTCCTCCGGAAGGACTTCCAGAGAGTTATGACTCAGATCCAAAGACTCCAGGTAGCGAAGCCTGGAGAAGGTTGTGGAGGAAATCTTGGCAATTTTATTGTAGCTCAGGTCAAGGCTCACCAGGGTGGTGTATCCAGGGCCAGTAAGCATTGATTCATTGATTGTTTCCAGTTTGTTTGAAGACAGATCCAAGTAGGAGGTATCCAGGGGGATTGGGACGGGAACAATGTGTGAGCCTATTCCACTGCAGTCCACCTTGGTCAGGCTAAAGCTGTCGAAGAGACCAAAGCTTTCCACTTCACAGTGGCAGCCAGGGAAGCAGGTTTTGGTGGTACCAAAACAAGGAAGGAGAAGCAGCAAGTTGAACCAGGCTATGAACTGCATTGTTGACCTGGAAAACAAGATGACAAGAAAATAGATTTAATTGCCTTAGAAATTACTTTACTGAAGGTACATAAGTTTGAGTTGTGTAGTCTTCTGTTCTGTCTTCACAAAGGGAAAGATTAAGGATACTCTTTAATAGCATGGCTGCCCCGAACACCATGTCTCTCATGTTATGAACCCCAGTGGGAACTCAATGGAGAAAAAAAATGGGTCAACAGTCTTTGCAGGTACAACCAAGTTAACGTACAACTGGAAGTTTGCTGTAAGAACGATAGGCTGCCTTACAGCAAAATCCATGCAACATGCACCCTTTCAACTAGACCATGCACGAAGCTAAACGACAGCTCAAATACTGAGTCTTTTATAGCCTGGCAAACTTCAGCACACAGATCTCATCGTGTCCCACTCAGAAGTCAGGGCATCCATGTGAGATTTGGGAGCACCGGGTTCAAGAGAAACCAGGATGAGAGAAAACAGGTTGCAGAAATCATTCAGGCTATGCATTCAGTGAGAACCTTAGGTGTCCAAAACCCTCATCAGAGCAGGGAAAACCAAAGCTCAGTTCAAATTTCCTACAGATCACAGAGATAACGGCATCATCAGAGCATCCTCCAAGATGAACACCTCTGGATGGTGACAGACAGGACAGGCAATGGCCACTTGGCTTCTCACCTACCAGAGCAGAAGAACCAAAGGACAGCTCAGTCTAACCCAGATTGTGCTGTGGTGGGCCCAGCCTCCCCCAAAAGGCATCAACAGGGGAGAGCCAATTTGTTTTGTGTAGAGTCCCTGGGGAGTCTTTGCTAATTACATTAAGTAATCCCTCTGATTAATGATGCCAGCAAGTGAGGAGCTCTCCACCCCTCTGGCAAAAAAATCCCCTTCAAACTCATGTTCCCACCGCCATCTCAGCCCCCTGGTCTCTATTCTCACCTCTCCCACCTCCCTTTAAAAGCACATTATTACCATCCCCGCAGTATCATCTTTCCCACTTGTCCTCTGATCTGGCTGAGGCACCTTCCCCACTGCCCTTGCGCTTTCCCAGCACCATTTCCTAGAAGCTCACACCTCCCTTCATGTCCCCTCACCCCTTGGTGGCAGTTTCTCTCCCCTTCCAGCATGGTCCTCCTGGCCCCATGCTCCTTCCCAGGAGACCCACCAGAGGTGACTTGCCAATGTGCAAAAGAAGTGCAAAGGGGAAAATGCCTTGCAAAAATATTGTCCTGATCACTGATATGACTTGTCTGGGAGTAACTCCCAGACCTCCTGCAAACAGACATCAGAGTTTGGGACTCCGGCCAAAAAGCCTGCAACCAAAGCTAAAAGCTAAAGCCAAAGCATTGCTAAAGGCCAACACGCAATCCTCCGGGGTACATTATTCTATAGAAACAATAGAAAACCGGTAAGATGAGCCCTAGTCTCAGCCCGTCTCCACTGTTTCTTGAGAAAACACCTGTGTCTGCAGAGGAGATGCAGGGCATAGAGCCCCTTTCTGCAGACACTTTTCCAGATATCCCTTTCTTAATGATATCAGGGTCGATCCCCCCTCTGTTTCTGTGCATACAGACCATAGCTTGCTTCCATTTTGCAGCCACTCCTAAACTAAATGCTTATTTTTTTGTGAAGCTGTGTTTGGAACACACTGAAATGTTTCATTACTGGGGAAATGAGAGCAGTAGGGAGCCCTTTGGAAACTGAAAACCCCAAGTGTTAAATGTTTCATCTACGGGGAAGCACCTGCATCACTGTCACCTCAGTCTACTGGTAGCTCTTCTTCCAGATCCCACCCACTGGCTATTCCCACCTGATGTCTCAACAGGGAAAGTGCCTCCTAACTTCTCCTTTGAAATGCCAGCTCGGTTCCTTCTGGCATCCCATTGGCTCTGGTGGGAGCTGGATCAGACCCCAGCGGGACCAAAGACACCTCGGTGTGGGCCTTGGCTCTCTGAGCACTGCTGAGACCTTCATGGGCTCCTGCTGGGCCACCTGAAGAAAAGCAAGAGGGCTACCTCCAAAGTCATAGCTGAAAAGAGAGGAGAATCAAAGCCAGCACCAGGATTCAACATGAAGCTATTCAAATTGCTTTTGACACGGGAATTCCCTTCCTGCCAGCCTTGTAAACAATCACAAGAAGTGGGCAGATAAACTGACTCCCGCTGCAATATCCATGGCCCCAGCCAGCAGAAAGCACAAGCAGCTGAAATGCAGCACGCACAGCTCAGCTTTGGTACTTATGTGGCAGCTAGTGCCTCTTCCCTCCTGGCAGCAGTGCCCCAAGTTCTCCCCTGTTAGCTTTGCAATTGCTTTGCAGACACGATGCAATCCATTACTACCAGTTAAAAAGTCCCTTATGGAGCAGCATGAAGCATTCATCGACTAACAAGCCACTTGGCCAATAGCTCTGGTAAAAGATAGGAGAAGTAAAGGTACTGGGCACCTTCCAGTCCAAGAAAGAGACTCCTGTATTGCCAGATAATCAACGAAGAGCTTAGTCAGGCATGGGCATGCTTTATTGCTGCATGGAGCAATCGATACAGCTCTTTGAAATGGGGAAAGAAACATGCCACAGGCATTTACAGTTCAATCTGCGTACAGTGCGTATTTGAAACCACATCAAATTGCCTTTGGATGGCTGCCTACGAGCTGCTCTGTTGATAAAGGCAGACAGCCAAGGTATCCCCTCGTAAAAGAAAGATGAGTTATCCTCCTGCAGCACTGGGGACATTCACCCAGAGGAAACACCACAGGCCAGAAGTCTCCAGCCCCATCACCTGGGATGGTGACCGAGAGCACGGGGAAAGCCACCAGGAGAAAGCAACCAACCCTTGCGGTGGTTTTCCCTGGTTTCCTCGGTGACCCCGCAGGGTGTCAGATGTCTTCCCCAAATCCCAGTTCCCCACACCTGAGTCTGCAGATGTCCCAACCTCTTCTCCCTGCTCTGCTCGTCCCCTGCCCCGTCCCTTGGCAGGACCCAGGCGGAAAACTCAGGCTGAGATTCCCCTGCCAAAAAAACCTTAAAAGTCGCTCTGATTTTAAAACCAAATTGCAGAGGAAATCCAGGCCGGGGGTGTGGGAGAGGAAAGCCCTGTTATGGTGTTGTTGCAAATTCACACTTCTCACTGCACTTGCTTTCCTCCTTCTCTGCTTCCTTAAACACTTCTGTCACTGCTCCAGTGATCCTCAGCTGAGACTTTGCCACCTCACAGAATCATGGAGACATTTAGGTTGGAAAAGACCGTTAAGATCATCAAGTCCAGCCATCACCTAACACTACCAAGTCCACCACTAAACCATGTCCCAAGTGCCACAACCACATGTCTCTTAAATACCTCCAAGGATGGTGACTCCACCACTGCCCTGGGCAGCCCATTCAATGCCTAACCACCCTTTCTGTGAAGAAATTCTTCCTAATATCCAATCTAAACCTCCCCAGGAAACCTCCTTCCTGTCCAGGAGGGATCTGCTGTCACATCCCACCCTAGAACAAGTGCATTGTTTGCTGGAATTGGGAAACGCTGTTCCTGTCTGTGCAAAGCATCAGCTGAAATGCAGTTGGAGTGGGGGCTGAAGGCCCAAAGTCACCCAGCGAAGCTTCAAGTATGTAAGTAAGTTGAGCAGAAACCCCAGGTTTTCTCTACAGTAGGGTGAAGAGAAAGAAATTGCAGGACTTCTCATGAGTGGCCCACAAGCAGAGCAGGTCAGGTATGACATGAATTCCTTCGTATCTAAGGCATGGTGGACAAATGTGGGTAGAATTTCCAGATTTCTTGTGAATTTGCTGCTTTAGTAAACTAGAGTATTCTGTGTTAACAACAAATATAGCAACCTGTAGGGGCAAGAGGCAAAGAGGAAGGGCAGGAGTGCCCCTGTTGCAAATAAAGTTACTGCTCTAGCAAAGGATGGAGGAGTTGTGTTAAGCAAAGGTATTTCATCAAGGCGAAAATTTGGGGGATTCTCTTCTGTCTCCTGCATCAGCCAAGTGAACAAAAAGCAAAGTCTTCACAGCGAGGCCCACGAGGCCCACTTGGCTGCCTTCACTAACTGGGGGCAGGGGAAAGGGAACGCCATTGGAAAATGTAGCAAGCTGCATGGGATATGACAGAGGCCATAAATCCTCCAGACTGCTAAAGAAAAGAAAAAAGAAAAAAGAAAAAAAGAGAGAGAAAGTTGGCTCTTTTTCTCTAAATACTTGGGAGGCTCTGAGATGCAGCTGGGACGGCAGCTCCAGAGTGCCAGGATGCTCCTGAGCTGCTTCTCAAGCAACAGAACTCCTTCAGGGGGCTTTTTTTTTTTTAAATGTTTTCCTTAATGATGGTGTCAAACAAGAACGATGATCAGGTAGGGCGCAGCACCGGTGACAGCTGCAGTTCTCCAGTCTGGGCTCCGGCGGGCTCAGCCCAAATGACGCCGCAGCTGCAATCATAGCCCGGTCTCTGGATCCCAAACACCAGTGTGAGCACACAACAAAACTGGTTCAAACCAGCCTACAAGCAGAGACCATTAATCCCTTGACTCGCAAGCACACACTCCTCCCATGATAAAGAAACTGCTGCTGACAGCTTTACTCTTTTTTTTTTGTTTTGTTTATGAGTCCATTGAAAGTAAAGGTCATTCAGGCTTCTGCTCTTCCCTGCAGAAGGGGTCCCCATGCGCATGCAGCAAAGAGCTGTGTTTGCCCCTGCTATAAAGGTTGTTAAACCCATCAGTGCTTCCTCGCGGAGATGTTTTGGTGTAGATGGGAGCAGGGCTTCCTGACCCAGGTGCATTTTGTTGTTAGCTCGTTTGGGGTCCTGGTTTTGCACTTGGTTTTGCATTGGCCCTTGTGGCTCCTTGCAAGGAGGCATCGAGGGCATGAAGAGGAGCTGAAATCATCCTGAAGATGATTTTTGCTCCATCTTCCTGCTCACTTGGTAAAATCAGAATTAAATGCAGGGCAGGAGAGGAGGAAAAAAGTTATCTATGAATTCCTTTCCACCTTAATGATTTCTAATAATGGATGTAAAACCAGCTCCTTTGCGTTCAGTCAACAGCCCCACCACCAAAGGGGGAGTCATTAGCAAGTAATTAACCCGGTGGTACTGGGAATCCGGGCAATGCGACAATTATATGCAATAGGCACTAAATTGGGGGTGGAAATAACCACATTGTCAAGCCTATCATTTCAAGGCTTGAATCTCACCAAAAAGCAGGGAATTTGGGGTGTGGAGAGCCAGAAGGGCTGAGGAAGTGAAAAACCAAGACACCGCTGCTTGTTTTCCCCAGAGCTCCGTAATTTCCATTTGCTTTTGTCAGCTCCAAACATGGAGAAGCTGCTGAGCCAAAAAGCAACGATTAACCAGCATCCTGCAACTGCTCTGCTTCCTTCAGGCTGATTTTTATAGACTTTACAGGGGATGGGACAGATAAGATTAGCAAGAGCAAAGCCAGACAAACCTCTAAGCATCAGAAGCATTTCACAACCCTGAAGCCAAAACCAAGCAGCCCTTCAACCCGCCAGGCTGGGAAGAAGACACATGGGAATGATCAAGGGGGAGCCCAGCACCTCCAAACCCCACAGCAGCATCACACCACGGGTTTGTTGTCACCGGTTTAAGTGACGTCCCTCACTCAGCTCAAACAGCCTCTGCAATATCTCTTTTTTAAAGTTTAAAATATATATATATCCTTTCTTTACAAAAGAAATTGAGAGCCCTGTTAAAATAATCTTTGCTCCAACTGTTTATGTCACAAATCCCATCTGCTTTGCAAGAGGCCAGGGGTGATTTATCATCCGAGTGCTTAAACAACTAACAGTTTCTTCCACTTATGCAATCTCCCCCCAGCACCTCCCAGGAGGAAATCAAGGTGCGGTGCGGGGTATTTTTGGCTCCGACAAAGGGAAACCTGCACGAGCAGGTTTGCCAGCCCATAGGGCGAGTTCCAGCTGATTTACATCCGCTGCCGAAATATGTCCGGTTCCTGCCGCGCCAAGAGCCGCGTGCCTCCCAAAGCCACGTCATGGGAGCAGACGGCGGCTCCCGGGAATTTCACCTCGACTGGGGCAGCCAGACAGCATCTGTGGAAGAAGTCGTTGCTAACTCCAGCATGGGCACATTCGGAATTAAATCCCAGGGTTTTGCCCCCAAATCTGCCTTCCCTCTCAGCCAAGGAAGCTCTCGTGTTATAACTGTTCCTCTTGGTGGGGAGAAACAAACTCCTGTGGCTTTTGAAACTAATTTTGCTCACCAGCCTCCCGCAGAGCTGTGCTTGTGCCTGGAGGAGGCATTTCCGAAGCAAGAAGCCCCGGCTACGCACACAGGAGAGCATCGTGGTCTCAGCGTTGCCTCCTGACCACGCCAGCTCCAGCTTTTGGAGCGTTTCCATTTTGGCACAGGCTGGTCCATGGAAACTGGGAGCACCGGCAGCAGCACACTGGTTCCCAGCAGCCCGGGATGCGCGGGCTCAGCCGAGGTGCCCACGAGGGCTGCAGGTTTACACCAGCCCTGATGCATTTGGCCACAGAGGGACCTGGTGGAGCTACCAGCAGAACCCCTGCCCCATCATCCCTGGTGCCCCAGGGCTCACCGTGATGCACGGGGGCAGGCTGTGCATGCCCAGGCTTCACCCAACTCGCAGCAGGAACCCTGGCAGGATTAAGTCTCCTCCTCCAGGGCTGCATCCCCCTTTGCAAAACACGGATCTCAAAATGGCAGGTCACCGCTTTGTATGCAACATGGGTTGAACATGCTTTCCCCTCCTCTCCGGCCATTCCTGGTGTCAGGATGTCACACTAAATAAACCAACAAGCTGATGTGAATTTTTAAAGCACGTAACACCTTTTTTTAAGCATTTTATGCTTTAACGCGGGCTCTTGTTTTTTGGCTAGTCAATTGTTGAAAGCTAAAAGAATCCCAGCAACCTTCTCCTACAACCTCAAACCTTTACGATGCTCTCCCACACCTGACTCCCAGCCTCACCCGGTCCCGCTACCGTCTCCTGCTATGTCGGTGCTTCTCCGTAACACTCCAGCTCCCAGAGACATGATATAATCCAAGAGGAATGTGCTCTGGGATGAACACCATACACCAGGCCAGGAAGAAACGTTAAGAGGTGCAACATGGGGAGAGAAAGCCTCCTACATTTCTTGTTTTTAACTGTTCCTTTTAACTGGCCATATCATGCACCACTGATGTGGTTGGCTTCCAACAACCCTGGTGTGATGGCCCAGCTTACAGAAGGACCACGATGCATGGATGGACATGGATGGGTTCTTCTGGAGAGAATAAGCTGGGAAGAGGGAGGGAAGGAAGAGAGAGGAGGGATGGTGCTGGGGAAGGTGCTGTTTCCCGGGGTGACGCTTCTGCCCTTCCTGGTGAGACACAGCCCACCTGGAGCAGGTAGCTCACCCTACCATCCTGCATCTCTGGGGGTTTTCTCCTTGGGGCTGCAAAACAGCCATCCAGATGCAAGCCCCGCAGAGCTTTCCTCCAACGGTGTGCCCCAAATCAAGCAAAAATCCTAGGGAAAAGAAATCCGCCCCGATGGGACACCAGGGGCTGAGCCTCCAGCCTCAACAGGAGGATTTTAAGAGGACCCCACGCAGCTTTAGCTCTCTGAAAGGCAGCAGCTCCCAACCTCCCATCTCCTCACAACCCTCTTGGGGCTGCTGGCTTCAATACGGGAGGGCAAACCGGGGAGGCAGTGCTAGGCTGGGTGCCCTTTGGTGCTGCCCTGGCCAGCCCGGGGCTTCTTTGTGGGCTTTTTATTTGGTTTTTTGTTCTTTTTTTTTTTTTTTTCCCCCCGCACAATAATCTCCAGGCCTCTTTGCCGCCTGTGGCTGTCAGCGTGCAGCTGCAGACCCTCCACCGAGGAGATAATAAATACAATCCTGGCTGTTATTGTTGCAAACAGCACAGCTGGAGGCTCCCCTCTTGTTCCCCTCCCTGCATCCCCCCCCACCAATAATTCTTGCAACGTGACCATGGTGGACAATGGGCCGCTCAGCGTGGTGGCTGCCCAGCAGAGCATCACTGGGGGCTTCAGGAGCTGCCCCCACCCCGGCGAAGGACATGAGACATTTGCTACGCCCAGCAGGTCTCCTACAAGATTTGGAAAGGGATTTGGGGAGGGAAGGGGGTCTGGGTAAAGCTGACAAAGGCTTTACCAGCAGGGCATCATCCCCACTGCGGTTCCTACCCCAGATGCTGCTTGACTGCCCCGGTGCTGTGGTGTTGTGGTGTCTCCTTAGCCCTTTACCTCCTCTCCCTGGCCCCGGATCCTCCAGGATCTCTTGGCTGGTGGGGTTTTTGGAGAGAAAGGTGACGGTGGTTGGTGGCTCCCCCTGCACTTATGGTAGCTGGGCTCATGCAGACATCTCACCCGGAGGTTGTCAGCCCCAGTGCCAATCGAGCCAGCACAGAGCAGTAGGAAACACTGAAGCACCATCACCCTGATGGAGGCACCTAAGCAGGTTGGGAGAGCCATGTTCCCTACAGGACCCATTTCTCACCGCTGACATTACCACGAGTCCCCCCTCACATGCCTCGGTTTCCCTCCTGAAGCCTTAAGAATGACCAGTTCCCAGCCTAAGAGGTGAACCTGGAGGTGCCACCCCAAGGTTCAAATCCACCACTTTAACTGGGACCAGAGCACAAGCTGAGATTCCCCTGGTCTCACCCCATGGGGAACCTCGCGGCCACCACCACCATGCTGCCACCACCACAGCTGGTCCAGCCAAATGCCACCACTGTCCTCATGCACCATGCCCAGCTTCTGCCTTGCCTGGACACACCAGGACACCAACCCTGCTTTGACTTCAGCAACAAGGGCAGCCAGGCTTGGGAATAGAAAGGGGACATCTGGGGAGGTTGATACGGTGGAGAAGTATCTCAGAGCCTCTCGGCGCAGCTCAGTGACACTTCTGCCATGCCATGGAGATGACACGTCACCCAGGACACACAAAATCACCCACCATTACGATGTAACCCTGCATTAAGCCAAGCCCTAACCTAATTTGCCCCCATTTTGCTGACCAGACAAATAAGATCCAGACTTTCCAAACTACAGCAGCCTCATATGGGTGTCCTGGTATGGTCTACATGGTGCTGGCCCCTTGCTCCATGTTCTTCCTCCCAAAGCTGCTGGAGGCTGCCATGCACCACACTGAAAACACAAGAGATAGAGACCTCACTGTGGGACATTTGGGGACAGGCCAGAACAGCAACGCTCCCTGCCCCGAGCACAAGCCTAGCCATGTTCGGCGTTACTCCACGATCCTGTGATGCCAGGAGCTGGAGATCTCCTGCAAGAGGTCGCAAAGCTCTGGTGCTGGGTAATTAGAGGCACCGTGCCTTCGGTGGGAACCGAGCCTTTGCACCGGTATTAAAGGGCTTTGGAGGAAGGGTCTCCTCCATCCTGCTGTGTGAAACCTCCCCGGGTCCCCTGGTACAGACATCTCAAGGATGGGAGGAAAAGGGGTGATTTTGGGGCTGCGGCTGCATCCTGCCCTGCCTGGAGAGCTTCAGACATGATGGTGGCAAGGAATCACATCTGCTTGACCCATGTGCCACAGCAGGGCTTTGCTTTTAAGCCTGAATTTTTCCCGATAATCTCGTATTCAAAGTCAAATTAGAAAGTCTTATTTCTTTCCCCGGCAGCTCACCTTTGAAAAAAACCCTCAAGAATCTATAGCAATTCCTGACGGAGAGGAATCAGAGCCCTTCATCTCCAAGTCACCTGCTGTCCCCTGCCCCTAAGAGGCCCCCCACTTTTGTCCCACTAGTGGGGCCCACGCCTCCTGCAGCAGGACTTTTCCTCACCCCCTAAATCCAGGTCTGTTCCCCGCTCCCACCCATCACACTCCGGGCACAAAACAGGGGAAGGCGAGGAGTCAGCATCCCAGACAGTGAAAAAGAAGCAGGCGGGGGGAAAGGGGAAGGAAAAGAAACCCCACAGATGCCAGCACTCAGATATTACACAGAGCACATGGCCCTCTGCTAGGCTGCAATGAAGATAAAGTGCTTTTTTCCAGTTTGCCACTGCTCCAACAGGCGGATTTGGAGCCTGGTTAATGCTACGCAGGAATGTCCCATGCTGCGGCAGCCAGGTTGGGTTAATCTCTTGCAGCCTTTGCAAGCGGGGGGAGGCCGGGGCGATTCTCAGAGCACGCATTTCCTTCCCCCCTCCTTGCTGCACGTCTTGAACGCTCCAAGAAGCAACGGTGGCAGCTTCCAGGAAATTAAAAAAAAAAAAAAATTGCAGTAAGAATGAAAATCTCAAGGCTTCCCTGTAATGAATGGCGCTGAGCCGTGCCTGCTCATCCGTTCGCCTCGATAGGTCCAGGTGCCAAGTTTTTAATACAAGAAAGGGCTTGCTCGAGCCAGCCTTTATCTCTTCCCGGCCCCCAGCATCTCCACGTTCGGAAGTTTCTTTTGATACCCTGCCAGGCTGTTAGCGCTGCGGCTGCTGCGCGCCCGCTCCAGCCCCGCTTCCCGGGGGTCAGGAGGGCTGCGGACAAGGATGCCTTGTCTGAAATCCCCCCCTCCGGTCCCCTCTTGTCCCCACCAGCCGGGCAGGGAGGAGGGAGAAGGGAGCGAAAGAAGGGAAAAAGCAGTTAGGGATGGAGGGAAAAGTCTGAACCTCCGACGACGGTGCCTCACCTCCTTTTCCCAGCTCCGTCTCGCGCCAGGGTGGCACCCGCTGCTGTTCTCTGCAGGGCTGGGAGAGCACAGGATGCTTTTTCCTACATTAACAACAACAACAACAACAAGACAAAAGCTTTTACATTTTTTTTTGCTTTGTTTTACAGCTTTTTTCTCCCAATTTCCTCCCATCCTTTCAATGCTGTTTTTCTTTTTTAATTTGGACCCAATCTGAAAAAAATAGGGGTGCAGCAGACCCCTCGCCCTGACCCTGCTCCACCTCACTGCCAGAAATGAAGGTCCCCTGGGGTGTCAGCCACATCCTCATCCCCCCCAGCTATTTTGTGATTGCTCCCCACTGCCTCTTTGAGCAAACTGCTTAAATTTATTCCCAGCCGGGTGTCTCCCAAGCACCCAACCTGCCCCGAGCCTCTCACCCCACGCACCGGCTGCCTCCGGGACTGGAGGCAGGCGACGGCTGAGCTCCTTATAAACACATTTACAAACCACGTGTGAGCAAGCACCTCCCGTCCCGTGGCCTCTCCAGGGCTGGGGCTGGCTCCCAGGGGTTATAAAGGGAGCGGAGGCCGGGGTGTGGAGGCAGCCGTGCCCTGCCCCAGCACTCGCAACACAACAGCGGCCACTGACCCGCTTTGCCTTTGCAGCGCCAGGCTCCCTGGAGCAGCCGGCCAGGTTTAATGCTTCAGATCCTCCCGGGGATGTACCGGGCTCCGTCCGGTCCCCCCAGCCTCTCCTTATTCCCAGGAGGATTGCCGAGGTGTCGGTCTAAGCCTGCCTTTCCACGGCGCCTGTGCTGGCTACCGCTGCGATAAAGCCACGAGCTCCGGAGCGGCGATCAATGCAATATTTCAGCGCGATGCCAGCGATCGGCACCGGCTGCTTTCTGCAGAGCAAAGGCACAGTGTCCGCAAGAGACAAGTTTCCTACTGTAACTTCAGTGAATGCAGTTATTCAGGCTAACGGCAGCTGATTTATCATGGCAGGCACCCGGGGAAATCTTTCGACTCGAAGCTGCCGCGACCAACGCCGATCGGCTCGGTTCGGCTCGCGGCTCCCTCGTCGTGCCCGGGCTCAAATCCTTCAAATGAATTGCGTTAGGGCTTTGCCCCACGAGCTAACCGCGACGGGGAGCGCCGGTTACCGGAGGCATCGACACTTCCCCACGGCACGGCCCCCTCTCCCCATCCTCGCTGCTCCCCGCTCGGGCTTCTCATATATCCCAGGCAGAGGAGCGAAGTTGACGGGCCCTTTTGTTTCGAGAGGGCTGACACGTGTTGTGGTTGACTGCGCTAATAAATCTGCTGGGCTCTGGGTCTTTTAATGACTGCAGCATTAATAAGAAGTTTCCATGGAGCTGCTTAAAAGTTTACAGGGTGTGTGTGTTATCAGGGGAACCCCGTGCTTTCTGACCTCCTGCTTCAAAAGTCACAACCAACAGCTTGTTTTCTTTTTTTTTTTTTTCCTACTTTTTTTTTCTTTCTT
>VXAA01005852.1:198601-304671 GCA_013399115.1 Anseranas semipalmata | reverse complement strand
CCCATCTGCTGCCCTGCATCCCCCCCCGGGTAAAATTCCTTGTAGCTCCATTGCTTTTGTGGGCTCAGTCCAGAATCACCCTCAGCCCTATTTCCAGTCCTGACCTTCCTATGACTGCTGTATCTGCAGCAGTGGGTCCTGTTCCCGAACACCTCCTGCACCCAGTTTTCCAGGTGTGGAGGGACCCAGTCAGATCCAGCACCCCGAGGTGCTGGCCCCATCTGAGTTGTGATATTGGTGCTGGCGAAAGAAATTGGAGACTGCCTGTTGTCGTGGTGCTGTGACAGTGTTTGGACAAGGGGAAAGGGACCTCGAGGGCCCGTGAGTCACAGAGGACTCATGATGCGGCTGGCTGCAGCTTCCCACACCTCACCCTCATGTGCTGGCTGTGCTCAGCGACCTGCGGCAGGTCCCAAGCTGTGTGCTTGCTTGTTTCCTAAAGAGTTTAGGTTGGGAAGGTGCAATCAGGCTCCTGTGTTTACCTTCAGTAGCGCTGGTGCTTTGAAATGAGCCACGTGCCTGATACCAATAACCAAAGTTTGCTCAGCCCCGTGCCCTGACACAAGTGCGTCGCTGAGATTTGCAGGTTCGAGTTTGGGACTCACCACCAGGCTGTGAGCACTCTGCCAAGGGGAGGACAGAGGAAATCTGTGCTCAAGACTCAGCTGCGCCCAGCGCTTCGGGGAAAAACCTTGGGAAAACCCCTTCATCTGGGTTGTGATTTTCCATATGAAGTTGGCAGCGGTGCCTCTAGCCATGAGCAGGCTGCTGTCAGGATCCATTCCCCGAGGTCTCTGCACCGTTCGTTTTTATAGCCTTGGGTAGGGGCTTGCTCAGCTGAAAGCTTTTGTTTAGTTTTCCATTTCGTTAATTTTTCCATTCCTCATGATAGGCCTTTGCCATGTCAGGGTTGGCCTCAGTAAAGCAAAATGCCAGTTTGAGGCTGGGGGAATTGGGAATTAAATTCTGCAGCTGAGATAAACTCCAGCACTGCCAGGTCTGGTGACTGGAAACGAAGAAGTGAGGAACATGGACCTGGCTATAAAACTCAGAATTTTGCTAAAGAAAGATCTTCAAATTTTTTTTCTATATTTAAAGACTAAAATGAGCATGCTTTGCAGTAGCTGCTGGCCATGAGAAAATTGAGTGCTCACAAATTTTGTTGCTCAGATGAAACAATAATGAACAGAGAGGTGTTCTAGCTTGACCGTCTAATGCTAAGAAAAGAGATTTTAATAAAATTTCCCAGCTGGCCAAACCCAGAGGTTGACAAAGGTCTGACAATGTAAGTCTGGTTGATCTGGTAGGGATTGGCCCAGGTGTGATGTTAACACAAAATGAGCCCTCATATTCCTCTTACAGACTTTGTGTCCATCTCTGCTTCTCAGAGCTCTCAGCCATCTCCTGCTGAGATCTGTCCTCTGCAGAGATGGATGGCAAAGTGATGCCTTGTGCTGGCATGGGCCAAGCTGCAGTACCAAGAAGCCCTCCATTGCAAAGTGCCTTGGCTGGACAGTCCATAGAGGGATGCTTCCTCCACATCAAACCCAGTTAATTATCATGATAACACCAAGTTCATTTTTATAGGGCATTCAGGTTTAAGGTCATGTTTCCCATTGCAATTTCTAAATCTTTGCCACATGGGAGCACATTTTCTTGAAGGAAATACAGGGTTTTCCCAGAGCTGTGTGGTCCCATGGGCTGAACCTTCACAACCAAAGCCCACCATGCTGTGCTTGGACAAATTTCCCCACCTGTCTCAGACAGCTTGCTGCCTAAATACACCAGGGTGGGATGAAAGATGGAAATAGAAAGGGGTTTGCCTGAGGTCGTGCAGCACCCTATGACCCTAGGAGCTCACCTGGGGTTTTAGGCACTGCTGTAGCCATGAGTTACCCTCCTTTTTTTGCTTTGGGAAAGTAGATGAGAGCAGTTCCACCAAAATCCTTCCAGTTCAGCCCGATTTAAAGGCCAAGATATAACACAATTTTGCTAGCACAAGTTGAGACATCTGAAAGCTGAGAGCTTGCTCTCTATGCTGTCCCTAATCCCTGTTTCTTTCCTCTGTTGCTGTCTCCAGGTGTGAGCTCAGCTCCAGCCCAGCTCCACACAAGCACAGATGATTCATGTGTTCAGTTCGCGTTCTGGCCCTGCAGTCCTATGCAGCATCACTCCAAATAACCATCATATGCTGCTGCTGTGGAGGCCTGAACAGGTCTGGAGATCGTAAGATGTCTTCCCCTAGATCAGTTCCCTCGGGACCATGCTGAGCCTGACTCTGACTGCATGTTCGCAGAAGACACCACCTCAGTTCCTTGTTTCTCAATGTTTGATGAAATCATGCCTGGTTTAGCATGATAAAATCCAGGCAATTCTTCAGCCAAAGGACAGATATCTGAGTCACTCTGACTTTCCCCTGAATAAATTCCAATAGACACATGCCAGGAAAGGAGTTAAAGAGTAAATGAAGATAACATAAGAAGGATTAGTAAGAAGAGCTAGTGTTGGAGTTTTGCCCCACAATGTCTGAATCCCTCCCTGAAATCTCATTTCCCTTCCTCTTCTTATGCAATCCCAGGAAAGGAGCTTTCTCATGCACCAAGCTGTTGGAGAAAACCACGGAGCCTGACGGGTGCCCTGCAATCCCCAGCTCTGATCTTCTCCATCACGTCCTCCTCCCTGGGTATTCCTACGGGGGAAAGGGCCTTCCCTGTCTGCTGTGCAAGGGACTGCTCATGGACCCTCTCCTTTGTGGTTGAGATAGATCACAGAATCACAGAATCACAGCATGGTTTGGGTGGGAAGGGGCCCTAAAGCCCCCCCAGTGCCACCCCTGCCATGGGCAGGGCCCCCTCCCAGCAGCCCAGGCTGCCCAAGGCCCCATCCAGCCTGGCCTTGGGCACTGCCAGGGATGGGGCACCCACAGCTTCTCTGGGCAGCCTGGACCAGGGCCTCAGCGCCCTCAGAGGGAAGAATTTCTGCCCAGCAGCTCACCCAAACCTGCCCTCTTTCAGCTTAAAGCCGTTCCCCCTGCTCCTGTCACCGCACCCCTGACCAAGAGTCCCTCCCCAGCTGTCCTGCAGCCCCTGGCGGCACGGGAAGGCCGCTGGGAGCTCTCCCCGGGGCCTTCTCTTCTCCAGGCCCAACACCCCCAGCTCTCAGCCGGGCTCCACAGCAGAGCTGCTCCAGCCTCTGAGCACCTTCATGGCCCCAGCAGATAGACACACAGAGCTTCTTAGGAAGCTGTCCAAGCTCAATTGCACATGATGGTGTTTCTCAACAGGAAGCACCCATAGCAGCAGCCAGCATGATTACTTGTGGAAGAGTTCGGTTATTGCAAGAAGTTAGAAAAAAAAGCTGCCCACAACAGCAGCAAACAACGACCACCATTTCCCACCGGCAATACACAAAAGAGGCAGGTCTGTCTGACAGCTGGAGGAACGTTTCCCATCCTTGTGGGAGTCCTGTAATAAGTCAGAACTGAATGCCTATAACACCAGGCATCTACGTTTCAGGTGTTGTGGAGCCTGCCCGAGGGAAGTGTGGGATTTTGCCCAGCTGCCTGTATTAGCTGCTCCTGGGCAGTGGGTGGCTGTTTCCCAGCAAGCTGCTCACTGGACTGTTTGTCTCCTTTC
Organism: Anseranas semipalmata; assembly: GCA_013399115.1. Classification (NCBI taxonomy): domain Eukaryota; kingdom Metazoa; phylum Chordata; class Aves; order Anseriformes; family Anseranatidae; genus Anseranas; species Anseranas semipalmata. The sequence goes on along the minus strand of VXAA01005852.1, from coordinate 301,036 downwards.
TATATATTTTGAGTCTCTCATTGCAGATATTGACTTCCCTTTGACATGAGTCAATATTTAGCTCTTGAGTTAATAAATACTGAAATTTACTTGGATGAAATCAATGCGTCCTAAGCTTTTTCTGCTATCATTCATGGTCAGGCCCTGGGGCCAATGGGTGGGAAAACCCTGTCATGCTTCCAAGACCTGCTTCTGCAAGGATATTTACTGATCGAGTTAATTCTGTTCATGAAAGCTTACATCCTCAGCTGTGTTGAATGCTACCTGGAGTCACCATGGTTCATAAGATCACACATGGAAGAAAGTAAAGCACGGGGATTTTTTTCTTTTGTTCTGTTTTGTTTGAACACCTTCACGCTGGCATCAGCAGATCCATCTGTAGATTGAAGGGGTGTTGGCATCTTTTTAATGCCACGCAGGGTGTTCTACTCTGTCCCTCTTTGTGTCCTCAGATCTTCAAAAGTTTCCACGTCTCTAGTTCCCATGTAAAGCATTTCAAATCAGAATCCCTTTGAGAAGGTGGAAATCTTTGAACATTGAAGCCTGGCTGTATGGTGGCCCATACTTATTCCATTAATACATACTGAAAGAGTCTGGGCAGTGCATCCAGGGAACGAGCATCCTACTTGGATGCTGCAAACCACTTTGGGCATCTCATCCCCTGAAAGGATATTGAAGCATGGGAGGAGGGCTTTTATCCAGATGTACAAACCTGAACATTGTCTCAGAGGACAGCCTGGAAAGTAAGACTCATTTACATTGACAAGGTGAGAACTAACAACAAGTAAGGTAAGAAGTGCATACTATGGATAAGGACTACAAGGGCAGTTCTCAAGATGCAAACTTAAAGAATGATTTAGTTTGGAGGTTACCTCAGGAGGTCTTTGGTCCAAAACTCCAAAGTTATGTCCAATATTCATCCCAGAAAACTCTTAAACTCTCAATTAAAGCTTTGCATTTGCTAAAGCTTCATTGACTTCACTTCCGCAGAAGATTATGAGTTTCACTGAACACTTGTGACTTTTGTTAAATGTGTGGCTACTAGGATGTTGCTGCAACAAGCCCTGCAGCAACATGTGTTGTGGAAAAAATAAGTTAAAAATAGACAACATTTAACTATTTCTAAATGCTGTTGTTGGAGAAAGCAATGTCCATAAGCAACGAAACCTGGTTTCCTAGACCCCTGCACATTTGCATCTTGCAGAACTCCCAGTTCCTCCCAGCATCCCGGGAGGTTGTGGCCAGCAAAGGGCAACCTACAGTACTGGTGGCTGGGCCCTGGGGTGCCAACTGGTGGGCCAGTGGGCATTTGTCTACTGACCATTTGGATGCTGTCTTGCAGGACAAGTAAAAAATTGCTTTTCCATTAGTGGGCCAATTAAAGTAGATTATTTTGCCTTTAATTAATTCTCCTTTAATTTGCCTTTAATTCTCCTTTCCATGTGCTGATATTCATGAAGCTTGTTGGAATTTCATACCCCCCCCCGCCCAAGAGTAGCAAAGACCCTTTTCTGAAAGTGGGGCGATACAGGCGAACAGGCTGAAAAGTTTTGATGTTGAATGGCTAGTCAAAATGTCCACATGGGCATCCTTTTGTTCAGAAACCAGGTTAAGAGAGCAAAATAACTCCGGAGCCAATAAAAAGCAGCATTTTTTTTTCCATTTTTTCTGCTTTTCTCAGTCTAAGCTAAAACGGTTATGAAAGCTTTTCTCCGTCTCCTTTTAACTTGAAAAATAAAATTCACCCATGCACAGAAGCCTCGGAAGCAAGATTTTAGCCCAAAGCACAAATCATTACCTGATGAAATTTGCCTTTGAGAGGCCAAATTTCAAAAGAAAACATTGACTTAGGGTGCTTTTGCTTGTCACTTGAGAAGATTAAACACCAAATAATGGGAAATAAAGACAACAGGAGGCCAAATACTGGGAAAAGCTTCTTAAAAGTAAAGACTTTCATCTGTGGAATTGCCTGCTGAGGGAAGCAAGGGATGCCCTTGTTGCTGATACGTTTAAAGTTAGATTAGGAAAAGAATGAAAACATCTACTGCCTAATATTTAGATCCCATTTCTTGTAATCTTAATGAAAATACTCTGACTGCAGAGGCTACGGTGCAGTCTTCTCCCTTATCTGTCTGCTAATCACTCTCCTTCCTCTGAAGCTACCTATAATGTCCATTGCTATGGTAACCGAGCATGGTATGTACCACAGACAAGACGACATATGCATCTTTTCCTGCTTTAATAGCTTCTCTGATTAGGCTGCAGTCTTCCTTCATTGCCGAGTTCCCCAAAGGACGTACGCACGCTGACTTCGTGGGTTTGCATCTCCTCGCGGGCAGCGGCCACGCTCACCCGCAGAACTGACGGTGCCGCAAAGCCTGGTGGGTTGTCATCTGAACCAGCTTCGGGAATTTGTGATGTGCTCCTCCGAGGTTTAATTACATGTAGTTTTAACTCAGCAACAAGAAAATATTTTGAAAGAAGCAATGTTCGGTGAGCTTAAAGTGTAATTACCCAATAGCTAGACACGCCTGGAGAAATGGGAGTTATTGCATTCTTGGCCCTATCGGGCAGGTCAGTCATTAAAGTTTAACAAATGAAGCCAATATTTTATCTCAGCAAGTTTGCACCAGCTAACATTGATCCAGCCGCTCTTCGTTCATGCTGCCCTTCCAAAATACATACCCATCAATACCAGCAGCATTGCGAACCCGAGGACAGGCTTATAATGAAACGAGCAGACAGTTGTGTGCAATGCTTAGAAGATTTACACCATCTTGCAAAGTCAGCTGCAGAGAAAGCTCAAGGCTTAACAGTAAAAGCAGAAACTGGTCTTCTCCCTCATAAAAAGACATGTGGGGTGGTATTAGTTGCTAACACATCCTGTCTCCCCCCTGGAGACCCTAAGAAACAAGTGCTCAGGACTTTATTTGTACAGGCAGAGATAAAAGCATCAGAAGCCCTCGCTGAGATGATGGTCCGATTAGTAAGAGACAGCGTCTACTGCAAAGAGCTTATATCTCCACAGGGACAAGTGCACCTGGCATTAGATGGGAGGAGGACACGGAGAGGGAATGGGACTTGCTGGAGTCCCTGACATCGACCTGGCTTCACACCAACCTTGGCCAGCGTGACCTGAAGAGTTGCTCTACCTGCATGCATGTGGGGATGTAAACTCTGGGGAGGGAGAAGACCTAGGTAAGCTGAAGCTACCTCTGGAACATGGACAACAGGATAAAAATGGGGCAGAAATATAATATAGCTGGAAATGCCATGTTTTCTGTCTCTAGTTGTGAAATAGAGCCAGCAACACATAGATATAATGGCCCAGAAATTTCTGCTAATCCTTTGAGGGATATCGTTAGTTCATATCTGTGTGAAAAATCATATCTATTTGGTGGGTTTCCTCCTTCTGGAGCTCGCTTCGCCCCAAATCCCAAACCTCAATCCCCATCGTTTCCCCTGAAGCCTGCTGATGACTCAGAGGTGCAGGGAGCTGCGCTACAAAGAGCGGGCTCCACAGGAGAGAAACGCTGTGCTTTCTTATGGAGTAATGAAGGCACCCGAGGTATCCTGAGACAAAAAGGTGAGGGAGATAAGGCAGCTCTGTTTTACTGGGAGGCACGTTCACAGTAATCAGCAGTGCTTTGACGTTTAAACACCTGAAGTGCCTCTTTTCCTTGCCAGCAGGGCTTGTGCATGTTATTCCTGCTAAGGTAAAAACCCTGATTTGTGCGTGCCAGCTGTAACAAGGCTGTATCTCCAACAGAGCTGGCTCTCTCGACTGATTGTCTTTTCCTCGGAAAGATACAGAAATTTTGCTGCTATCTCTGCCTATAACCTCCTCCCACTGAGTGTTTTGGTGAGGCTGCTGTACTCTGTTGTCCAAGTTGTTTATGGTTTGAGATGTTATTGCGGGTGAATATGTGAATGGCTGAGACCTGGCTTCCTGGGGGAAGCCTGCTCTTACAAAGTCCATAGACGCGTAATCACCCTTGAGCCCCTCAGTTGGCCAATGGTCACATGTCAGGAGAAGAGAAAGCAGAAAGGAGGGGAGAAGTGATGCAGAAAACTGATTTCTTAGAAGAACAGGCTAAACGCACAGATTTGGAGCAAGAAGAAGCTCTGATTTACATGGTGAGACCCCAGTAGGATGGGTGTCCCTAGCAGCTTCTGGTCTTCTTTATTCCTTCTGTCCTTTGAATGGTGTGATGAGGTTGAAAGGCCTCAAATGGACTGCAGCTTCTTGGAGGCCCATTTTCTCATCATTACTGGCTATAAATGGATCTTTTCTGATTGTAGATGCTATCACATGAGGCAGCTCCCAAGTCTAGCAGCAAAGAGATCCCTCCCATTCTTCTTCCTAGTGTGGGTAAGCCACAGACAGGACAAGCTCATGTTTCTTTCCACCCACCCATTTTCTGGTGTCAGCAATGAGAAAAAAAATAGCTTTATTGGCACTTTGCAAATTTTATTATGTAAGATCAGAAGCCTTAGTGCCTCAGCTCCCAGGAGGCTGTCTCCTCAGGGTTCAGATAGATAGGGTCCCATCAGAAGAATTCTTGAAAAGCTATTTTTTTTTAAGCTCAGTCAGGTGGATTTTCTTGAATGCCTGGGAAAATGTAAATGTTGCCCATGTAGACAACACAGGAAAGCAGGTGCCAAAGGATAGGTGAAGCCTACAGAGACTTCAATGGGTGTTTATGTATAAATCTGGGGTTTAGTCCCCTCTGACAGTCCGTTCCCACACAATAACCCAGATAGCTCACAGGAGCTGGAGTGACTGTCATCGCACAATTGCTAGTGGTTGACAACTTCTTGACTAAGCCACATTGATCAAATTTGAATGTATTTCAATGATATTGTGCCATCTCTTTACTTTCTATCTTACCTGCACCATCTTTCAGCTGTCCCAGCTCCTTGATTGTCCTCATCTCTTGACTCTTCAGTCTTTTCCCGTTGCTTCTTCTTTAATCTTAAGATTGCTCTGCTTTTGATCTGCTATGGCCCAAAGTCATGAATGGCTCCTTCTGTTCGATACCTGCTCCACTGAAGGCAGGTGATCCTGTTGTCCAGGCAATGTTGTTGGTTTCTTGGACTGATACAGCTCTGTGATATTCCCTTGTTCTGACACCATGACTTTCTATGCAACAGTATAAACCAAGGAATTTGTCTTTAAAATCCTTTTCTGGAGTAAGCCCTCATGCTGCCCAAGTAATACAAATTAAACTTTTTGTTCTCTTCCTGCATTTTTTTTTCTCTCCAACTGCTGGCCTTTCTCCTACATCAGCCACTTTGTTGTTTTATTGGAAGTTCGTGTTAACAAAAGTATTTTTACAATGTGTGAAGACCATCATCACAAAGTCTGCCAATTGCTTGGTGCCATTTGCATAAGATAAGGATCTCGATGGTATAACACCCATTGTCATGAGATTCCTCTCATCTTGAATTGTTACTACACTGTAAGGGAAGATGAGGAAATGTTAACAGTCACTCTTTGCAGCCTTGAACCAGACTTGAAGTGGTTGCTTAACTTTCTTCCTGCTCTTACTGCTTTACAGAGCAATTGTAGTTACAATGCTTTGAGCTGGAACATGTATGATTTTGTTAATTTCTACGATGCTTCTCTCAAAATCATAACATGTATCCTTAGATCACCTCTAATTTCCATCCTCGCTCTTTTTCTACCCACAATCAGAACACCAACATTTGATCTAACCCCCTCACACCCTTTAGCATTTTTCACCCATTACTCCCTATGTAACTTAGCTTAATCAGTCAGTAATTAATTCCACTGTGATTTTTGCCACTGCCCTGTAATGTATGTCTTTATAGTTTTACTGGTGGCAGTAGCATGTATTATTATTTATCAAGTATCTGATACCTCCTCTTTTTCTTAGGCACGGGGTGATCTCTAACAGCGCTGGGACATATGCTGCTGTAAGGATGAAGGGAACTGTTGCTACTACCTACTCCCTTCCATTTCTTCACCTGATATTGGCTCAGGGTTGACAGCTTTTTTGTCGTGTAAGCTACACTCCTGAATGTGGTGTGGTGTGATAGTATCCAAGTAGATGGGGGAATGTTCAGCAAAATACTCTTTCCATGGCTCCAGCTTCTCATTCACATTTGCTGTCAGCCCACAAGGACTCCTCTTGGTGCTCATAGCACTGGTCCAGTGGTGTTCCCACGGAACATAATAACATAATCCTTTTCCATCTCAGTTTCACACCTTGCTTTCCTGGTGTTTCTCTTAGTTGTTGAGCTTTTCTGTACCCTGAAAAGGTTTACTTGCTCAGTCTTTGGAGATTTTCTTCTGCTTTGTTTTGTGCTTTTATTTCCACTCTCCCATAATCCTTGGCTCTGTTTGTATTTTCCTTCTAATGTTCTTGTTTTGATGTTTGTCCAGCTCCTCCTTGTTTGTTTAGGCCTCCCAGTAAGTTCCCTACTGTGTTCTCTATTGCTTCCTTAAATATTTCCCATCTGGTCTCTACAGAGATTTCTTTATCATTCCAAATTAATGATCTGAAACACTCTCCAAGCATTACCTTCTCTGTTTGTCTCACGGACTTGCCTTTTAACTTTACAGGATCAAATTTAGCTCCAGTGTCACCCATCTTTCCCCTGGGCTTTAATGTGTTTGTCATCTTTCCAATAAGTAATTCATGATCACTGCTGCCCTTCAGCATCGCTATAGACTTTCACATCCAGCAGTGCCTCTGTTGTGCCTTTTGCAGATAATCATGTGGTCCATCTGTTTTTGTGTGTGACCATCTGCTGACCCCTTGTAAATCCATGAGGGAGCCAAATGCCACCAGTGATAGGACTTATGCACCTCACAGCAACTTCTCAGCTTCATGCCAGCTCAACTTCTCCCAGTTCTATGTCACCCAGCATATTCGTTTGCTTGTTATTTCTGCTTTCATCCTCTGCATTCCCAGCTTTCACCTTCACAACTGCCTCATAAGCTGGGGCCTCATTTCAGATGTTCTATCAATAAAATTTATTTTTTTCCCTTCCCTGCAACTTGTTTTGGTGCATAACAGCAAATCACAGTTAGGCAGAGATTACTGCAGGCTGCAGTAAATATTGCTGTGACTATCCTCGCAGACATTAGTTTCCCGTTGTTCACAGAAGTCCTTATTCCTCTTGTGCATGGAGGTAACATTATTTATATTATTTATTCATCTGGAAAAAATAAAAATAAAAGAGAGAATATCAGCTCTGCTTGTTACATGTCCCTCCAGGGTGTCTCCTGTTGGGCAGCAGTGGATGCATAGCTCAGCCTGGGGCGAGAAGCAGGTCCAGGAGCCCATCTCAGAAGCTGTATGGTGTGCTCAGCAGCTCTGCAACCTCCAAGACCATTTCCATGTGTTTGAGTCATCAGTCAGCCTGAATTGCAAAACTCTTCCTGCAAGAAGTTGTGGATACAATGACTGGTTATGCCAGCCCAGTTTATGTGAAAGCCTTGCCATCCATTGCTGTGCTCCTTGGCAAGGATGTCAATGTGTTGTGGGTCAATCCCAGCAGGTAGCTAAGCACCACGCACTTGCTTGTTCACTTCTGTCCCCCCTCCAGTGAGAATGGGGGAAGAGGAAAGGAAGAGTAAAAGCAAGAAAATTTGAGGGATGAGATAAAAATTGTTTAGTAAGTGAAGAAGTGGAAGAAGAGAGAAAGAAAACAAAACGTGATGCAAAGGCAATCGCTTACTATTTCCCATGGGTAGACCAATGTGCAGCCAGTTCTTGAGCAAGAGATGGCTGACTTCCCTACCCCTCCCTCTTTTCCCTTCTTACTGCTGAGCATGACATTAGATGGCATGGGATATCTCTTTGGTTATGGCATCATCTGCCTGGCTGTGTTCCCTCCCAACCCCTTGTGCACCCCCTGTCTATTCACTGGGGGGAGGGGGGGGCAGAGTGAGAAACAACGAAGACCCCAATGCTGTGCAAGCACCATTTGGCAGCAATAAAAACATCAGTCTGTTATCAGTGCTGTTTTGGTCACAAATGTGAAACACAGCATCTCACCAGCTGCTATGAAGAAAATTAACTCCATCCCACCCAGACTCAGGACACAAGTGCCACCTTCGTACCTTGCTTTCCACAACTGCCAAGTTTGGACTCCTATGACTTAGAATCTGAGTTTTTTTCTGCCTACATAGATCACCCAGACAAGGTGAAGTGAGCTTCTTCAGTGGAAGATGCAACTTTTCCTTTTACCTTAGATGAGACAAATTCATGACATTTTATTCAGTAATATTTAGTATGACATTTCCAGGTCATATCCATCCATCACCTAAATCTGGAGCTGCAAAATGTCTGTATTCCAGCATAGGAACAACCTACCTTCATTTAATTTTTAGGATGTGTGATGAGATGTTGTTAAAATACTCTAAAGCAGAAAACACCGTGAACAGAGAGGACATAAAAAGATGAGGTTCAGTTTGAAATTAAGGAATTAAGGTGCCTACATTTAGGTGTCTGTATGTGGGATATGTGTCTAAGCTCTCACATCAGTGAATGAAAATTGAATTGCTGCTTAAACACAACCGTCTAGCATTATGTCAGATGCTGGCTAGGCTTTTCTGGTGGCCTACAGCCGCCAGTCTCACAGGGCACTGGAGTGAACTGGTCTTGTGTCCTATTATCCGGTCCCATGAGGACATGTTGGCCACCAGATGCCACCTCAAAGGGTAATCCGTACTTTCGTTTGCACTAGCTGGGCCTCTGGTCAACACAGTCAACGTAGTCCAGACTCAGCTAAGCAAACACAGGTGCTGAGTTTCAGAGGCAGCTGAATCCCCTTGTAGACCAAATCTTCGCTGACTGAGGTGCAGTCCCAGATGCCCATGGAGACACTGATGTTTGTGTGCCTCATCGAGGTGCAATAGGGAAGTCAGCTACCTCAAGGAGTGATGTCGTCACCTTAGATTAACCCTCTTCTGTTACCACCTCAAATTATTCAGTCTGGATTAACAGTGAATGTTTCCCACTACAATTTTTTATTAGTTCATTACATAAAATCTCCAGAAACAGCCAAGTCTCAACCAGCATTGCATTGCTCTCAATTTTGTCACTTAAACCACTACAAAATAGTATGAAATTTGAAATGGGTCTTGAGGAGCTCATGCTGTAGATATTATGAGGCTTTCTTCACCCTGCTTTAAGTAGATATGTAAACTCTTGGGGACTGGGTGTAGGGAACCAGGCTTGATTGGTGTTATGGCCTCCATTTGAGAGTGCTTGAACCTTTCTGTGCTCGTGGAGTTCATTCCGTCAGGGCCAATGTGTAAATGAATTGCATATCACCTTCCCTTCTTAACAGCTGAAATAATTGGCCTAACCAGAGCTGGAATAGGACAACAGGGGATGAAACCATCTATAACTGATATTTTTTCTTAACCAGCCAGAGCCAAAGTCCCAATGATCATGCGAGGAACCAACATAATCATATAAGTTGTCCCGATGTGTCATTCAAACAACAAAATTTTGCTCCGTGAGAAGTCCACTGATGTAGGAGTGACTATGCTGGAGCACATCTTCTCAGGAGACCTCCACTCTTCAGTCACAGACTGTTACAGGAAGAGTCAATATCTAAATAGAAATGTATACTTAGTTATGAAAGAAACTGATAGTTCTCAAAAATACATAGCTCAGTCTGCATTTAGGAAAATCAATGAAATGTATCAAATTGCCAAAGCTACTCTCCAGGACATAATGATCAGTAAAGCCATGCTCCGACCAGCAAGCTGCCAACACATGATTTCCTCTCCTGGTGATTTGCTTGATTATTCTTTTCTGCTTATGCTTTCAGCTGTGGCCTGAGCTTCTGAGTAATGTCTTGCACGGCCAACACATAGATGCGCTCACAGGCTTAAACAGCAAGATGGTACAAACCAGACCACGGTTTGCTTAGACTCGCTCTTCTTCAGGTCAAGTCTTCTCTGATGAAACTGAGCTTTTGTTCCAGATAGATTCACATTTTGTGACACTGTTTTAAGCAGAGACTTTTCTCCTGAGCTATGGTTTGCAGGCTCCAAAACTGAGCCATGCCAGGAGATGCAAGAGAGAGCTGAAAGTAGTGATGGCATCTAGACCATTGGGCCTCCCATATCCAAAGCGCTGGCCCACAGACTTCAGTACCTGGAATATGCCTGGTGAAATTGCAGCGAGTGTTACTGAGACCCACCACATAGCTCAGAGCTACTCGATGCCACGCTGTGATGCCTGTGATGGTGAGTAGAGGAAGGCTTATTGTTTCCACTGGGAGTGACTTCAATGACACTTTCCAGCTCAGTTTCCATCAAAACACGTTAAAAGTGATAAAGCTTAGCACTCATAGGAGGGATTTTCCAAGCTGCCTATGCATATCTGAATGTGCGCTTCCTATTAAAACAGACCTCCAAACACAAAGGCAGATTGGAAAATCCCAACTCTTTGCACAGATGGATAGCGAGTGGTCTCAAGTCGTACAGGGAATTTCATTCTCTGGGATTTGTGCACTTAACTCTCCTACCTAAGTCTCAGAGCCCCCTAAGACTGGCTCCCACTTTATTTATTTAAAAATGGGCCAATTCCTACCCCAATGGCAAATTCAGCCTATTCCAACCTGCAGCCATTAGAAGACTAAAATCATTAAACAACTGTGAAGGTGCATAATGGAGATGCTCTCCCCATGCTACACTGTTCCCAGTGAGAGCACCCATCTGTCTATGCGGTGCCACCACCAGTGCGGTGTGGGGAGGGTTTCCAGGTGGTATAATATGAGAGGAGGAGGCTACAGCATGAAAAGCTCAGGAAATAAGAACTTGCTTTTCCTTTTTACCCATTGCAGCCAGAATCATTAATCTCCACAGAATGCAACCCCTGCTCTAATTCCCTCCAGCCTTAAGGGCAGAGGTGGAACGAAGAAGATGGATTACAGATTTAGAAACAGAATATCAGCTTTCGTATAGTCACAGATTTGAAAACTGGAGGGACATTAAACACCACCCTTCTTGACTTCCCCAGGGGGGGCAGAAGTTCCTGTGCTTTGAGGGGAGGTAGTTACCAGCACCTGGGATGCTGCTGAATTTCCAAGCAAGCAGACATGGCAAACGCATTTTAGAAATAGAAATAAAATCTCAGCAGCAGCCAACAACTTCCTTTGTCTCTCAACCTCCCCCCAAATGCTTCTACAATTGAAAATGAAATTGCACCTCTGGGCTGAGCTGCAGCCGTGCTCCTCTGAGGCCCCTTCAATCCAACTGGCAAAGGATGGGGGCTGGCAGGGCTTAGTCAGCTCATGTTTGCAAAATGCTCTGGAAATAAAAACTGCTGCACAGCACTGAGTCATGCAGCTGCCACTATGAGAAGTGAAGCCCGTGGAGCCTAGAAATATATCTGGATCCCTTGCGGAGAGCAACTGGGATCTGTGGGTTAAGCATAGAGGTCAAATTAACTTGGGATCAAGCATTGGGGACCTCAGCACTATAGACTGCTGCAGCAACAGTGAAGTCTTGGGGTTTTGCAGGCAGAGTTGCCTGCTTGGGGCCAATGGGCAGTGGGCTTTAGGCACGTGTTTTGCTCTCCAGTATGATGGTGGAAGTCTGGCCATGCACCATGGAGGGAAGCTCTGCTGGTCTGGGTTAATGCTGACTTTTGCAGAGAAGGGAACCAACCTCATCAACAAAACCAGGTGTTTAGCCAAACAGAAACAAGATGAGATAACTTTTCCCTATCCAGGACAGCTCTCATTGTCAGCCTTGTGCTCCTGTGTCGACCGACTGCCATAGTACTGGTGCACTATCTCCTGGTCGCGTTGCCGTGCTGGTGCTGGCTATCAGCAGAGGGATGAAGAACTGGGGCAAAAGGGCCATTTTCAGACCTCCTTCTGTAATGCCTCTGTTCAAGGAGCAAGGACCCATGCAGTCATCTCAGGCCTCACAACAGCCATGGTAACCGGGTGCTGTAGGTGTCTCTCTGGGACATCTTTTCCATCTCTTCCCAAGGGCCTGACCCAAATATGCTGTAAGCCACTGGACTTGAATCAGCCCTTTAGGGGACCTGAAAGTCTGCCCCTCTGTTTCTTTTCTTACGGATATACAGTTATCCACTTATCTTTCTTTTAGTTATTTTTTTATTATTATTATTTTAGAGAAAGAAGGGCCAACAGGGAAAAAAGATAGATGTTTTTGTAAAAAAAAAAAAAGTGCTTTCTCTATTTTCTTTTGTATTGTGACTAGATCCAAGCTAACCTCTATCTGCAATATCAATTTGGGTTGGTTTTCCTTCTCTCTGTCTGCAGGGAGAGGTCTCTGTTAGTCAAATGATTATTCTTGGAATAATAAAAACTTGCAGATGGAACCAAGAGCCTGGCTGACGCAGACAATAAAACCATGGGAAGGCGTGCAGAAAGAAGAGATCGCTTTGGCTTGCCAAGCTTAGAAATCTCCCCGTCTTTGTGGCTGCTTGCTTTAACCCTCTTGCAGATCAAACCCTTCAAAATTAACCCAGCTGCTGACACGGAATAAAATCGGAGAGCATGGAAGGAAAACTGTACCTGAAATAACAGTGATACCTTCAGTGAGAGGAGAAGGTGTGCAGCCTGCAGCTTACAGCCCACGTGTAACAGCTTGTGTAAGGAGGGAGGAACTGAAACAGAACCAGGGAAGAAGATATGACCCTGTACCACTCCGCAGATACGGAGACCTCCTAAGTTGCAGAGTGAATGTTGGCACCAGATATAACAGCAGAACTACATTAAAACAACAAACTAAGATGTCTTTGGGGTGCATTTAAGACTAAAACTCCCTTAAGCTTAGGCTTAAGTCCATTCCCTGCTCAGCAAATCAATATATGCAATGTGTGCAATCAACTGATCCTCAAATCCTTTTTACTCCTATGGGCCCCAAGGGTTTTGCAAGCATTAATAGGACAGAACATGGTACATCAGCACATACATAAAGTCCAATACATGGGTGACCAGCTAAAATATGTTAATGACCTATGACCTTGCGATGTGCTGTCATCTCAGCTCATTTCTAAAGCTGTTGGAGGTGAGAGTTCATGAACCATGTATCATAAGATCTCATTCACCCCTGGCTGGGGCTCAGGGATGATGGGTGAGCCTAAGGGAATTAGGGATCCATTGTGTCTGATTGCATTTAGGCTCTGACCTGCATAAAGAGAGCAGGGGGAGGATCTTCTCTTAAATTTAATGATATTCAAAGTCCAACTCTGGTTAAGAGTCTGGCCCTGTGGACTCTTCTGACCATTTAATCCCCCATCTTTGGATGTTTTCCCATGATTTTAGCTGGGTCTCACCTGGAACCGGGAACTAAACACTGCTGAGATGTGAAAACACAGGGTGGGTCTGGAACAAAAGACTGGAGTTCAGTTTTGGCCTCTTTTCTATGCAGAACAGGAAGGTAAAGTATTCTCTTAGGCCAAAATGCCAGAACTGGCTGGCCTAACTGAAGGCCTAAGATAACTCATTATGTCTCTCCTTGTCTCAGCTTCCCTGTTAGTAATATGAAGGGTGGATTAGGCAAAGCATTTTAGACAAACTTTGCTGTTTAAATCACTATGTGCTGATGAAAAGCACAAAGCACCCGAAACGGAGGAGGCAGGGGAAAACTCTATATTTTCTTTGCAGTGCTGTATCAGAGAGGCATATTTAACCTATTTATCTCCTTATTTCATTCATAGGTTATTTCATTCCTCCAGGCTGAAAAATCTCCACCCACTCCAGCGTTTGGTGGTACATCTTTTCAGCTCTGGTATTTGAGTCTGTTCCACTGCCCAAATGAGATGGCTTTCCTTTCGGGCTGGGAAGGCCAGCCATGGCTCTTCTCATGTTTACAGTTTTCCTAATAAATGGGTAGAATTCCTCTAAAGAAAAACAAGTCCCTGGTGTGAGACACTTCCAGTCTTTCTGATAATGGTTTTACACATGTGGAACAGTATAGATTAGTGAGGCTTTTTGCTCTTGTATTACTCACAGTCTGATTTATGCAGTTGAATACAAATGAAATCACAACTGCTTGTGCTCTTTCTTCCTGCCTCCCTCCCTTCCTCTATTGCTGTATCTACCTATCCGTGTTGTCCTTGGAGTAACCGAATACCTTCACCATAAATTCAGTGGCAGTTGAGAGGCCCCTAGTGAATTTCCTAGAGCCTGTGAAAGCACTGACAGGGTTAAAAGTCTTTCTGTGGTCAGGTTCAGGGCTTGGATTTGGGGATTTAATTTACTTCACTTCTCGATGGGTTTTTATTGGGTAAAATCAGCCTGCAGGGTACGGGAGAGCTTTACAGAGAGGATGTGTTGATCCTGAGTATCATACAGATCCTGAGTCCTAAACTAAGCTCACTGCTGCTGGTTGGGTGAACCTGTGTCAGGTGGGATGTCCTCCAGTCCTGTGCTTGTGGACCTCCCATGCCTCTCTGTGATCCTGTTCCCTGGGGAATTTCCACTGCCCTTCCTATCTCTCTGGGCTGAATTTCTCAAATTTCAGCTTGGCAAGCTAACCTCCTTCAGCAATAGGAACAGCCTGCTGGGCTTGGTGTCGGTTTACATAAAGGTGCTGGGGTAAAAAGCCCACCTTGTTTGGAGCACTGGGAACAGCAAGAACTGATGCATGAGAGGGGTCAAGGCAGGGTCTAGGGAGGAAATGTGAACACCGGCTCAATTTTCTTTCTCTCACTGAGCAATAGCACTTGAAGGAATCAGCTAGGGAAGATGTGACCCAATATGTGTGTGCAGATAGCACCAAGCTTGCAGATAGGGATCAGGAGGCCCTGAGGTGCCCGAGTATGAGGGAGCCGGGCTCTGGCCAGGCTCTGTCTGTAGCTGTGGCTTGGCTCTGGAGCCCGGTTTTGCATTGGGTTCCAGTTCTCAGCTCTAGGCCTGTGGCTTGACCTGTTCTGTGGCTGATGCTGTTTGCAAAGCCCAGACCTGGCTGATTCTCCATGCCATCACACTTTGAGATGGGCTTTTGCTTGGTCCCAGACAGCAGGACATCAGACTTAAAATGCCTTAATACCAAGGGAGATGCTGCTGCATGCAGTTCTTTGGTTTCTGCAATAAATAGATAGTGACTGCAGGATTAATTCCCTTCTATATCTATCCCACCTAGCTCTCCATGCATTTTCACTCCCACAGCTCCCACTGCCCCTGTATGGATCTGGTTTAAGATCTGTGTACGTCGTGAGTGCACCAAGTTCTCCCAGTCTGACGGGCAGCTGCATCACTGGGTGAGGGCAACCCAGAAAGTGCCTAAGCTGGGGTGAAGCCCCTGTCTGCACTGTTGTGATGTGCCACCACTTCGGGCTGCATGGAGGGGTGGGAGCCATCAGAGAGACCTGCTAGCATCTATCCCTCCATCCCAGCTAATGTCCCCCTCCTCCCTTTTGCTGTCCTGCTGGCATTGTGGTTATTCCCATCTCAGATCTCATCTCTTCCTAAATCTGGAGCAATGATGGAAATGGCAGAGGAGAGCAATGATGGAAATGGTGTCAGTACTGGGATGAGGCAGAGTGGGAGAGGAGTTGAAGAGCTAAAGCTCTTTCAGCCCTTAGCACACAGAGCTGTAAGAGATGCTTTAGTCCACTGATCATTCTGGACCCAAAACAGGAATGGTCTGGGTTGAATAATGTTTATTCCCTGCCCATCTGGGCTTTTCTCCATGCATGTCTCCAAAAAGCCACTGTACACATCTGGCATGCCCACAGGGTGGTGGGGCTGTGTTGGGAGTATGTTTTGCTCCTGCCTTTTCCTGGGGGACTCGATGAGGGAAGGTCAGTAGGACAGGGAACAGCACGCAATGAGCTAGCAAGGGGGTAGGAAGAGAAGAGGACTGGGAGTGTTAGGGGAAGTGCAAGGAATTCTTTGGAAACCGCAGAGTTTTGTGGTTTCAAAAGCAAAACATCTTTGTTTGCATTTGTCTTGCAAACAAAATACGGGTGGCAATTTCTCTTTTATTCCCAATTTGGTGCCTAATGGCAGCTCTGGCTCTGTGAAAAGTATTTCTGCTCCTGGTATGCAAGAAGGAACTTGTGGTCAAGGTCCAGGCCAAGGAACCTGGCTCTTCTGCCAAGTCCTGCTGCCCAAAGCACTTAACCAACAAGCTGTCTCTGAGGCCACCAGGTGAGGTAATCCGGCTCTGAGCAGCATGTGAGGAGGGAAGGGCAGCTTGCTCCTGCCAGTTACAAAATGCTGAGGAGAGGCTTTGAAAACAAACAAACAAACAAAACAAAACAAAACAAAAAAAAACACCGTTTTCCTCATGAGAGGAACATATTTCTGTGATGAGGATTTACAGCTTTGGGACATCTGATGGCTGTTGACCGGCTTGTTCTTTCCCAAATTGCAGCCAGAGGTGCCTGCCTCTCCCCTCCTGCCCAAACGCCTCGGTGTCTACGCGCACAGCTGGGCTGCAAGGACCAGGCTCAATGCAGGTCCTCCTTGGCTGAACCCATCCTTCTTCAAACATGAGCTCAACGCAACATATGGGCTGATATAACCTCCTTCCCAGGGGAAGGTACGCCACATGGTTTTTAATAATTACCCCACATGCTTAAAAATTACCCCAAATGTATTTTCAGTCCCTATCCCAGCTCCTTCTTTGCTATGTGCATGTCTAAGCTCCAAAGTTACCAACTCCTTTGCACAGTTCCCTCAAATCCCACCTTGGGGTGCACCTTGTGCAAACCAGCCCTAGGGAGCCTGCCCTGAAATGCATCTGGATTGGGCACGGGTGGTGGGGAAACACTTACCAGGGTGGGCATGAGCTGAGGACCACGTTGCTCAGCTATACTGAGGCACAGCCTGGGTGAGATCAGGTCAGTGTGCGAGCTCCTGCTCAGTCCTGAGAAAGGCAAGCTGGTCCCATGGGTGGGTAAGACCACATCGGGCTTCTCCCACACCGGTGTGAGCACCTCTGGAAGTGCTGGGGCTCTCCAAGCCATAGCAGGCACCTCACCAGGGGTGCACAGGCTGCTCCAAAGCGGTTCATGGATACCGCTCCTTCTGCTTGGGTGGGAAATGTGGCTCTGAGTCAATGGAGCAAAGACACAATGCATGCAGTGGGAAAATATTCAACTCAGTGGCTCTGGCTCGAACAGAGAGCATTTCTCTCGTGCCAATAGCCTTTCAGAGCTGAGTTTAGTAAGCACCTCCTGCCTTATCTTGACATGAACTTCAGCTTTGGGAAAAAGCACACTCGAGGAATGAAGGGAGCATTTGACTCTGCCAGCAGCTGGTAAAAGGGAATGTAGGTGCCTAATTCAGGTCCCTCCATCCCCTTTTTGTGGCTTCTGGTCATCTGCTGACTGTGCTGGAAGCCCTGCAGAGGATGTGACAAGGAGCCCTTCGGCCTCTCTCCTCAAATGATATCTTATCCCTGGGAGGAGAGCTTTGGATTCTGCTTGGATCAGAGATGAACAGAACAGATAAAGTCTGGGCTTAGAGTCAAGGTCAGAAAACACTTCTTTTTTTTTTTTTTTAATAGGCCTGATATTCTCTCTTTACTACCCTGCTCCTTTCCACCCTTCATAGGACAGTTTGGTATTACAACTCCTGTTAATTATTCATCCCAGCCTATATTTGCCAAGGTTCATGTCATGAACTCCCCTAACCTGCCTGATCTAGCCTTATCAGGTTGTAAATTAGCCACTTGCAAGAACAGAGCCAGCGCTGATGAATGGCGGCCACGATCTTTCCTCCTGTAAACAGCTTCAGGATGACTTTGCAACATTTTGAAGCACACATGATCTTTGCTTCTCGTTTTGCTGCAACAGTGCCTGGCCAAGGCATCGCTGTGTCCCAGAGGGACGTGTAAGGGGCTTAAATTATGGGTGTCATATGAGTGAAAGCAACCACAAGCAGCTGGTGAGGCTCAGGACCTCAGGTCCTGCAGGTTTCTTTCCTCCATGTGGGATGATGGGCTACGTGGTGAGCTGGGGCACAGGCGAAGTTAAGCAGCCCCAGAAAGGAGGTGACTGAGGAAGCCCTTTGGACCAGTCCTGCAGACCCCAATGGGTGCCCAAGACAAGGGATGGTAGGGTCATGGGCAGGAGAGAGGCACCAGGGATGCTCAGTGAGTGTGCGAGGTTCAGTGTTGGTTTTGAGGGGCTGTGAGCTGAGCTCCAGTTATCCTGGCTCTTTACAGTGGGTTGTTCAACCTGATTTAACTCCACAGGAACCACAACATCCTTATTGGTTTAAAAAAGGAGCAACACCGGTGATTTCTGCTGGTACACCAGCAGAAAGCCAGCCCAGACAAACTGAACAATTCCAGCCCCTAAAACAGCTGGGACTAATGGATCCGAGAGGAAAACATCTGTTTCACAGGAAGAAGGTCAAAAGCAGGCTAGTAGCCAGGAAAGGAATTTGGTGTCATGGTAAAAATATCTCTGAAATGTCTGAACAAACCTAATTAGGAGCAAAGGAGACAGCAGAGACGAGACTGGATTGCATTCCTAGGGCAACGCTGCATATACTAAGTGTTTGGTGCAAGCTGCTCCAGGCTGATCCTACTCAGAGGAGCCACTCAAAATCCCAGGAGCAGTGGTGTGGTTGCTCCGTATGGGATGACAGGACTCCTCTGTCTTTTTCCAGATTTGGGGGTGGAAGATAAGGGGGTGTCAGGATCGTGGGAGAGAGCATCCTTCTGAATCCGATGTGACCCACAGCCGGCTGCTGCTTTAACCAGCACTGCTAGGAGGGAGATGAGCCTTCTTCAAGCTAACACGAAGGTAGCCCAGATGCACCTCCAGTCCACAGGCTTGGTTTCACCCATGTGCAAATCTTTGGATGATATTGTATAAAAAGTACAGCAGTATGGTGTCTTGGCTTGAGACTGGTTCCACAGTTGACTCTCCTTCGAATAAATTGATGCAAAAACCAGCGGAGCCATGACAGTGGAGCAGCTCCACTGAGTCAAGTGCTTCCCCTGGTTTACACCACAGCAGAATGGGGCAAGTCTGGTCCACGTCTTTCTGGTAGAGCTGGAAGCCAGGGAAGGTCCTGGAGGTTGGGAGCCCCCAGTGAGTCAAGGAACAGAACCCTATTTGACAGGTGTCACTTATGTGGCTTTGGGACATATATCAGTGCGTCTCAGAGGAGTTTTACCTTGGCTTCCCTAGTGGGGAGCAGGACCAGCTTGTACAAGCAAGGTCCCTGCTGACCACAAGAGACTGGCATAGGCAATGGCAGATCCACTATTCCTTGGTCTACATCTGAAGCCTGACCTGTATGCAACACTGGGAGCTGTGTGCTGCTGTTTCCTTTACCCTCCATGGCCTATGTGCTGTGCAAAGCAGGCTAGGGTAAGCAGGGAGCAGGAAGAAGAGGCAAGGCACAGCACTGAGCTGCAGCAGGGAGAGGAGAGGATGCTCCTCAGGCAGGCAAGGCCCTCACCTTGTTCCCCTACAGGGAAACCCCATGGGGCAGCCTTGCTGCAGCCTCCTGCACCATGGTTATTGCTCCAGCCACATCTTCTGGACTTCAGCTCATCTGCTTCCTGACTCCAGGTCATCACAGAGGGATAAAGGCAGGGTGGTGCTAGGCTCCCTGCCTTCTGGACCGCTCAGCATCCTTTTTGTGTGTGTGTTTGCTCAGCTGCGGCCTTTTGCACTTTGAGGGAGTTTCCCTAAAAACAGCGGAGGGGATGGTGGTGGTGGTGGTGGTGGAGATGATTGCCTTTCTGTCTCCTCCCTGGAAAGGACTGAACCTATTTGCAGAGGCAGATAAATAAATACAGGAGTTTTCCTACCCATAGGGTGGATAAATATGCTGTTATAAAAAACCTTTGGACAACACAGCAGTTTGATTAAGTGGCCTAATTTCCAGTGTAAAGCACCTGACAAGAGATTGCGTTAATGACAGTAACTAGGCAGACAACGACCAGGACAGAAACTGAGCAATGCTCTGCCCCCATCCTTGCCGTGCAACCGTGGGCTGGTGGCCTACACCTGGATGCTCTCGTCTGTCTTTCATACCCTCTTTCCCAGCCAGGTCTTTAGAGCTGGGACAACCTTCACCTGGGGTATACCAGGGCTGCTTCCAGCCCAAAGTGACCCATTTGCTCCTTTCTCCAGGCTGCCATTTTCCTCCAGACTTCAGTCAAGGCACAGGGTCATGTTTGGGGTTTTCTCCCGAGATGATGCCTTGTCTGTCAGTGGGACAGGGTCCTTCTCCCTTCCTCTCACCCTACTTACAGGAATGCGTTGTCATAGCTGAGAAAAATATATTTTGGAGAGGATTCAGGGTGGAAAGTAATGTCAGTGATACTTCTCCACCAGGCAGATTTCCTCACTCTGTCTCATGCAGCAGGGTTGTCCCCATCCCATGAGTTACTGGAAAAGATGGGCACGGAGATATAAAAGGCAGGCCTGCCCTGCCAGGAAATCCCTCTGCTAGCATGTTCCTATGGATGCTTTCAGAAAAAACATCCATCAGGCAGGTAAAGCAGAGTGCTTCTGTTGCATGGACAAATGGGGAGAGATTTATGTTTTGCTTCATTACGCATGCTGGTGTTGTGATGGGCAGGCATGCTTCATGGTGTGTGGATATTATTTTAAGTTCTCCATCCCTTTCATAGAATCATAGAATCACAGAATATCCTGAGTTGGAAGGGACCCACAGGGATCACCGAGTCCAACTCCTTCATGTTTGTGCTTACATCACTGTGGGGAAAAGCACTTGAAGAGCCGTAATGTGGATCAGCAGTGCTTTCTCTTCTGGGAGGTATTGCAGCGGGCCAGACATTCAAGTGCTCAGCTCTCAGGGCTGTGACCTCTTCCAGAAATGTGTCCCCTTGCTCTGAGAGCTCTCCTGGCTCCAGACTCTGAAAATACTCCACATATATCAGTGGATAGAGAAAAAAAAGCAAGAAGCAACAACTGCAGAAACACCCCAGCCCCACATGTAACAGAAAGGAGTTTTAAGGAACTTAAGTAAGAGTCACCCAAAAAAGCAACTATTTAGTTGTTTCTCTTCTACTTTCATTTCCTAACCTCCTCGGATTTACTTTTGTGGGCTTTTGTGGCTGGTGGTCTGACGTGTTGCTCTCTGCCCTGACCATCCCGCAGTCCCTGCCCCAGCAAAGCCCTCCTTGTCTCGAGAAGTTTTCGGGGAAAGTTTCATCCAACTGCTCAGCCGGGCATGCTGCCAGCAAAGCCATCCCCTCTGGGCCCATCAGAAGAGACCTTGTACTACATTTTCCACTATACTTATCTAATCTTGGCTTGCGTCCATCCAGTGTTTGTGCAGTAATTACCTCACTAGGCAAAACAGTTCCACTGCCTAATTGTCTTCACTCGCAGGAAATTATGCCTAATAACCAGCTAAATTTAATCTCCCTCCCTTGCTCTATCCATGTCAGCAAACCCGCGCAGCCCCTCTCCCTCTGCTTACAGTTCTATATGTATGTGAAGCGATCATATACCTTTGCCCTGAGAAGCTGTGGGTGCCCCATCCCTGGCAGTGCCCAAGGCCAGGCTGGATGGGGCCTTGGGCAGCCTGGGCTGCTGGGAGGGGGCTCTGCCCATGGCAAGGCTTGGAATTAAGTGATCTTTAAGGTCCCTTCCAACCCAAACCATTCTGTGATTTTATGATTCTATGATTCTATGATATGGTATTATCTGCTCTTATTTCTCTAGGTCAAACATGCAAAATGACTTTCTAGGACTTGAGTGAGTCACAACCATCATCCTTGACTCATTTTCCTTGGGCTTGTTTGAACTTCTTTCTGCAATCTTCCAGACTGTGTCCAAAACTGAAGCGTGACCAGCTCCCAAGTGCATTGAGCTTGTGGATCAGGCTACCACAAAACAACTTTTTCCTTTAAAATATAGGAATGTAAAAAGAAGAGAAGGTTTCTTAAATCTTCACCTTCTAGGTCTTGAACCTTAAGAGTTTTTTTTTCAACTTTTTCTTTTTTCAGTGGCTTTCAATGTTTGAAATATCTTTTATTTTCTAAATGAAAGGTAAATGTTTGCAGATGATCACATGACAAGCTAGATCTTTAAATAAAATGTCATGTATTTTACTGGATGAGTTGGCACTGCTGGAACACAAGTTTAAGGGCATACCAGTAGCGACGAGTCATAGCACAAATTCAAATAGTCCATGTTCATTTCTGGTCTCCCACGAGTTTGAATTTACAAACATTTTTGGTGAGTTATCTTGCTTAAAAAAGTCAGTAGATGTCAGTGAAATTTTCAAGTAGCTTCTCAACTTGAAGACCTTCTGAAGAGCCTTGAAAAGAGCAGCAGAGCAAAGCCAAACTTACTAAATTCATATTTTGGGTTGTGGAAGTTCACAACACTTCGTTGCATCTGCTGGAGCTTGGTACTGGAGAGAAGCAATGCTGAGGGTTATGTGAAGCAAGAATCAGATGGGTGGTCTCTGCGGTGTGTGGTGTATAGGAATTTAATAGGTAGGTGTGTGCTAGGGAAAGTGATCTGAGACATCGGGATGAACTCATATTCAACAGCCATTGAGAAAGGGCAGGAGATCTGCTCCAGGCCCTCTTCTCCTGAGAGAGCAGGTGACCTTCCCCTGCACCCCTCTGCCACTGAGGAGGGCTGCAAAAATTGCAATTAGTTTTCACAATGTCTAATGGAATCTTCCACCCCATTCAGCCCTCTTTCAGCCTTTGCACCATAATCCTTTAACCAGGGCTGCTGCTTCTCTCCTGGCCATGACCAGGTCCAAGTCCAAGATGTCTCTACAGGGACCATATATTCAAGTTGCACCCCAAGTCTGCCCTTGAGCTTTGCTGCTCAACCTGTTGTGTCCTGCAACACCAAGCACCTTTAGGAACTCCATCTCGAGCTGTGTATCCATCTTCTACTCAACAGAGCAGCAATGGGGTCAGGATATGGGGTCTACAAAGTGTCCCACTGGGCTCAGGGCTGGCCGAGAAGCCAGTTCCTGTTGCCTATCCATCCTGCCTGCTCCAGTGAGCCCTCCCAGATGTGTCCTTTGCCTTGGCTCTGCGATGCACGTACCCACACATGTACACGCACATGGGCAGTTGTGTGCAGAGAGCCTGCTTTCCAAAAACTTGATGTAGCTGCTTCATCTCCACATTGGTTTCTCCACCACCTGCCTTCCAAGAGGTTTCTAATTACTATTTTCCAGCTCACAAACATCTGCGACTGGCCCAGCGGAGCCACACGGTGGGAGCGAGTGGGAGGAAGAAGGGTTATGTGTGAGCTCACCCAATTGCACCGTGCTGGTAGAACCAGTTTCCCCAGTGATTTCCTGCTGGGCTTTTAACACCTCGGTGTTGGCACATCCCCACGTCTCTCACTTCTGTGCTATCTGTAGACCCTGCTGGGAAGGAGTTTTGTCGTCTGCTTGAGAAAGCTTGTAGCTGATGGGAGAGATGGGACCTCCCCATGCACCTCCTGCTTGAGCCATCGCAAGTCGCGTGTCTGCTTTAGCATTGCAAAAGCTTCCTCGGAGGACTTAGCCCTGACCCTTAAGACCAAGGATGGCTTCCAGACACAGCTGGTGTGCTCTGACTGCTAAGACAGGAGCTGAGGAGAGATTGCCCCCGCCTAGCTTTGCAGATTGCCTTTAGAGCTCCATTTGGGCCCTTTTCACCTGTGTTTGTGCACATCAATTTCGTTTTTTTTCCCTGAGACCTCACACCTTCCTGCAATAAAGACGGTCAATATCAATAAAGACAAGGATTAAGGCCACAAAAGGTGTGTTATGACCAACCTACATGCTGCCGCATTGTAAAAGATGGTTATAAATGACAAGGGGAAGTGCCCATGCTAACTCCTCCAACCTGCAATGTGTTTTTATCCTCAGCTGCTGGTGGAAAGGCCATTTGCCCTTGTGAGACCAAACAACGCACATGCTATATTGAAGCTGGGGAGGCAGGAAACACAGAGCCCCATGGTGCCGTTCTTGAATAAAGCCATTTTTCAAAGGTGGGATCGGGCTTTAAGACAGATCCGTGGCTTGTGAAAAGACTGAGTCAGTGTGTGCTGGGATCTGCAGGTCCCAGGGAGGAAGCCAGCCCTAATAGGCTTTTNATATTCACAACAACAGACCAAAAAAAAAAAAAATCCCCATGACTTTTCCCTAATGGGCAGAAATTTAGTGATCAAAATTTTGGTACTTTTAAAACCTTTTTGATGTCGGAGGCCGAGGTTTTGTAGTTGTTTTTTCTAAAGCTCTCTATAACTGCTGACATATGCTGCACATATGGTTTCAATGTGATTAGACTTCCGATCTGCTTTTTTTCTTTAACTTGACAAAGTACCTACTCACCAGCCACATTTCCATGAGGAAGGGATGTTTAATATGATTCCCAGAAAGAAATGCCCTTCTGCAGTTTCATTAAACAAATAATATTCTCTCGTTTTGATTTCTTTTCCTCCCTTTGAAATATGTGGGAATTTGCCCAAAGGAGGGGAGCTATAGGTGGAATGGTGCTTTACTCCCCCAGATACCCTGAGGAAAAATTACTCAAGGGTAATTACACATGTCTTTCCAGATGCAATGGGAATACACAGATCTCTGGGGAATCGCTTGCTCTAGTTAGACAGCATTGGATCTGCAAGACTGAAGCTGTGTTATTTGTAGCATGGAAAACTCCTGGAGGCCCCACTGGAAAATGAGATGTCCCTGTGGGAGGTGCTGCTGGTGGCAGTGGTGGGACTTCAGCCCCATCTCCCAGAGAGGACACGTGGTCCTCTGCCATCATGAAGATCGCTGCAGACAGCACAGATCCTCCCTGGGATTTCTTAAATACCACTAATGGGGTTACGGCACATCTTGAATATCTTCAGAGTAACAGCAGCTGGCTGGGACCTTCAGGTTTTGAAGACAACTTGAGATCTGCATGGGTCAATAGCCATCTGCCAGTCACAAAGGTCCTCCTGGATCTTCTGGCTTTTTGGCTGAGGAGCTCTGTGTCTGTAAAGTTTAGCACCACGCATCCTAACAAAGGAGTCACTGTATGACAGCAGATTAATGCTCAGCCTCCTCCTGTGTCCTGGATGGTTCCTAAATGCTGATGCCCTTGGGCAAAACAGGGGAGGTGCAGGGATTTGCTCCATGTGTAATTCTAGAATAGCCTGCCCAGAGAGCAGAATCTGCAGCAGGGAGGCAGCTCTTGGTGAATAAAGTATAACGATGTCTGGGGCTTGTGAAATTTTTGCTACCTCACCTTGTTTCTGCACACCCCTGATCTCTCTCTTTGCCCTACCAAGTTCTTGCATCTTTGTCATTTCTCATTCCCCTTAGAAATACCTAATCCCACTTTGAACCCTGCTAGTTTTCACAGTGTAGAAGTTATTCTCGAGTTATTCCTGGGGCAAAGAATCCTCCAGGCTCATCAGACATCCAGTAAAATGAGAAGAGTTGCTGTGAAAATGCTGCTTACCCTTTCCAGTGTGTCCCCCTATGCAGTTAAACACTCCCAAAGGAGCCCTTTTCAGGAACCTTGTTTTGTTGTAACTGCTCTCTTTAAATGCTGCATCATGCAACCTGTTTTTCTTTTTTTCTTTTTTTTTCTTTTTTCCCGGGTAATGAACTTTGCATTTACCCACATGGCTAAAATCGGTTATGAACCTTCCTGACCCACTGCCTGTACTTTATGAAGTTCATGAAATGCAAGATTAACCCCGGGCTGCTAAGTTTCTAGGCTGAAGTCAGCTGATAAAAGCAGAATGCAAAATCACTGCTGTGTTCACACAGCCAAGATAAAAGTTTACTGTCAGTGAGTTAGTAAATACTTGCAAAATACTTATGTAATAGAAGAATAAAGGTCATGTATATACTGGGGTAGTTGTCAGAGACGAGAAGAAAATGTAGGCGTGGAGATGTACAGAGGCTTTTTAGTAGTCGATAAAGCTATATGATAGAATGCACTGGCGTGACGCCCTCAGCTCTTGGGTGAACAAGGAAAGAAAGTAATGAGTGAGCAAGATTTACTCTCGAGATTTCCAGTGAAAATACGTCTTGTGCAATCATGCTGCTTTGTGCAGCTGCTCTACCAGTCCAACAGGCCTTTCTATACTGGGACACGTACATGATCTCAGCCTTCCTCTGCACACATTAGAAACTCTTTTGCCCTATCTCTTTTTTCCCTATCTCTTGGAAATAAGCAGCTTTTCCCCTTCATTAGCATCACCTCTACCCTACTGTTATGAGGTCGTCTAACTGGTACAAGTCTAATTAAATGCAAGATGCTTGCTCTTAAAGTCTGCTGCTCTCTCATTAGCCCTAGAGAAGTGCTGGTGCACCCAATATCTTGATTATTTTCTTCAGCTACTATATAGCTGGCTGGGTAAGAAAAGACACTGCTTTTATTTACTGCTTCATCTCCATTGACCTGGTGTTTCATGCCCTTTATTTGCCTTGCACAGTATTCAGACGACCTAGGTTAGCCTCTGTAAATCTTCACCTCTGATCTTATGATACCTCGAATATCAAGATGCCAAGTGGGATTTAGATGAAAATTCCCCAAAATCTCTTTCTCCGGGTGAAAGGAGCAAAGAGGAAGGCTTTGAAGCTTGAACCATGAGGTGCTGGGGTTACTGGGAGAAAGGACACGTGCCTGAGCATCTTCCTGCAAGCATCTGGGTTGGGTGACCTGGCTCAGGACACGTGTGCTCCCACCAAGGATGCCGATCATTTGTTCATTAAACTAACGAAATCAAAGTTTTATTTGAAAACCACTGTTCTGATCAAGAATTTGTCTGTCTCTGGTCTTGGTGACATATGAGCACATTAAAGGTTATTTCATGTTACTCACACCGAGCAATGCTTCCCTCCTCGCCTGGGAAGAGGTAAGTAAAGAAGCAGAATTTGTTTGATAATAAAAGGAGCTATCTCCTATGTTACAGCAAAATTCACTTTTATTAGGTGCTTGGCATGCACAGCAGCTACTTCTCTTACCTAGAAGCACTGACTACTTTCTACTGACTGCAAGCTAATAAATTCTTGGGCCGATGACACATACCTCACTATCAAATGATCATATTTGAAAAGTGACCAGGTAGCAGTCATAAATACAGTGTTTTGCTCAAGGCTGCGGAGCTGCAATGGTCTGCGTGTGCTGGGTGCTTTTTGCTAGGCAGCTCTGTTGATTTAGCGGTAGGACAAGGGCCTTTTCCCTTGCAAAGTTCATGCTGGGAAGTCCTGTTTGTTTAACCATCAGCTGCTATTTCAGGGGAGTTCACCACAAGTGTATCACCGGAGATCAAACTGCATTCCTCTCCTTTGGGAAGCGAGGGGGAAATTCAGACCAAGTCTCAATTTAAAGACAAATAGCACATTTGCAATTAGCAATGCTAATACACCGATAGCTTTTTTTTTTTTTCGTCACCAGCAATGAGGCTGTGAACCTACAGATTGTTTTTTGGGGTAGAACACTTCCATTTTGTGTAGCACATCAGAGGGAACGTTTTGCAAAGTAATCGCGTCTGGTTTTGAAGATCCTTATGCCAAGATACACCTAAAATGGGACCTAAATGGAACACCAGAGGATGTCCACAGAAGTCATGGTCCTGCAGGTGACTACATCTAGACCCTCAGCAGCCCGGGGAGCACAAATGGGATTTGCCCTCAGGTCTGTGCAATACAGATATGCAGTACAGGACCCAAGCTCCCTTTGAGGCCACAAAAGGCCATAACCTTGTGTCTTCTCTGCAGTCAGCACAGACCTGCTGCCTTGCCATAGAGGCTGACACTGGGTGAGACCAGTCCCTTTCCTTTGCTGGTGTCTCCAGGACATGCCTGGCTCCCACTGACTGTCTACACCAAGGTCATAAGGGGAGAAATTCAGTTTGAGGGGCCCAATTTTTATAGGATCATAGGAAAATTTGGGCTGGAAGGGACCTCAGGAGATAGCAGTCCAATCCCTTCTCCAGGAAGATATGGGTACAAGCCTGTGGGTATACCCTAGAAATGCCTTTTGAAGTGTTCATGGCTGACACTAACTTCCCCCACTGGCTGGCAGGTCGGGATCCTCTGGTCTGAGTCTGTCAGGAACAGCTGGTTGCCAAAATGTGTGCCGAATACAGCCCAGAAACGTTCACACCCTCAGGTCTTAAATCTTAAAGCTTCCAGTTGGGCTTCCTGCCCTCCCATGGGGTCAGCGGGGATTGCTCCAGGGGCAGCCTGTAGGTTTTGCTTTGTCTAAGCATCAGTCATATGGTGCCGTGAAATGGGGAGATCACCATCTGATTTATTACCTGGGATTTGCTCATTAAAGACCCGTCTTTTCCAGAAGTCCTCATGCAAGCAAAGAACAGCTTCCATGGGTTCCCAGGGGAAAAATCATTATTTCCACAGCCCATGTAGCATCTCCCTTAAAATTTGCTCGCTGCGCCTCTCAGCCTGGCAGCCGAGGTTACAGCAGATACTTTATTTCAGTCTTGCCAGCTAATTATATGCTGCAAATGCGGCAAACACCCATGGTCTAACACTCATTTAATGAAATCTCCCCAGTGGGGACTCAGAGGGGAAAAAGAGAAATAAAAGGGACAAATCTACAATATCTGTCCTTACAGAGTTGTTAATTTTGCACTGACGACAGCAAAGCACTGCGGTGTCAGAGTACTCTTTGCCAACAGAGACATTATTCATGGTGCAAAATTGTGGTGTTCTTGCAGCATTCAAGGTCCATTGGGCTTCCTACGTAGCGATGCCCTTGAGGGGAGCATTTGCTTTCCCATGCTTTTGGCAGGTCAGGGGCTGAGGCCTCAAAAATCGCTGAGACTCACGTCATCGGCCCTGATGAGGTAAAAGGATTCATTGTGTAAGAAAGCTCTGGTTAGAGGAGGATTTGCAAAATCAAACCCTAGCTGACTGCAGATGATGCTGACCCAGGGTAGGCACATCCCTGGGATGTGAGGTTGTCACTTGTTGCAAGTGCTACGTGAAGAACCTGGAGCTGTATTGGCTTTTAACCCTGGTTGCTGCTGGGCATGGTGAGATGAAATCTGTATTAAAGGGTCCAGAATTT
Source organism: Anseranas semipalmata (assembly GCA_013399115.1). Classification (NCBI taxonomy): domain Eukaryota; kingdom Metazoa; phylum Chordata; class Aves; order Anseriformes; family Anseranatidae; genus Anseranas; species Anseranas semipalmata. Next base: position 272,055 of record VXAA01005852.1, on the reverse strand, counting down.
CGCTTGCCCTGCCCTTTTCTCTCCAAAAAAAACAAACTGCATCTGTGCTACCTGGGAGAGGGAACTGAGGGTGATGCCCTTTTTCTCCCTGTGACCATCCTTATCCGTGACCACCTAAATTCCTCCCCATCCTCAGACTGTTCCCATCCTTCAGGTGAGCAGATTGGACACTTCCTTCCACCCAGAGGATTTTTAATGTGAAGCATCTGTGAAATGAAAGCGAACCAGATGATGGTTTCCTACGTGCTGATCTCATTAAACAATGGCACATTGTGCAGTTCTGAGCTGAACACAGTGAATTGTGATTGACCTAAGCAGATTTTCAGAGAAAATTAAAACTTCAGAATTCAAAAAGAAAAAGATCATGTGTTCCAGCAGTTAATGACTTCTCTGTTATTTCTGCATCCACCTACAGGTCAGTGTATGCTTTCCTACTGGATCAATGGGCCTCTTTGGTGCAATCAGATGTCCTTCCTGAACACAATCTTCAAGGCTAAGACCTTAAAGAAAAACAGTAGCCATGGACATATGGAGTTGCTAGATGGGGAATATAACACCTTTGGCTCCTTTACTTCATAGCTAAATACCTGCTCACTGGGGCTGACCAGGGTGGATTTCAACCAGAGTCTCACACCTTTGGTTTCCCAACAAAATGCCATTGCCGTTCCAGCATCAGTCTCCAAGGGACCTTCCCGAACTGCTATCCCTCTGTTCAAATCATTAGCTGGAAACTTGGACTCCAGCCTACAAACGCGTAACCCTCCCTGTCGTTCATTGCTTGACTCCAAGCGAGTGATTTAATAATCCCGTGCTTAAAGCACGGAAAGAAGAACGTGACTGCGAGAACATTGTGGGAGCGGCGGGAGCTCAGGAAGGACCATATTCCTGCAGAGAGGAGCCTGCACTCACGGGGAGAACTGAGCACAACAAAGCGTGGCCCAGCTCCAGAGAGGTACTGAAAAAAGCAGGACAAAATCCTCTCCCTCACGCTAAAAACCCTCCCTGCTTTATCTGTGCCCGTTAAAACAAACACTCTCTTCTTTATAAATGAGGGTCTGCAGTTGCACCACCTTTAAACAGAGAGCTCCTTTGATGTATGTGCTCGCGGCGAGCACTTTCCTCCCATGTGAATGGCTCCTATTTCCCTTCCCTCAGCCTCCCCTGTACCACCACATCACGCATGGTATTTAACCCAGCCGACCTCCTTTTGACACATCTATTTCCCATACTTAGAAAAGATTTCCCCTTTGTTCCAAGGGGCTAGTATTCCTTGGCTTGGATTGCGCTTACACCCAGCCTGGAGAAGGGGCGAGGGGGACGTGGGGAAGAGTTCCTCCAGGTCACCACTGCTGGCACAGCTGTCCCTGCATGGCATCTGGTGAAACACTATGGTCACGGGAATGTTGGGCTGATTCGGCCTGAATGGCTGTGGGATGGGAAGAGTCCCAGTTTCTTTGGCTCAGAATAATCTTGGGTTGGTGCCCTGGACAATTATTATCGCAATATCCTCCCAGATCAAGTCCAGATATCAACAGGAGCCCATCTTCCTGTTTACCATGTGGTTAAACAAGGCCAGGGAGCAAAATGCAAGCATCTAAGGAATTTCAAGGCATTTATGGCATTTAGAATGCCAACTGTGCTGGCGAAAACTTCCTCACCCATTATACAGCATAGCTGTCCAGGGACACTGTCACAGGAACATACATTTTCTGATAGCAGCCAGGAGTCTGGGCTCTTCAGTCTCCATTGCTGACCCTCGTGTCGTTCTGAGCAAGCTGCTTACCAGCTGCTTTGTGGTTTGTTTTTTCCAGCTGCAAAGTGGGGTCCATACATGTGTTCATCCTCAGTTGTAACCAAGCAAAACCATGACTGGGGATTTTGATTCCTAACACCTCAAAATTGAAGGGCTGCTCCAAATGACAGTCTCTGCCCATTTTGGAAGATGGGTTTTATTTTGTTTAGTGTTGTCTGCAATTTTATTTTATTTTATTTCATTTTATTTTATTTTATTTTATTGTTCAGATTTCCAATTTCAATACCCATCCTAAGCACCAGAAAGTGCCTTCTTCCGGGATTTAGTTAATGAGCATCTCTGTTCTCAGGTCTTGGGAGTAAAGGCAGATTCAGAGAAAAGAATCCTTTATCAGGTGGATCTCATTTAAAATCACTTATGCATAACAACAGCTTTTCCTAATTGGGGATATATTTGATCTTCTTCGTGCTCTGAGTGTAGAATTATGTTCTTTGGGAAACTGTAATTTGTTGACAAAGGAGAGCAAATCACTCAAGTTCAACAATAGCTCCTTGTAAGGCGGAAAATAATCTGATTTACACAAAATCATGTTTGTGAGTTTATTCTACACACACATCAGCGGGTTCATTTGGAAATACTTTTAAAGGATTAAGACCAGAGACTGCCTTAGTGACTTTGGTGCAAATCTGGATTAGCTTCACCAAAGCAGTAGAACTAATTGTGATCAAGGTTGCTGGAAGGGAGCGGTGCTTGGCTCTCCATATATTAAATTGTTTCCCTTGACACACTAAGTTCTCAAGAGGTTCACTTCTCCAGATTGCACAGGGCACTGTGGGATTGCCCACAGGGAAATTTGCTTTATAAACCACCTTCTCAGGCTACCATTTCATAGCTGTGCTAATTTTTCCCGTGCTGGTCTCTTGCCATTGGGAAATCTAGCCACTGGCCTTCAGGGATGTCATCCGAGGAGTGAGCTATCAGAACTTTACTTACAAAAAAAGGGATGCCTTTTTTCTTGAGCAGCAGGGGATTCCCTGCAGTCATTCAACAGCAGTTCAGAGATGTTGTCACAAACCAGACCTCTCCTCTTTCCTTCCATTTTCTTTTCCTCTCTTGTCTCCATCATCTCTAAGGGCCTCTCTATCCTCTTCATCTTCCTCACCCTCTTCAGTCTGGTGCTAGCACAAGCATCTTTTCAAGTCTGCAGTTCTCCCTGGTCTAGTGGTTTTACCGGAGCAGTCTCTTCCCCCACTTTGGTTTCTCAGACACATGGGCAAAGGGAGGACTTGAGATTGTGATGTTGTCCCAGTGGTCCTAGATAATGGCCAAAAGGGGTTTTCTTCACCTGCTGCCTGGCACTAAGGTTTTTCCCACACTCCTGCTCCCTTGTCACGAGCAGAAAGCCCTGTTCAGAAGAAAGCCAAGCTGTCTGAAGCAGAGTTATGGCTGCGCTGCTGCCATCTGAGGCAGCATTGGCTGAATGTGCATTGATCTTAGCTTTACCCAGGCTGAAGCAAACTTGACTTGAAGAAGCATCTAAGAGCACATTCTGGGGGGCAGAACATGAAAAATAGGGGCTGTCTAGCCTAAAGAAGAGGGGCTGGTGAGGAAATGGGAGAAAAGTACATTCAAAGCTGCTGCAGGGAGGAAGAAATATATTTTTCTTCTTGTCTGTGCTGGCAAGAAGCTCAGGTAAAATGCTAGTTTGGACAACTTTGGATGTAAATCTGGTTGCAAAGGGAAAATAGTGTGGCATCATGCAAGACAGCTGTTGGAGTTATTGCAATTTAGATGCTTCTTGGCTTTAAACCACTGAGAGTCATCAATTAAGAGGCCCTTTTGAGGTTTCTAGAAGTATTCTTCAGTGGGACTCTGAGCATACAAAGCGTGCCAACCAGCATCATGCCAACGTGCCCCTTTCCCCGCTTTAATATCCGGAGCGTGAGAAGGAGAATATCAGCTCTATTCCAAGAAAGGAGACACGCTGGCGTATTTTAATCCCCCTTCTGCCTAGAGGTCTGTGGTTCCCCCCTAGCTGCAATTTATATACCTTCCCCGGGGTCTTCCGCCCCTCGGACTCTCCCTTCCAGCCACCTGGTGATCTCCAACCATTCATCTGCCATCAACCCTTCCCACTTACCCCACCATTTTCCCCGCTCCTTTTCCTTCCCCATTAAACCCAATGCTTTTCTCCTCTGGTCTCTCCTCAAAGCCCATAACGTTTCCCCCTTTCCCACACTATTCTCCCTCCTCCCAGCTGTTGTTCCTGCTTGCCTTGGCTTCTGGCGTTCACAGGCGGAAGGGGAGATGAGGGTTAACTTCCCCTTCCCTGTGAACCTCTCCTTTCCTGCAATTTTTGTTATTTAATCAATGAAGCCAGAGAGGCTCTGTGGTTACTCTGGCTTGGACCTATCCCTCAATTTAACCCTTCCACAGGGACAGCTCTCTGGCTCTAATTTACCAATAAGGTTTTTCTCCTGGAAAAGCAGTTGAAAGATCTGTGGCTCACAGATAGGGGTTGTTAGCAAGTTGGCCAGCAAACTGGAGCAATTCCTGGGCTGGAAATGGCTTTTCCATCAGCTAGCACATCGCTTGGGCTTTGCACAACTTGCTCTGGGAGGCTGCAGCAATAAGTGCCAAAAAGCCATTGTGTTCAGGATCTTTTTGGTTGAACACAGAGCAGGAAGCAATTGGCCTGAATTTTGTACAAACAATCAATTTCTCCATTTCCTTTTTTATCCCATAAGGAAATCTTTGTCTTGCATATGGGAAGGAGGGAGAGGAAGAGTGTAAATTGCACGTGTGAAGTTGAGCAGGGACTGCTTTGTCCCAGTGGGAACACATTTCATCTACTCTTTTTTTCTTGTTTTTACTTGACTAGTATTAAATCTCTTCACCTAAGAATATCCATTGAGATTGGCATCTTGTGAGAATACCACTCAACAGCTGGTGATCCCTTGTGGTCCCTAAGAGATCCCCACTTGATCTCAATTGCTTTGGGCTTCAAGCGCTTGGCAAAGGCTTTCCTGTGGAAAGGACACAATTTGGTCGACTCCAGACTTCTTAGCAGATATGAACATCACTGCTGCAAGGGCTGGGCTGCTCCTGCCATTGGAAAGAGATGGGAAAAGACAAAGAGATGGGGTGGGTATTTGTGAGGGAGAGCTGGACTCATGGAGCAGAGGATGGGAGACAAACGCAACTAATAATGTTGTCTCCATATCTCCCAGAGGTCCACAGAGGAGCTGTAACCTCCTGGTCCTCTCAGCAGCATTGGCTGTTGAGAAAGCTGTTGGTGGTGATGGAAATCCTCGGCTGGTGGTGGCTTGCCTGGCTTTCCAAGATCCTGGCAGCAAAGCAGGCATCAGGGCCATCCATGTGCATTCAAGTGCATTAGACCTGCTGCTTCCACTGTACCTACCCCCTACATCAAACCCACTGAGACCTCTAGAGCACACTGCTCATATCCAGCCCAGCTACCATTGGGTAGCTTGAGGGACATCACACGTGGCTGGAGAGGAGCCAGCCAGGTGGCAGCAGGTCTGACTCAGTCCTCACTCTCTTGGTCTTTGACACCAAAGTGACCACAAACACAGCTGGGCACCTGGAACGGGGGATCTGAATGTGTCCCTTTCTCCTTCAGCATCACGGACTGACGCTTTCTGCAGCTCATCCAATCCTTCCTGCTGACTACTTTTTTTGCAGAAACACACCCAAATCAATCAACAGGATGGGAATTTCTAGTTTGTCCTGAGTCCTACCCATAACATTGAAAAGCCACAGTCAGTTTTCACATGTATTGATTGCTTCAAGCCCCAGATTCTCTCTTTTTATCTTGAAAGCCATGTTGGACTGGAAACCAGACCTGCACTCTGGAGTTCAGCTCACACCTCAGGACTCCAAAGACGTTTGGGGCTGATTTCTTCCTGAGGTGCCTTGTGGAACTTGTGCCTCTCCAAGGACAGGGGAAAGCAGCTGTTGTGGATACCCCACCTTTCCAGCATGCTGCAGCGCACTGTGTCAGATCGCTCTGATGCTCACTTTGCTGCTCCTGCGTCCATTTCTGTGGCTTCTGGACCCCACAACAGGGATGAACTGTTTTCTGAGTGACAAATTCACCATGTTGCATAAACCTGCAGTAAACAGCTCCCGGTGCTGGGAAAGCCATCAGGTTGCATTGACAATGGAAATATTCCCTTGCAAATGGGCTTTCGGGGAAAGTGGAGCATTTGAGGAGCTCTTTCTCGCTTTTTCTATCTCTTTTTAAATTAGGGCTGTGAGCTGGCACTCAGCTCCTGCTGTGAGAAAATAACACAGAAAAAAGAGAAGTACCAGAACTCTCTTGCTGAGAGCTGCTGCCACTGCTTCTGAGCACAGGCTGGAACATGTATGTCGGTCCCCTGAATAAATCTTAGGGAAAAAAAAATGTATATATGTATATGTACACACAAATACACATATGTATACAGCACCTATATATTGTGTTGTTTTCCAGAACAGTTGTATTTGCAAGGCCAGGGTCTGCCTCCAGTGAAGAAGGGAGAGCAAAAGGTATCATGGATTAACAGGGAGCGAATATTTGCTCACTGGAGCAGCAAAAGACACCCCAGGTCTCTGCTGAAGGAGGCGTCAGTTCCCATCAAGTCACTGATCTGTCCTGCTGCTTTGTCTCACCAGGAAGGGCTGCCAGGTGGGGTGCCCTCTAGTGAAGGCTTTCTTCTTGTAACTAAGAGGTTTTGGCTTTGCTCTCCACTTTGCTGTGAACTCCACACAGATCGTGCAGAGGTGGACATACAGAGGGGCTGAGGAGACCCAGGCCTCAGTGCAGCCCCCCCACCCGTCCCCTCATCCCCTTGGCTGGAGACATGCTGGGCTGTTCTGGTCCTGCTCAGGCTTGCAAGGACACTCAGGGGTCTTTGCTGATGGATGTGTGCACACCTGAAGGCGCCTGGGACCTCCACGGCAGAGCAATGCCTGAAGGAAGGGGAAGACTGTGCTCTTATTTATTTAGTTTTTACAGGGTGGTTTGTTTGACCAGCAGCTGAGGGAACCTGGCTAAGAGAAGTCCTTCTCCCCTCTTGGGAGAGGTTGGCGAGGAGCAAAAAAATGAGGAATATGGGAGAGGGAAGGGGAGCAGCCCATTTTCAGTAGTAATAAATTGCAGTGTTGGCTTACTAAACCAGGTTGATGCACAGCCCAAAGGTCTGTACAAGAATGCTGGGAACAGACAAAGTCCTGGGTTAGTCAAAGCCAGTGCTAATACTCTAGAGTACTTTGCAGCCTGTCCTGACACATCCCAAAGGTGGAATTACCCATTTTATATTCCCACCACACCACCGGGCTGCAGAGCAAAGGGATCCATAGGAGCCTGAGCTGGGAGATGCCTTTGGTTTTGTTAAGGATGCCTCATTTATCTCCTTCAGATTTTTAATTTTACGCTTCTCTTGCTGATATTGAGAGGGATCCAGAATGGAGGTGTCTTTGACATTCTGCATGCGTTTACTTAAATTCAGTTTTCCCATTTCATTTGATTAATTCCATTTGTGTTTGTTTTATTCAGTTGGTGATGGAGTGTAGGATCAGGCGTGTCTGAAAGGCTCCGTAATTGCATAGCCTGTCCTCTGATAGTGCAATTAATCAGGCATATTAATCATCACTGCTTTCCAATTATTGCCTCACATATAGATATATAGCCCTGAAAATTCAAGCACAGACCTAAATCTTTACAGACTTACTCTTATTAAGCAGTTATAGACATGGTGACTTCCTTCATAACCTCTGGGCAAGAAGTGGCCTTTTGTGATGAGTTATTTATGCTGGCTTGATTTGATTTGAAGACCTTGGTCATTTATGTGGTTTAACTGATGGAAGTTATTTCCCTGAAGCTTGAAATCTTATATTTGATTTATTTGCTCAGAATAGCAATCTGTTTGTAGATGCTCTGGATGTACAGTGTGGGGTGATAATTCTGTTATTGCTTGACAACTCTTAATAGTCTACAAAATGCTGTTAAAGGTCTTTAAGTTGCTTATTAAGAGGAGTCTTCAGTAATATACGACTTGACTAATATATGACCTACATGGATGGCAATGCATAGGTGGATTATAAACCTGTCAAAGGGCACTTTGGCTTTTAGTTATGTTCTTTGACAGGAAATTAATGCCTTTCCTCTATGAGCTCTATTATCTTAAGAATACCCATGCCTCATCTGAAAGGAATTATTAAGATTTATGGCCCAACATCTGGCCATTATGATACTCAAAGGAGTCTCCTGTTGCTGCGTCTGAGTTACGTGGGAGAATGGGTTCCTGAGATGAGCAGTATCTATGGAGTAAGTAATTCACTGGGAAGTCAGCCTTAGGAGGCTGAAATTTTGCCAAATACCATTTAGTGAGAAAGGTTTTGGTTTCTGTGACACCCTGAGGTCCTCTGCAGTGTTGTCCCAAAGCACGACATCTCATAAGTCTTACAACAGACCCAGAATCTGCTCTTGCAACCATGCCAGGTCTTTTATGGTCCTGAAATGCCTTTCCCTAGTGCATGGCTGGGCACCAGCTGTGTAAACCTTTGTGTGAAGGAAATTTTTCCATCTCTGGCTTGTGTTAGAAGGGCAGGACTGGACTTAGTGGATGCTGGACTTGGCCGCTGAAGTTCCTTTGAGTATTTTCATAAGCAGGTGGTTTGGAACAGGAGAATTTTCAACCCAGGGAATTATTGAAGCACTGAGCAACAGACTCCTGTTAGATGCGAGTGGAAATGATTGCTAGTAGCTCATTGCGCTAATTATGCAAATGATCCTATTTACACTGACGGAACTCAGGGAGACCACTCAGCTTCATCTGGATTCACACAGGTGTAACTAGAGAGCGCAGCCTGGTCCATCACCTATCTTAGCTCAGGACCTCTGCAGAACTCCTGTGACCCACGGCTGCTCACAGATTGCACAGTAAAATCCTGCTCTCAAGGACAGAACGTTTGGAGTGTTTAGGGCTGTGTTCAGGGGGTGGCAGGGGCATGGAAAACCCCATATTAAAGCTGTCACTGGGGTCCAGAAGCTTTTTCCCTCCTTGCTATCCATTTTATTACCAACAGTTCCCATTTCCCTAATTTAATTAGCTAGCAAAAGACCATTTACATTCATTAAATAAATCAGCATTCTGGTTCATTGTGAAGCTAATGACCCAGTCTCTAATTTGCATGGTTACAAGGAACCTGATAAACAAAAGTAGCTGCTGCCAGCATACACCTGCCCTGGTAAAACCCAACTTTGCCAGCCCCATGCTTTCAAAGCTGGCCATGTGGAGAGCCTGGTGCTCCTGCCCTGTCCCTTTAATACCTGGATGCCGAAAGGGTCTGCGGGGTTCAATGGAAGATGTGTGTGGTCCCCATTCTCTCCCTCCTCCAAGGGCATGGTAATTCCTTATTTCGCCTGCTTAAGCACAGAGGATAGGTGTTGGGCAGGGGGCTGGCTGGAGAGGTTTACTATTTAGCTCAAGGTTAAGGTATTACTTTTTTTTTTTTTTTTCAAGCTTTGGAGGCTGTTGGTTTGATCTTGGATACTGTGAAGGTGGGAAGTCTGAGACCATTTTCAGGAACTGAGAGATATGCACAGTCCAAAATCATACAAGTGGCTGAAATGAACAGGAAGGGGGTGACTGAACACCCTCATCATGCAGGATCCAGAGCGGAGGTCCAGGGGAGAGAAAAAGGGTGCAGCTGCCCCTGCTGTGCAGTATACGGCATGCTGGGGACTTTGGCTCTTCATGAAGAGACGAGTGAAGGGACTGCAATCCCCGTGTTGAACCTGTGTTGAACATAGAGGTCACGCTGGATGGGGGCTCTCTTAAGGACAGGGTTCTCATTTGCTCACCACTGTGGTATTGCAAATGGTTCCACGTGAGAAACTATGAGGATCTGACCGGAGTCTCGTCTCTTTTACACCAGTAATGGTGTCACTGGAGTCACTCCAAGTTCAGACCAGAATAATCCAGGCTATCAGAGGATTCTGCTTCCATCCCCTTGAGGCTAGATAGCCAGAGATGGATTAGCCTAAATGAGTCATGTCCTGCTCTTTTTTTTTTTTTTTTTGGAGGCATTGGAGAGTTGTGCTTTGAAGTCTGAACTCCCAGCTTCATTCATCTGAGAAGAACTCCCTCTGGGAGTACCAAGATGTCAGGTTGGAATTTGGCTTTCCTGTCAGTGCTAGGATGTTCTTCTGACAGCCCTGCAGACCTTGACTGCTGCATTGAGCACCCCTCAGACCCGTTATTCATTTATTTAAATTCTGGGGAGAAAAGGTATCACTTTGCAAACCAGTCCAGGGCTTTCAAACTCAGCCACATTTCTTAGCAGCTTCTTCTGACAGGCTTGTGTCAAACACTTTTGAGATAATCTAGCCAGCTGGGCCCAAGGTCACCCTACCTGACATGTATTTCTAACTGAGGTATCCAAGTCAGGACCTTTTTCAGATAACAACTGCTTCAACATTCAGGGAGGGACTGAACCTGGGTAAGACTCAGGAACATAACCTTGGACCTTTACTGTAGATGGCTCTGATGTAGGTTGGTCACTCTCTTCCTAAAGAAAAATAACTTCATGGTGAATTTCAAATGGTAAAGTACACAACAGAAAGCTGGAAAAAAAAAAAAAAATAGCAAACATAAGCTTAGTAGCAGCAATGTTCCAAAGCATGAAAATCTATTATCTTCCTCATATTTCTAAACCAATACCCCCGCTGTTTCCTGAAAGTCTTTCTCTTTTTTTGGCCCAACATTAAAAACGAAGCCTATCCACATTTGTGCACAGAATAATTGGAAAGGAAAATTAGAATGAAAGGTAATGTAATAGCTTCTTAAGCACTGAGAGGAAACAAAGTCTGTGGAAATGTAAAATACTGGAATAGAAAATATATTTGTCTTTGGAAGCAACTCATTGAAGTGCCCAAGGCTGCTTGTCTACTGCTTGGAAAGAGAAAGGCACTTGTGCAGGACGATTGAAACCACCCTAATGTACAGTGTCCGAAGTGGATTGGCTGAATTACACTTCGGAAGTCTCTTTCCCTTACTGGTAGAATACTTGAGCTTTGACTAAATGCTGATCTTTCTGAAGCGTGTAGACTTAGGTGATATGAATCATACCCTGGCATCTATTCAAATAACCGCGAGAGGTGGCAGAAAGCAAGGAGAAATCTCCAGGTGCCTTAGCCAGGGAACTGCCTCTAAGTTTTGTGGGCGCAGAAATACAAAGGCTTCCCTGGGAACATTTCTGCTGCCTCCCGAGGACCGTTTGCATGCTCAGGTTATGAGCAGAGTCACCTACGGCACTGCATGTAGCTGGTGGAGGAAAAGAGAGAGGCCTCTACAGAGGACAATTCCGAGCAAAAACATGAACTGGCTTGATAATAGGTGTACTGAATAGCATTGCCATGACAGGCATTAATCTTAGCTTGCTAGGATGGGAGCACTGTCTTCCCTCATGTCCGCCCACCACCAAGGGCACTGGGGCTGCTGCCGAAACCAGCCAGCAATCCTGAACAGACAACAGCATGCCCCAAGAGAAGGTTTAATCACTTTTCAGTAATAAACCCTAGTGTTAGCGTTTATTTATTTATTTATTTATTTTCCCTGTAGCTTTGGCTTCAAAATCAAATTGGGTTGAAAACAGAAGGCAAAGGAAAATTGCGGTGCCGAAACAGACTAAAAACGATGAAGGCATTTTCGAGTTACAAGAAGTTAAAAAAATGAACCCTGAAATGAAATTTGGTATGTTTTTGCCCAGTATGTCTTTGTTTTCTCTCCCCATGATATTGCGTCACGGCAAAGTACACTCCTTGGAGCTTTAATGGGAACAATGTGTTTCTGTTTCTGAGGTGGCAGGGAGAGACATTAGGTTATTCTTAGTTATTTGGATAAGGGCTTGTGTTTTGTGCAGGACCTCCCGGTAAGCATACGGATACTGTCGTTGCTTAGTATGCTGAACTGGGTTCATAGGCAAAATGGTTTGGGTTTGAAACAGAAGTGGTGCAGCTGAACTGAAGTCTCAGAACAAATGACAGCTGTTGGAACGGTGTGGTAAAGATTAGAGGAGGTTTCTCTCCTCCTAATACAGGCCTTGGTAAAAAGTCACATTTCTCCCCTGAGGTATCTACTGCACGTGAGCGCAGCTCACGCACGAATCCTGCGCTGGCACCCTTAGCTGTGCCTAAATATGCAAGATAGCTTGGGGCACCCACTGGACAGACAGCTTGTCTGGGTGGCCTTCTAGTAAAGTGGAAGGGCATTGTGTATTTTCCCTCTTTTGTGTTCACGTGTATTAATGAGGTATGTTTTAACTGCAAAACACACTCTGATGGTCTGTGATGATAAATGATAAAATGATAAATGATAAAATGATAAGAAGGCCCAGCTCCTCTGACAGATGTACAACAGTTTCTCTCTTGCCATGTTAACTCTCCCTCCTCCCTGAGCCCTTTGCAATTTCACGGCTTGAGCTTGCATTTAAGGGACTCTGGGAACTTGGAAAGAGGTGACTGTAAAATCTTCTTTATGGCAGCCTTTGGGCCAGTCACCCACTTCTAGCTCATGCCCTCAAACAGGGAGATGTGTCCATGAGTGCTGCACACCCATCTCACCCAGCTTCTTTCAAATCTGGCCCTGCATAAACCATGTCCACGTGCACTCAGCCCCAGTCCTTGTTCCCAAAGTTAATTACCTTTCTTCTCTTAAAGAGAATTCCTGCACTGTTGACATTCATCATCTGCATGTCAATCTCGTGGTGTGAAGATGTATTGTGCTGTGTACTCCGTGCAGAGCCTGGAGTGTCCCAGTGGCGTTTTCTGAAAGTCATTTTGAGTAATCATCCCTGGAGGGTCCCTTAAGCACATTCAGCTCTACATCAAGCAGCCTCACCTCCGCCTCCTTAGCATTTTGCAAAACCGGGCTCCCTTCCCCCTCCTGCCCTTTCTGCTCTTCACCGAAAGACAGACAGAAAGTCCTTTCCCTCTGCAAATAGCTCCACTCATTCATGTCAGCACCTAAATGGGAACTGCCCATGTGCTTGCTGCACGCCCTTCTTCTTCACTGTCCCATCCCCTGCTCGCTTGGCAATAGGCGCTCTGGTGGCCTTCTCATGGTCTCACGATCAGGCTCAGGGGGATCCCATCCATGCCCACAAACACCTGCAGGGAGGTGCCGAGAGGCCGGAGCCAGGCTCTGCTCAGGGGGGCCCAGGGCCAGGACAAGCTGACTTCAGGAGCTCGGGGACATTTCCACAGGGCTTTCAGTGCTCACATCCCTACATCCATCATTCCGAAGTCTTCCTTAGGCGCAGGGCTTGGAGCGCATGGACGTGGCTGAAGGGCACATGGGTCTGAAGCTGGGCCTTTCCAAACTTTCTTCTTACGCAGGTCTCAGAGCACTCCTGCCCTCCCTCCCCTCCCATGGGGTCCCCGAGGTGGGGAAGGGCTCTGCATCGACACCACGGATGCTCCAGGCATGGCTGTGTGCTGGGGAGGACGCAGGACGTGTAATTTACTGCCTTTTTCTCATGGAACAGCTGCATGCAAAGACACTAACTGAGTGTTTAGCATCAAGGTGTGTTGTCTTTGGTGGCTTTTCCTCTCTCCCTCCGCCGCCTCGCATTGCTGCCTTCACACTGCTGCGTGCCATCCCTTCACCCCTGCCAACACAGCTGCTCTGCTGAGGGCAGGTTTGGGGAACGGATCCAGCTTAAAAGCAACATAGCCAAAACAGGTTATTATTTTTGTATTGTTTGCTTCCCTGATTCCTTTTATCCGACCCGCAGCTTTGCAGTACTATGTAGTGATACGGCAGGAACAACATTTGGGAAGGGGTAAGAGATAAGGACTGGGAAGCTATCATTTAAGCTGATGTTGCTGCAAGAGAAAATGTATCAAGAGCCACAGCCCGAGGTGCAAGGCCTCCAAATGAGATGACAGAGGGTTAGTGTCACGTTCCTCTAAATCCCTCAAGGAATTTGACTTACAGGACAGAGACCTTTTCTGCAAGAAAAAAAAAAAAAAAGGCAACAAACAGCCCTTTATAAATCAGGAAATGCTTATTATCTCATTCACCCCCTGCTTCTTTCTGTGCCTGTCCCTCTCAAAGTTAGAGTCATGAGGTTATATAGAAATGCACAATAATGCAGCAAATAACTAAGTACCCTGGAGCTGAATTTTGACTGCAAATATTTTGGGACTGCATGGATTTGCAAAGAGACCATAAGCTGCATGGCAGAATGAAAGCCTGGCTCCAGCCCCATGCTGAGAGCTGTTCAAATACATCTTTAAAGAAAAAGTAAATCATGACAAATGCTGAAAACAGCAAGCCTTTTCACCCTCTCACTCCTCATTTCTCAGTTCACCAAGTCCCAATGACGTTTCCTCAGCTGTTAGGATGGGTGCTTTGAAAACCTGCCAGAATCACCTTGTTTCTTCTTGGTGTTCAATCACTTTTTTCCACTAACTGAAAAAAAAAAAAAAAAAAAAGCCCTTCTAATCTAGAAAAATGAGTCTTGCACCTCATGGCATGTGGGGAGGGAAGGAGCAGAAGTGATTTTTGTAAATGGTAGTCTGCTCTTCACATTACTTTCTGAGGCAGCAGGGAAACTATTTGGAAAACATCTTCACTTCTTCACTGGCGTGATCCTTCCTGTGTTATTTCTTCTGCAACTCGAATTCCTGAGGCATGTGGGTTGGGATATTGGACGTGCTTGACTCTCTCTGTAGCTAGAGGAGAAAGAAAGACTGATTTTGATGTGCTGAAATCCACATCACCTTCCAGGGGTGTCTCTGAGGTGCCCCAGACTGCAGCAGGACTTTGTGCAATTCGGTTCCTTACACTTCGGTCTGGTGCCAAATGTTGGGGTGGGCTCTCCAGACCCAGTGGTGCCACCTTTTTGGAGGCTGGGGTGTAGAAAGCACGGGTGTTTCAGGTGAGGACAACCAGCTCACAGGGGGAGTGTGTGTGCCACTTCTCTTCCACCTGCTCCTCACTTCCCACATCTGACTTCCCTGTGGTCCTTCACACTCCCTATGGTCTCTCCAGCCCCTTACCGCCTCCTGTGCCAGCTGCTGCCTCCTGTTACGCACTGAAATGGGAAGCTCCTGGGGACGCTGGACTACCCAGTCGATGTGTCTGAGCCAGGTAGCCTGCACCTTCTGACACCAGCTCACACTCCTGGCCCTCAGGAAGGGCCCAGGAGGGCTTTAAGCAAAGCTTAATGTGAAACAGCAACCAAGGAAAGGAACATATGGATATTTGGCGTTGCAAGACCTCAGAAAATCTCTACAAATGTGACACAAAGAAAGCAGCCGAGTGTCAAAAATGTGTCCTTCCTAAATGTGAGAAGAAGGGCCAACGTGACAGGGATGTGTGCAAGCAGCACGCAGAGGCAAGGCTCCTATTGCCCTCGCAGCTAGGAGCTGTGTGTGACCACAAGCACGGTGCTCGAGCGAGGAACCGCTGAAAGGCCAAACCCTTTTCCACCCCAGCTCAATAATCTGAGGCTGTTGTAACACAAATGTAGCAAGCGACCATCTCTAATTTGGTTTTCTGGTTCCAGGGCAGGCTTAATCCAGCGTCAGCCTAATTGTGTAGCCCTGTGGTTTACTGAACCAGCCTGATCTTGTTCCCTGTGGTTAATACTACCCGCTAGGACTTTTTGCCTTTAATTCTTCTTTTGACATCTCTTTTTTTTTTTTTTTGGTATAGCTTGGGCTAAAAGGCTTAGCTTGTGAAGCATGTAACTTGGGGACCTCTAAAACATCTTAGGGTCTAAAAAAGAAATATATAAACACACTAGTTTTAATGCATCTCTTTAGACTTCTCATTACCTTTAGGGGTATAAGCTTGCTTTCTGTTCTGTGTTTATGCAGTAAGTTACCCAGGGAGGTCTTAGCTCACAGCTGGGATTCCTATGTATTGTTAAAGAGGTCCACAGCTTGCCAGTCTCTTCTCTTTATATTCATTTAGCTAACACAGCTCAGCTTCCCCAAGAAGACCCTTCATGAACTGGGCAGGAGCTCCTTTAACCACATGTACTTGGGCATAGGGATCCCTAAACCTAAGTATGGACCCACTGCAGCAGATTACCTTGGAAAACTGTCTCTAAGTAATGGCAAATGTGTGCCACTGATCTGCTCTGAGAACTTGCTAAGTCTCCCCACTGGCACTTTCATGGGAATGGGTCCAGAGGGATAGCACTGCTACATCACAGCAGGCCTGGGGATGGACGAACGGAGCATGAGGTCTTGTGGCTTCTGCTGTTATCAGTGTGATGTCCAGAACCTTTCCCTATGGCATCTTCTGAACATCTGCTGCACTGAGCACAAAACCTTCCCTGTGGGACAGGGCATGGGGGCAGGGCGCTCCCGATCCCCTCTTCCCCAAGTCCTTCCACTTAATTTGTGTCATTTTGTTCAGATGCAGCTGGAAAGAATTAAAATGTCAGCCAGGCACAATTGCCTCCATTGAGATGAAAAGCTGCTGGAAGAAACAATGCTAACAAGCATGGCAAAAAGAAAAAGGAGAAGCCTGGTGCTGTTTAGCTGGTACTAATTAGCCCCAGAAATGGAAAGAGACAAGATCCAGTGTGGCTCCCGTTCAGTTCAGGGGAGGTCCGGTTAGGACCAGGTCGATGAGCTCTGCTTAATTGCTACTAATCTGCTACTGGATGGAGGGCTCGGGTCTCCAGGGTGCGTCCTCCATGCAAAAGCATATGGCCAGGTGGTTGCAGGGAGCGAGGGCAGGCAGAGCTGCCCCTGAGACGTGGCTGCGGTGGGGAGTGACCTGCTTGGATGGGGTTACTCAGTGACCGGGGGTGCAAGGTTTGGGACGTCCTTCCCTATTGGGTAGTCGTATGTTATTCCAAATGGGGTGATGGAAGGAGAAGTTTTCAACTGTTTAAGCCAAATGACTATGTGAAGTCAGGACTCATTTCTCCAGAGACCAAGGCACTACAGGTGACTATTAGATGCAAGGAAATCACTGAAGTTCCACATACCTTTACTAGGAGAAGAGATCAGACCTGGGTCAGGAATATGCAACAGTTCTGCCTAAAAACTCAGTAGTTTAGCCTACTGGTTAATTTTGGAGAATCATAGAAAACAGAGCTGGAAAGGTCCTCCAGGGATCTAACTCCTCCTGTTCCTATGTCCTCAGTCAGAGTATCCTATTAGGGCTGAGTTCCTGCAAGCAATGTGGGTCCACCAGTTCGTTTTCCTCCATTCTCTTTCCAAATCTTCCTTTTTCTGGACAGTGTGAGGACAATCCAGGTGGCCATGTGTCCATTGTGCATCCAGTCTCAGTTTATAGTTATAGTCGTACCACAGTGCAATATCCCTATGCTTCTTCACATCTTCCCAGAGCAGTTTCAGCACAGCACACACTTTATAAAGCAACGTGCTCGGATGAGAGCCTGGGGTCAGGACTTCTTCCACACTGTGTGAGTGGCTTCATTTATACCAGGGATGCATTGGGAATTACAGGATTAGAGCGTACTTGGAGGGCAATGACATCCGAATCACACACGAGGTATTTGCAAGCTGGAGATTGACTGACTCTGGTCCACCCATCTCTTAAAATCTGTGACAATTTCATGTGTCTTTCCAGGTTTTCTTGTGTAGGTGCCCTGGGGTGGGTCAGCATTAGCCTCTGTTGCTGTAATGAGATGCTGGTGACTCAGCTTGCACCTACCATCAGTTCAAATGTTTGATGTGCCTGGGAGCTCCTTTTTTTTTCCCCAGGTAAAGTGGTTGGCCTAATAAAAGATATGTTTCTTCTCTACAAATATTGCTTAAGCTTAGCCTTGAAGTCTTTCAGGCAATATTTATCCTGCATTAGCTTTGCATACCCAGAATATTGCTTCTAAAAAGAGCAAGATGGGAACTGGGCAGGACATGTCCAACACCAGGTAATGGGGGTGACAGGACACCCTGGAAATGGTTGTATGATTAAATTGATGGCAGAGAAAGGAAAATGGCTTAAAGGAAGATACAAAGCAGTTGTACATGATTAAAATCAAGGTTTCTTACAATATGATTAAATGCTTTCCTGGCCTGACATATAGGAGCTGCTCCGCAGCAAAAGCCAAGGCCGAGCAGTGAAAGACTGCTGCCAGGCAAAGGAATATGACTGTGCCAGACGCACTCTGAAATCTAAAGTGTACCTTTTTATAATAAAAAGCCTGGCCCTGTGCAACATGGGAGGCTGAGCTCATGTTGAAGTACCAACATATGGGTAACTTTCATTGCTTTTTGAGATACGGGCTGCTCTTCTATGTCTTATCTGGTTCAGTAGCTGTGCTAAGTGTCACAGCTTTTTTACAGCATTGTAAACTCCCGGCTCAAGCAAAGTCCAGCACTTCTGACTTCTGCTTGTACACGCCCTACCTTTTAATGCAAACAGCAGTACCTTTCCCAGTTTGGTGGGACAGAGAGCTGTGATCTGTCCTGACGGGTGTTTTCAAGGGGGAGGCAAGGGAAGAGAATGAGTACTCAAACAAAGCCAATTCTTACAGCCCAGTGGTCCAGCCAGACCATTGTTCCAGTTAATCCCATCTTCTCAGATAGCAACTGCTCATTGGGAAGATGAGAATCTTCCCAGGATGCAGCCGGTGAGCTGTGCAATGCCCTCAACCGTGTGAAAAATGTCTTTCTCACCCTCTCATGTAAACTTCTTAAGCTCACTGATGCATAGCGCTAGATTACCTGAATAATACTGTCTTTCTGCTTCTTTCGGTTAAGCACTCCCTTTGGGCAGAGATTTCTTCAGTGAAGCGCTGAAATGGAAATTTGTTCCCGCTGGTCTTGGTCTAGTGACTTTCACAACATCCACCCTCTGTCCTTCCCCTGTTTTATCTCTTCCTCCAGAACCAAGGAATCAAGATGATGGTATGGTTACAACTTGTTTTGCGAGCATAAGACACGGTTCCAAAGGCGACATCCCACCCAGTTTGTTCCCTGGCACAAATTTAGGGAGTGTTTGAGATAGGAAACTGGGCGATCATGTTGTGCATATGTAAGAGACCACGAAGGACGCTATCTGCCACACTACTCTGGTTAGAATTGCAGTGCAGTTTGGACACGCTCAGGACCTCTTCCCTAAGCCCACCTTGGATGCAAGCAGCACGTCTACCACAGCAGCACGGGGTTCCCCTGGGCTCCTCCGCTCTCCAGGGAGGGACAGGAGCCCTCAATGAACTACAGGGAGCTGCAGCTCTCAATACCTGACTGATCCCAGGCAGCAATATCTTCCTGACCTGTGCTGCAGACCAAGTTAGGAAAGCTTTGTATTGCTGCAGTGGCACCACTACCACTGGTGAAGCAGCTGGGGAACCTCTGCATCAGCCCTGTGACCCCAGCTGAAGAAACTGGGCTTGCCTACTGATAAAGCATCACCTGAGTTTCAATACCAGTCCCTGAGGTCCAGTTGTGTCAATGAAATCAGCTTGGTGATAAACAGTGTTTTATTCCAGCAGCGATAACCTATAAGATAGAGAAATTTGACCCTCAGATAGAATTTAGGTGCCCTATTTCCAGTCTGTTTCTCATTTGTATCTTAGAAAAGCTGCCTCCTTCAGTCCTTTTTCTGTGGGTAGAGGTCCTACACCCAGACTTGTTATGTCCCCATGAACCTTTTCTTGCCTGGGGTTCACTCAGCAGTAGCTGTGCCCTGCCAACCTCACCGGAGGCAGGACAACATGCTAAGTGTATTGACACCTCTTAATGCAGGTTTTGTCCCAGTTTCAGACAGTTTAACACCATTAGCATGCTCTGTGGTGTGATACAAACACAGCAGGGTTTTGCCCATAGGCTGTTTCCACATCCAGGTGGCTCCAGAGAGGGGCTTCCAAAACGAGCTGATCTTATCTCATGCCCAGCACAAGAAACAGAGACAACTCCAATGTCCAGCTTTGCGTCTCCAGAAGACCACTACATCATATCTTCTTGCACCCCAAAGCTCTGCAATTCCGGGAGGAGGCTGCTGCTTCAACCTCACACTTCTCTGCGCCGTTCTGCTCTTTCAGAGGCTTTCTTCTTGGTGCTGCCGCCTGCTTTCAGCCCTTGTGAATCCCCAGGGAGGCCTGGGGAGGCTGGAGGAGGAATTACCCCTTCCTTAGCCGCGCTCTGCATCCCAGGCTCCCACCAGGAGGTCAGGCTTTGCCATCAAGGCGGTCGCTCTCCTCCTCTGCCAAATTGCCCCAGGGTGCCTCATTAGGCCCGCTGCTCCCTCGCTGGGATGGAGCTCATTTCTTTTTTAGTGCACGGGCTGACAGGCCTGGAAATATCAAACTCGGCGGCTTCATGCCCCGCTCAGATCTGAAGCACCGTGCGTCGGAGCTAATTAGCTGGGTTTCAAATCAGAAGGGCAACTGGCTGCCTCCTCTGACAGCCCTGTTTCTCCAGGACCTCCCAGGAAGACTGTTTTAAAGTTTTCCCTTCCCAGGCTTGAAATGAAATCACAGGAAACTTCTCTTTTCGAGGGAGCAAGGAAAGGGGGGCAGGTGTAACATGAGTTTTGTTTTCTTTGCCTCACCCAACACACTCGTACTTCCAAAAGCATGGGTAAAGATCAATTTGCATCCATCAACCACCTTTGTCTCATGAAGCACTGGGAAGAGAGATGTATGCTTTCCTAGGAATCTCCCCACACCACCACTCCTATCCCAGTAATACCACCATCATCTGTAGCGCTGCCTTGAAAGAAGGTTGCTTTCTTCTGCATGCTATGGGACAATCACCCCCAGTGTCTTTCTTGGGACTTCTCCTCTTCCTTCTCCTCTGCCTGCTGCTCTGCCTCTGGGAGGCCACCACGACACTTAGGCACCCACAGCACTGCAGATTTTAGGGCTGGAAGAGGTGATTCTGAGCATCCAATCAGATTTTCCAAATTGTATCCCATGTTCTTCAACTTGTTCACCATCTTAAACTTCTGCTAGAGCCAGGCCATAGCCAAGGTCAAGAGCAGAATTCACAGCCTTCGGCTGCTCATGTGTTGGCCAGTGTAAGATCAGTGGTGGTTTTGTGCTGTTCGGCTTTACACAATCGGAAGAGACCTTGGTTTTATAGGCAGGTGCTTGGTGCTTTCTGCAGACTAAGCATTCATAAATGTTTCATTGCTGACAACCCATAACCGCTAGTCACTGAGGGAGCATCAAAACCTCTACCTCTCCACAGGCTGCTCTGATGTGCTACAGAATTCCCCTAAAAGCTTCTTGTGTGAATTCAAGCCCACCTGGAGTTATTCCCTCCCCAAACCATTCAACCACTCTTCTGCCTTCATCTCCGGACCTTTAATCACCTCTGCAGTGGATGCTGGGTTCCTACACAATATGTTGCTATGGGCAATTGGCAGACTTGGGAGCCACTACAATAAATTCCCACCTGAGNTTTTTTTCCATGCCCTCCACACCCCCAATTAAAAGCAATATGTCATTAAATTGCCTTTATATTTGTGTTGGTGGGCATGTCAAATGCCTTCACAATACCGGCTCTTACAAAAGCTAAGACAAAGAGTCCCACACAAACTGGCTGCCCTCTGTCACTTCACTACAAAATCCCTCATTGTACATCAAGCCTTAATAAAGGAAACCTAATGAGACACTGGAGGGCCCCCAGCCACACAGCATCGGAGACCTGGGGAGGGGGAAGGGGGAGCGCTCAAACCTCTGCAGCGTTAGGTAGCAGGAGTTATTTAACTGAGTGGAGGTGCAGCTGAGCTGAAGCATTGTTGCTGGGTTTCTCCTCCAGGAAAAGCTTGCTGAGCCCCAAGGAGAAGGATTTCCAATGCTGGGGGCCTGGTATCTCCACTTCTGCAGAGTGATGCCTTTCTCCATCATGTGTCTGCAGAACAGGGGATGCAGCTCCACGGGAGCAAAGGATCTGGCTATGGGAGAGGATTTTCAGCTGAAAGCTGTGACATGTCCTACACGTGCTGCCTTATTAATGCCTTGCAGTCCTCCACTGGAAGAGGAAAGGATGATTCATTCCCCATTTGACTGAAAGGACACCAAAGCATGAAGAGATGAAAGGGTATCAAAAGAAAATTCCTACCCTTCTCTCCTGAATTAGACCTTAATTAGTGACTCTGTTTGTATTTACGTAGTGTGTGGAGACAGGGTTGAAGTCACTGCTCACAACAAGCTCTCTAGACACAAGTAGGCCCAGATCAGAGGCAGGGCTGGGATGCCACGGCTGGATCATATCCCTGAGATTTAGTTCTGCTGTCCTTTACATATGGCTTTCAGGTTGGGACTGCCCAAAAGCTGCTGGATCGTGGCAGAGCAGCTTTGTCCTGCCTGTCTCCAGCCACACCAACATGCTCAATGAGGCACTGAAAATCTGGTGGTGGGGTAGGGTGCATCTATGGCAACCCCATGACTGCAGCCTGGGTTGAGATGACTGGCTGAACACATCTACTGAGTGCTCAGCTGGCAGGGATTCAGGGCCCCTCATTGGGTTTGTGCTGAAATCTGTCCCCGTGGAGCACCTTGGTGTTGCAGAGAGCTTGGGGTGAGCAATAGAAAGTGCTGAGAGTGTACTTCAGCTCCTTATTCCCCTGCGGGCCGATAGCTGTGGAAAACCCATGTGCTTTAGCCAGGCTAGTATGATAGATCCCCTACATCCAGGATGAATTGAAACGCTTCTTTTTCTGTTAAACACACCCCTCTCAAATCCTGCTTTGCAAACGTGTAACCTGATCAGTTCAGCCGTTGCTGGAGGCACTCTGCTTTCTCTGAAGGGGCTGTAATATGGGTCACCTAATGCCACCCATGTTGTCTGTAGCTGCGTTGGTCATTACAGGTTCTTTCACTATGCCAGCAGAACGGAGCTGGCAAAACTCCCCTAGCAGAGGGTCAATAACAACAATGCAGTTTGCTTGGGTAGTGGGATGAAAGGTAAAAGCTTAAATTATGCAGTCAAAACTGTCCCAGCTTTGTCTTATAGGAGCTGGCCATAGGGGCTTTAATCATCCCACTCACACTGGCCAAAGGAAAGGATGGTTGTGTATTGCAGGATGTAGCAGCCTCATGACCCTCTTTTCCTCTCCACACTGAGACCATGGCAGTGTCCACCCTGAAAAGGAGGCAATGCGAACGGTTTCCCATAACTGCTCATTTCTAGGAAGCAACAATTAAAACCTAGAAATTCCCTAAACAGGAGTGAAGGAAAACTCTGGTCCCAACAGTGGCGGATGTGTGAGGAACAGGGAGATGCTGGATGGGACTGAGTGGACTTGCCTGCACCTGCTTTGCATTGCCAGCAGAACAGGAACAAGCTGCTCACGCCCTTGGGCACATACTTGCCATTGTGTGCTTCAGAACTGGGTTTGTGCTGCTGGGGGGGAACTACGTGTGGTTGGATGGGCACATGGCCGCTTGCTTTTCCACGGGCCTTATGTGGAAAAGGTGCTGAACCCCAGTGGCCTCTCCTGGCTGCTGGCAGCTGGGAGTTTCTCATGCAATCCTTAAAAGCTGTCCCCACAGTGGAGCTGGGCCAAGGTGTGGTTGGCCATATAAAGTTATGTAGTGTGATGCTATTGAGTATCTCCGCCAGAAGGCAAGAATTTCAGGACTCCTTGCACTGCTCCTGTTTTATGAATTACCGGAGGACTGCATTGGCTTAGCTATCATGTAAAAAATATGTGCTCGCCCCACCCTAGTGGGGAGACTTGAGTTACTTCACCGGAAGATGAGCTCCTGGTTCTGCACCACGTCTGGAGGAACCAGACCGCTGCATCAGCTCTGCGGGGACACGCCAAGCCAAACAGCCGGTCCTGTGGGGCCTATGGTTATCGTCCCAGCACTAATCCTACTTGTAGCAAAGGTCAAGACTGGTTGTATCAAAGAAAGATGCGTCAGTGAATGCCGCACCCTGCCCAGCGTGCTCGGTGCATGGGGATCTGAGCACATGATAATTTTGGACAGCATTCCACATCATAACATTTGCTAGGAGGCCAGTCAGCATCAAGCTCTTTCCAGAAAAATCTGATCCTCCTTCCCTCAGCATACAGAACTGCAGATGTTTTTAACAGCTGCAGTGTTTTGCAGCTTTTAAAGCCAACATCCATCATTTAATTCATCTCCTGCATCACTCGGTGACCCAGTTAAAAAATGTAACTGAGGATGAGTTGTCTTTTTCTTTCAAGTGTATCTTCAGCGGCTGATGAAAACATTGGAAAATGCTCATGGGGTAAGGCAGGCACATCCTGGGACTCAGGAACGGAGTCTGGCAGAAAAGTGGTTTTGCTTTCAAGGAACCGTTTGTCCTTGTTCTCTCTTGTCCCTGTGTCAAAGTTGCAGAATCTGACTAATAGAGAAGAAACTCAGGTCTGGTCTGTTTAACAAGCTCAGTTTTGATTCAAGTGTGGTTCAAGATCTGTTATAAACAGATTGATTCTTGCTGGTGGAAGAGGCTTCTCGGCTCCCCAGAGGAAGTTTTTATTCAGGGTAATCTAGCAGTTACAACCAGGTGAAAGCTGCTGGAGGACTGGATGTTCCTCATCTGAAATATAAAATGCTACCAGCACTGTAATCCACCACATGTGTTTGAAACAAACAGGCAAGTTCTGCACGGCTTCACATCCCATTTTTTGCCCGTTGCCTCCAGCCAGGTGCCAGGCTGTCCAGAGTTTTGTGTCTGAGTCTATCCCAGGTGCCCTGAAGAACAGGGATGAGCTTCACTCAAGTGATGCCCATTTCAGAAATTTGGAAGAATTTTGTAACCCAGCAACTCAAAGCAAAACAAAGCCTGGTACCAAATAATTCAGGTAGTATGTCCTGAGGGTCTTGGTTTTGATTCAGCTGGATCCCAGGACTAAGGCTATAATGAGAGCCCAGACACTGCCTCAGGGAGCTCAGCTGCTGGCGGTCTGGACTTGAAAGCCTTGGAGACCACAGTCCATCACTTGGTTTTATTTGAAAACTACTGTCTGAAGTCATGAGTATTTAAAGACCATGTCTATTTAAAACACACACACACATGAAAGGGAGCTAGAAATAGCAGGGGCTGTGAGGAATGGGGGCTGAGCTCGAATCCTTCCTCATCCGAACACATGGAGACTTGGATGTCTTCCACAGATGGCTCACAGCCGCTGTTCCTGGACTGCCAGTGGCAGGGAAAGCAACATCTCCCACACATGGTGACAGCCCCCCTGCCATTACAGCCGGGCCCTGCCGCCTATTTTCAGGTTGTTATCACACTATTTATAGCTGGCAGCTCGTTCATGATGAGATGTGCTCATGCATGAGAAGGGCATCACCACTTCCACAGTCCCAGGCTCCAGGCGAGCCAGGGACGTTTGACCTGTGACGTCTGTGAGGACAAGGGAAGAGAGTGAAGAGAAAGCCCGACACAAAAGACAGCTGGAGAGGGCAGGCAGGGCGCAGGATATCTCAGGACCATCACTGATCTACCAGACAATATCTCCTTCTATCTTATACCTACTGTCATTCCTGCTTGATGAGGTGTATGGTCCCAAGGTGTTGGGAGAGGAACTAAACAGTGTGGGATAGCCCCCTTTTTTCATAATATTCTTCCCTCTGTCTCCTGGCTTCTTACTTCAGGCTATTTTTCTCCTCTCTACCACTCTGCAGCTTCTGGAGATATTGGCGTTGGCTGCTGTGTCCCCAAGGGAGGAATCTCTCTTGGCCACAAGCGTAGAAAACAGGAGTCACCTCACTCCAGCTGGCCTTTCACAGAGTCACAGAACGGTTAAGATTGGAAGGGACTTTTGGAGATGACCTGTACCAATGCCCTGCTGCAGCAGGGACACCTAGAGCAGGTTGCCCAGGCCCATGTCCAGGTGCTTTCTCCAAGGGCTGGGCTGCCCCATGGGATCTGGTCTCCCAGGCATGCTGTCTGCCTCCCCGCCTGAGCGGCCGCAAGGAGACACCTGGGGAGACCATCCAGCGCTCCATGAAAGCCCTGGCTTCTGCTCAAGCTTTTCCCTGCCTGTTATAGCGCAGCAGCTGTGAAAGGCATTACTCACAGATATCTATATTTAGTGTCCGGCACTGCCTTCCGATGGCATCTGAACCAAAAAGGCCGATGAAAATTGAACGTTCTTGCTTGAGCCAGTAAATCAAAGATTTATGCTCTGTGCAATTCAGTTTTAACATCCCAACTGTGAGAACCGATGCAGGAATCCTGACTCCAAAGGGATCATATCTGAGCTGTTGTTTCCAACAAGAGGTTCCCATATTACCAGGAGGCTTTATGTCCTGGAGTTGTATAGGATCCTAAATGACAGAAGTAGGTCTCTACTGCTACGTTTTGGGATGATTATTTGTGCCTTCCTGCCTGCCATGGAAAACTAATTTGCATCTTGACTAACACCAGCTGTTTGCTACTGTTGATGAGCTTCAGTCATCTGTAAGCTCTGTCAACAACATCACATTTTATATATAGTGCATTTTCCAACACGAGCCTGTACCAAGAGCCTCTCCAGCAACCACAATATCATACAATTTCCTATAGAAAAAGACAGCACCAAAACCAACAAAAAAATTCAGAGTTTCCCTAAATAAAACTTACTTAAAATTTTGTTGTCAGGGAAATCTGTGCAGTTTTGGGGAAAGCAGGCTGAGCTTGTTGAAGGCCTTGTGTGTCCACAGTGTTGGGTGCATCCCTCTTGCCTCTCTCTGGACAGCCTCAGGCCTGAATTTTGCAAGAATCTCTGCATGTGCTCTAAGCACACAAGCAGCCCTGACAGAAGCTTTGTAGGACTGACGAGGTAACAGATAAGTGATGGAGACTGGCAGCAGCGCAAAAGATGATATTTAAAGATTGATGGTCTTTCTGCTGGGGATCCATACATTTTCAGGAGGCTAGGAGGAGCAGGAGAGGGTCAGCATGTGTTCAGAATGAACAATGAGGAAGAAAAGGCAGGAAAGTGCCAGCACAGAAAAGAGGTGGTTAAAACGAGCTCTCACCAAGATCACAGAACAAGAACCAGCAGAAATCAAACCAGAGATTTTATCTTTGTGTTCCCTGCTCAGATCTTCCGGATGCTACTCTCCCCTTCTTTACTGCCAATTTCCACTTATCGTTGCAGTTTAACAGAAGCAAAGAATAATGGTGTATTATTATTATTATTATTATTATTATTATTATTATTATTATTATTATTATCATCCTAAGCAGGCAGTGTTAACTTCACAGCTGTGGACAGTTCCCATTTGTGGTTCTGCTCTTTCCAGAGATAGGATATTCCTCATTCCTGGAGATACATGCAAGCTGACATTTTCTGTCAGACCAAAATATAATTAGATTTGCACACACCAAGCACAAGGTTATCAACCACGAAAACAAAAAGACATTGCATGAACAGGGAAGAATATCTGGGAGACACACCAATCCATCTAGGGACGAGCTGATACAAAACCTGAATAATAGATGGACTAATGTGATGCTATCATGGCCAATGTCCTGTCTGATTAAATCTACTTCATCAAACATCAAGGACAAAATGTACCCTTTGCCCATAGATGGATGCATGATGAGGAAGAAAAAAAATAAGTGCAACTTCTTACACATTGATGAGTGAGTCAAAGTCCTCTGTATTTTGCAGTAAATGGGCACAAAACATCCCTGTGCTCTGGTCATCAAACTGGTTTGCAAGTATTCCAGTTTTAGGGGTGCTACTACATCAGATCCCACCTCAAACTGGAAAATTTGCAGGCAGGCTCTCCTTTCCAGTCTGCTGCACTGCCTGCCAGGGGACTGCAGACATACTGAGTGCTGAGTGCTTAGGGTCCCCATCTGGCATGCACCCTTGAAGCCATGCACTCATGTTTACCTTCATGTTTTCGTGTTTGCTGTTTGCACAGACACTGAATTTGGTGTCCATGAAAGCCTCAGGCTGGCCCTGAAAAGAAGGCATGGGTTCACTCAGTGGGCCTATGACCACTGATACTGCACTGCACGCTCCCAGCCTCAGACAGGAGCAGGCTTAGTTTGAGGAAAAGCAGCCCACGGACATACCCACTGTCAGAGCAAACCACAAGAAAACAAGTCATACTAGTTCAGATTACAGAGAAAGGGAGTTATAAAATCCATCAGCAGCTGACCGAGGACTTCGCTAGCACATTTTAAATGACCCGGGAAGCCAAAGAGAGGGCCTGCACTCTCTGCCGGCTACCCGGTGACTGATGGAGGCTCCACCTGCATTTGGCACATCTCAGGCAAGATGAACTGGCAGGTAAATTGGAAGTATTGGGTGAGACAATAATTCAATTTCTCTCATTGGTTCAGTTAATGGTTTTCAGTTAGAGGGCTCGTGGAAGATCATTACTCTCCATTAAGCTGCCGCAGGTAGACACAGACAGATGGTAAACCAGTTTCCTCAAGGCGCTCCACTAAAACCATGTACCTGGAGACAAATCCCTGAGCCTGGCTGTCCAAGGAACCTGTCAGGTACATGGACAAGAGCCTGGGAAAGTGCCAGGAGGTGGCTCTGGGGAATTCTGATCCTGCTGGGCCTGCTCAAGGTCTGCAGGGTGCACAGACTGAAGCCAACTGCTCAGGAGTGGACACATACTGCAATATAGGGCTGGACAGAAATTCAACCCAGAAGCTCTGCTCTTCCACTTCAGGGAACTGTGAGCCTGAAAATCTCCTGCAGATGTCTGTGCATGGCTGCAGGGAGCAGGAGAGCACTCTCTGTGGGTTGATACCACCTCCTTCCCTCCTGTGCCACAGGAGATGATCAGGAGTCATTTAATCCAGGATGCTTTTCCAGTCCATCTGCCATGTGTTTAAGATAACCTCAGAGAATGAGAAGCTCCTCTGATCAGAGTCCCTGGTGCTTCTTAAGCTAGCGATGTCTCAGTGGAGCAGGCAAGAAATCTGGGTTCAAAAGACCTGGGTCCACTCTCTTTTTCTGCTAAAGGGTAACCTTGAAAAAATCACTTCTGCTTTTGCATGAAGGATGGGAGAAACAGCACAGCGCACCTCCGCTCCTCTGCTTTGACATGTTGGAGAAGGCCTGAGGCTAGTTACACTATGAGTCAGCCTAACACAGAAAAAGGGCCACAGCTTCAGCTCCTGTCCCTGTTCCCTCAGCTCCCTCCTGCAGTTCCCCCCCTGTAGCCCAGGGCTAGTACAGGTTGTGTCGCAGAGGACTCAGGCACCAAACATAAGCATTTTGCTGGAAAGGACCTCTTAGGAGATTGCTTAGGAGACTAGAAAAGTTTTATCCAAGCATTTCAAAACTGTCAGAACAGGAAATTAGGAAAGGCTGATGTCACATTCTCACCATCACAATGAGCAAGGCTTCTTGGGTGTGAATCTTCTTTTCTCTTTAATTGTCTCTGAGTTGTTTTGCCCCATCCTGCTGGGTCACTAAAATTGCATCAAGCACTTCTCAACAACCCCTCCTTTTCCAGCATGCGGTCATGTCCCCTGGGTGGGACTTGTCATTGTCGAGCTATCCTGGAGCACAAAAATGCCAGAGAGCTCCACAAGGCCTTGTGGGGTTGTGTTGGAGAGGGTTGTATCAACACACTAAATAATGGATGCCTTGTGTGGGCAGGCAAAGCCAGGGCCAGAGATAAGCCAAGCTTAGTGAAGGAGGATTCATGCTGGCGTCGTAGCTGGAAGCACTAGAATGGGACCCTTCAGATTTCTCACAACCTTTTGTGGCCCCGCAGCTGCTCGGAGGGGTTTGACAAAGAGCTCTTGGACATTCCAACGAAATGAGAGATGCTACATGGACACAGGAAAAAGGTTATCTGAAGCGCTGAACTGGGCTGTGGGGTCATAGAGCATGGGAAAGCCATGGCAGAGGGGTTTCTTGTGCAGGATGGGTGCTCACAGGGGACTTAAAGGATTGCAATTAGAAAGCATGCTCCCTATGGATGCCCTTCGGCTTCATGAAACCCATTTCTTCAGACCACGACCTGAAGCCTGGGGTGAGGAGAGCAGCAACGTGATGCTCTTGAGACAGGGATGCAATAGCAGTTTAGAGGTTCACACATGCCCTGCAAATGCCTCACTGAGACCAGAACACCACCATCCCCAAGGCTGGATTCAGTCACATGCTGGGACCTGCAGACAAGACGTTACTTCTGCTTTGCAGGTAGACATCAACTTGCGCTATAAAAGTCAAACCAAAGACTCAAAGAGTGTTACTTTACAGGAGTTACAAGCTACCCAGTTATTGCTAGCTGGGTCAGTGCCAAGCTAGTATCCTTCTTCCCTGTGGTGTTCACCTCCTGCCTTTTGCCCAAAGCCTGGGCTGTCAGTTCTCTTCTTTGTACTGAATTTCTCTCAAGATGGCAGGGGTTTGTTAGCACTACCACGGTGTTGTTAATAAGCAATGAGTGGAAGCTCTTCCACACACCTCTGACTCCAGCTCTGTCTCCTTTGTAATGCAGTGCACATCAGGATCCTCTGGCAATAAAAAAAAAAAAAGGCCTTTAGTCAGAATGGGGAAGCGTGTCTGCAAACTCTGTTGAGTTTTGCCTGAAGTTAACTTGAATTAAGCACATATCTTTTTCCCAGCAGAGACCAGGCCCACCAGCAAGGAGCTGGTTTAAAGACTGTGAGGTTATTTTACCTGTAACTTGGGTGGTACATTAGAAAAATACAAACCAGATTCCAACCCCAAAGGATATTCTTTATCTTCAGGGAAAACACCTTGGTAAAAAGAAAGCCAAGAGGCAGACTAGAAATTTTTCAGGCGATATTTAACATTCAAAAACAAATAAGCACTTTGGGAGTTGTGCTCCCATAGCCAGTTTTGTCAGTACCTCCTAGTGTTTCTGTACTTGTGCCCCAAACCATATTCATTACAGTGATGGGGTGCTATAGTGGGGTGCTATGAGCTCTGGTGTTGCCGAACCCTGCCTTCCCATGGGTCTGTGTGGTTGATCCTCTAATGTCTAATAAGGGTTGTTGCAGCCTTTCCCTCTGGAACATCAGGAAAGATTTTCACCATTGACTATTAGCAGAAAATCTTTAGCCGTAGAATACCTCCAAGGCTTCCACCTTTCTGTCAGAAGTGATTGAAATTGGACAGCATGTTCAAAAATGGCTGGGAAAAGAAGAGGATTGAATGGCTAGGCAGGCAAAAACACTTAGGGGGAGGCAATCACAAAGGTAGCATGATTGCATTGTACTCATTTCCCTAGGAAACTAGGACAAACAACATTTTCACTGCTTTTGATTACGTCCTGCTGTGCATTGCCATCTTCAGTCTGAAAACATCAAAAAGCCACTGCTGTGGTAACCACATATGACATCTGATGTTGAACAGGAGGGGATGAAATCCCAAGTAACAGGGGATATATTTCTATCTAAACTTTCCAGGCAATAATAATAAAAATGTGTTTTATAAAATGCATAAAATAATGGGAAGCTGAGAAATCATTTTCCAAAAGTTCCTTTCCAATCCCCTCCAACAATTGCCATCAAATCTTGAAAATTTGTTCTCATTTCAGTGGAAAGCAAATTAAGCTTTAAATGAGGTTCAGATTATGGCCTGAATCAATCTGAAGAAGTTTGCATTCAGACCTCTACCTTCATTGGCTGGAGCAGCAGGATTATGGTCTAAGAAATAAGACCAGGCAGGTGGTGCAACCAACAGAAGGTGACACTTCACAGCATTGTCCCTAGGCAGCCCTACGTCAGTTCCAGTAATTGCTGTGACCTGGCCAGTAGCAAGACTCTGGGCAGCATTGTCAAGGGAGACTGCTAAAAGGGATTTCAAGGTAGCAGAAATGATGTGATCTTTCCCTACAGAGGGATATATCTGGTTCTGTTACATGTGAGTTGGCTTGTCACAAACATTTATGTTATGAGGTATCTAGTCCCTCATGTACTTTTATATTTTCCTTAACCAAAACCAGGAAATAAGTCATTCCTTATGACAGAAATGCAGAAACATTTTCTTTGAGTGCCATATTAATGGGAAGAACCAATGGGAAGTTCTTGAAAAAACCATGATTAATGTAGTATAACATATTGGCTGTATCATCTCAGATCTCGCCTCTACCACTGGGGAAGGGTATGATGCTGTGGTGGGTTGAAATGTGAAAATCTGATTTGGTGTGTTTGTGCTTATTAACAGCCTTGTAGAGAGAGGTGTTTAAGTCCTTCGCTCCTCTTCCCACATTCTTTTACCTTGCATTTGTTAATAGCTGGACTCACCATTTTGTCCTGACTCAGACTTCTTCTTAGCCCAGAAGATGCTCAGTGAAAAGTCAAAGAGTTAGTCATCTTATTAGGTGAAAGATGATCTGCCTGGGCACAAGGTTTCCATCAGATTTCATGGGACAGATGACTGTGCAGCTGCAAACACACCTGCAGAAGCCCCAGAGCTGGAATGGTGAGAACTGTGGCAGCATCATGAACCACGACTGGTCATAGAACCCGCAGGGCTGTGCACCCAGTGGTGGGGATGAACAGCTCCCAGGCAGCCGGCTGCAAACATGGGCATGTGCAGCTTCTGGATCCACTCTAGTCATGCTACAGTGAGCCAGGCTGGGCATGGATTTACCAGCTCATGTCTCTGATAATCCGGGGGTCTCTCCGGTCTGTGATGTTGACATGGCCTAATAGCCAGAGGATTAAACACAAGATTTAATATCCTTTCCCACATATGTTGGCATTAATTATGGTAACTACAAATGTCCCTGACAGTCATATGAAAATCAAATTCTTTTGGAAGGCTGTTCATTTCCCGTCTCCTCAAAAACACATTCTCCTCCCTTATAAAGAAATTAAAAGAGCAAAAGTATTCTCCCTTTGGAAACTAAAGAGTCTACTTGAGGGCAGAGACACTTGTCTCTGTCATTTCTGAAAGGCCAAAGGATTCCAAGTTACTCCCAGAGGAAGCTGAGGAGCTTCCTTGAGGAGCAGAGGTTATGTGTTATATGTGTTATGTGCTATATGTGTTATACTGGTCTTTTTGCTAGGACACTCTATCTGGTTGGGCTGGAAGCTACATATTTAGAGCAGAGAATGCATCATCTTATTATGGCAGCAGATGCATTTGTAACAAAGACCATGGATTGTCTCAACCCATTTGGCCACCGTGTCTTCAGTGTTATTTGAATGTCCTGGTGGCTGAGGCAGCACCCTTAGATGAGATGGGTGAGAGACTGAATGTTCAGCCCACTCCAAAATCAGGATTTGGGGTGTTCTGGAAATTTAAGGTGTTATTTAACCTCGAGAAATCTGCACAAACTGTAACTGGCATTGCCAACCACACAGGTTGGCTGTCCCTGGTTTTAATTTAACCAACTTCGAGCTTTCTACATTCAGACACTTGGACTGCTCTCCCACAGGAAGGGCATGTGTGAAGATCCTGCATCCAACATCTGAGGCACTGGTAGCTGAGGTAAGAGCACCTAAACTAGCCACCACCTTTGTTGATACACTGAGAACTAAACTTTGCATCTTCAGGAAACATATAGGGTCTGGCACAGCAAGCCAAGTCCTCGCAGACTCACTGAGCTAGGGCTGAAGGAGAAGTAGGTCCTTTTCATTTAGGAACAGGCTGGGACAAGTGATGCACATCCATCTCATAGAAACAAAGCCATCTGAGACAGCAGTGAAGCCAGAAAGCAATTAAAGCAACTCCCAACAGTGCAAATAGTTGCAAATGTAGCCTAGAAGTGCGCTGATAGTTGTGCCTTAGTTGACTGCCCACATATGATCATTTGGGGTCAGAAGTGGGAAAGGTGTCAATAGCCACCTTAGTCCTGTGGATGCTGAGGGCTACAGGGAACATCTTGCACTAGCCATGTACAGCTGACGGGCCCACAAGGCTCAGAAAACCCTGGGGCCATTTTGCTGCAGAGAACATCATTTATTTCCTAGCTTTCCTGCTGTAAACATATGGCCATCATTAATAATAATCACTGATTATATCAGTCTAATTGAATGCAAGACACTTTGGTGTGTAGTAGGATAAGTAGGGTAAGAATACTTTGGCTAACAATCTAAAAAGACAAAAGTGAGGATTATCTGTGTTCATGTGGGGATATGATGGTCTAGAAGAGCGAACCCAATGTAGTCTGACTAGTCATCTGCTGGCCCCTAAGATGTCATTTTTGATTGCAGCTGAAGACATGCCAGCTCACCATTTCTTTCCTAAAAAAATAACCCAATTCCTCTTGAAATATGAACTGCATTGTGGAGTCAGAATCATAAAGGAAGCCAAAAATTAACAAAATCATAGCTACATCTGTTAATCGCTGATTCATTGTTCCAGGGCTTGGTAATCCCCTACCACTGAATGGCTGATGCTGGGAGGCAGCTCTGGGTGCCTCTGGTCCCAGCCCTGCCCCAGCAGGGACACCCAGAGCAGGGGGCCCAGCACCACGTCCAGGCGGCTTTGGGAGCTCTCCAAGGAGGAGCCCCCAGCCCCTCTCTGGGCAGCCTGGGCCAGGGCTGCGGCACCCGCCCAGCACAGAAGTGCTTCCTGGTGCTCAGAGGCACCTCCTGGGCTCCAGGCTGGGCCCGGGGCCTCTGGGCCTGGCCCTGGGACCCCCTGAGCAGAGCCTGGCTCCGGCCTCTCGGCACCTCCCTGCAGGTATTTAAGGCCATTCAGGTCATATCTTCCCATATGATTTCATTTTGGCAGAGTTTTCAGACATAACTGCTGTGACACATTGGCTGTAACAACATTAAGAATATTCGTCAGCCATACTTTTTTATCCCAGCTAAACACGTTTTATTTCTTAATATTATAATAGTGATTTCAACAAAATTATATGCAAATTAGAGATTTGAGAAGTTGGAATAAAATGTAAGATTTTATTTTATTTTTTTCTGGGTCGTACTGAATATTCTGTCTCTGACATGTCAGTCGAGGACCTGTACAAAAGGGTGTAATGGACAAAGATAAAGTGATCTTTTCATATGAGATCTTCTCAGCTTTTAGTAGCAAGTGATTTAGAGAATTCCTGAACTGGAGCTTGAATATGGGCTACCTTTTCTGCACAGCTACGATGTAAATATCTTTTATGGACGCCATCTGGAAGCAAATTCCCAAGTGAATAAGAACCATGTCATTCCGGCTTGTTTTATACCTGAAACCAGGAACTTCTTCAGAAGTTCCTTCAGCATGAAATAGTAAATAATCCTCACTTCTCTGCACTTCTTGTGGCTGTACAGATCATGAGCTGAAAAGCAGCTGAAGTGGATAAATTCACCTGCAGATTACCTAACCAGGATTTTGGTAATCCTCTTTCTCTCCAAATTGCTGTTGTTATTTACATTTTGATTTTGGTTTCAAATCAGCTGCTTCATCTGACTTGGCAACAGCTTCTGCTGTGCTTTGTTTCCAAGGAAATATTTGGGTCAAGCATAGCAACCAGAAGCTGCTGTTATTATTATTTAGCCCAAACCTTTGCTGTCCATCCAAGCATCCCTCTGACTTTGAAGAGTTTGGAAATCTAATCCCGTACTGAAGCTTTACAAACAAGCCCTCTCTTTATAATGGGCCAAGCCACAAAGCCAAATCCAATCATGCTGAACCTTCACATTGCTCAATACTTGATGTGAGCTCCAATTGCTGCAGTGTGTTTCCATCTCTGTTATTCGTTACTGCTGTTACTCTGTAACTCCTTTTCCCTGTATGTATAGGAAAATGCATCAGACCAAAACTTATGAGGCTTTCTAATATTGTTGATGGCGTTATTGCAGAACTGTATCCATTAGTTAGCCTGAGGCTTATTAGAAGCATCTGGAAAGTTATCCATCATGGGTGTCAGCAGAGACCTCTGAGATTTCACCCTTTCCCTCTCAGACAAGACTTAATTTTCTTTTGGGTAAACAGCTCCAAAACACCTCTGCTTCATCTCTGGTTACCTTGTCATACATGAGGTAAACATACCCCATTTATATTCAAACTTTTACTCGTTGGTTTGTTTTGTTGTGTGTTTTTTTTTTCTTTTCTTCCAGAATAGCACAATAAAAATTTAATGATCCTCTGCATATACTATAGACATATATGGAAATCTGTGCTGCTTAAAAGTTAAGCATAAGTGCTCTCTTCATAACTAATTCCTGCAGAGGTTTACACTACCCATAAAACAAGACTCAGCATGGGGCAGCAATAGCCAGGAGTAGGCACTTATCTTTTTCTGTCTGGGGATGTGACACGCTTTAGCCAACCTTAAATGCAAATCCAGCCACTGATATAGGCAAGGGGGTGGATTTAAAATATAATCAGTGCTCGATTCCTACACAACTGCATGTTCTTGATTCTTCCAGCCACCTTGTTATATGACTTTCTAGTTCTTGTGGCTTTCGGGCTTTTCTGCTGAAGGTTTCTAGTTTCCTGTAGGCTTCTGGGAAGCTGTGACATTTCTTTAGTGTTTTTTTTTTTTTTTTTTTTTTTTTTTTTGNTTTTTTATGAACCTCTTTGGGCTGCGTGGCCTCATCTGTTCTACTAAGGAATATTCTCTAGCCCTGGGGCCAAAACATACTGCTCAGGCTGTGTCCATATGGCTTGGTCACCCAGAACAGGGTGTTCTCCTCCATGCTGCCTATCAGGAATAGCCTTTGGCCTGTGCTCTTCTCTAGACTGCTTGGGCATTGCCTCATCTGTTTGCTGGCATGAGACAACTGGTCTGGACAACTCAGAACAGTGCTAGAGCCCATGCCCTGGCACAGGTTATTCTGCTGGGACAGATACAGACCACACCTGCTGTAGTTGCATGAGCTGGATGAACTTGGGATGTTATCCAGGCGTCCTTCGTGCTCCTCTGGTTTTACCTAAAGAAATTCAAAGACTGATCCACAGCTAATTCTTAAAAGGTCAGTGCCAGATTCTGATATCTGTTACTTTAAAGCAAATATGGAAAAAACTCCCCCGACCAGCTAGCTGAGGGCACAGTTTGCCATCAGCGGAGATCAAACAACTAAGGCCGAGGCACACAAGAGTGGTTGATTGTTCTACAGCTGAATTCGGAGCTGGCATTTCCTCCCAGGGGAAGCTGACAGCAAACATGGAGCTGTCCTTGGCAGCAGGGAAGTTGGGTGGGGGAATGCTGGTGTGGACCTTGCAGCTCTGGACAGGTGCTCTTGGTGTCTCTCCCTACATCCACAGCAGCAATGATTTTGGCACTTTACCTGCCTCAAGAGCAGCACCATATCTGTAACACTGCAACCCTGCAGGGTGATCTGCAGCAATACAAAGTGAGTGAGAGGGAGCTTGCTTTGACAAAGGCCCTGAAGATGTCACAACTGGGAAGAGAGATGGTCAACAGAAAATGGCTTACCCTTTTGCACCTAACACGTCACACTGTGGCATTGGTTCAGGCTAATTGAGGTTGATAAGTAAACATGAATCGTCAAGACCAACTGTTGAAGTCAGCTTCTCAAAGCACAGCAGTCAGTTATCTATGGCAGCAAACTGTCAAGAGAAACAAGAGAGCAATGTCAGTAGAGCCACCTCTCCCCCTTCTCCAGCCCTTCCCATCTTCCCCAGTCTCCTACAACCAGAGTGGGCCATGTTCCAGCTCTTAATCAAGCCTCAGTTTTCTGCAAGCCTGAGCCACAATCTGGCTGATGCCTCCAACACTGATGAGAGAGGACCCAAAGACCTCGGCCTAATCTGTTTGGCTTCATGCATCACTGTAGCAGAGAAGTCTATGCTACTTCTAGGCCATGAAGTTAGTGAAGACATTTAGTTTTGTTCATGATACAGCCAAATAATCGCCTGTCCCTGTCTCCCTCTGAACTGAACCAGCAGTGTCACCAAGCTAAGTAAGTTTAAATACACAGCTTTTTGACACTGTGATGGGGCAAACTGGAATCTGGCTAGCAATAAAGTTTATCCTCCTTCATAACAACGCCTCAGCTCTGCTTAGTCACTGCTTGAACTGGTGTCAGGGGTTCATTTCCCTGGAACGACGTGTCTTCTGGCCTGGAACAAGGCTTCCTTGTGAAGGGATGGGTGCTGTGAGTGGCGGCGGGTTCGGCTCTGGGGGTGAGGGCTGGCAGAGTTCAAGGGACGGCGCAGAACAGACGCTTTGATGCGGTCCCCTCTCCTACTGCAAAAGTTAAGTCTCTGCAAAACAGGGACTTCTCTGTGTTTGTTGCCATCAGCACAGATGTCCACTCAGGGGAACTGCATGCTTTTCCTCTATTTATCTCTGTTTTTTTTTTTTTTTTTTTTCTGCCAGACAATGAAATAATAGGGGTAAGCACTCCCATCCTTGACTGGATGTTTATAACAAGCCAGTTCCAGCTAAACAAACTCTGGAGGAGACGTGTATATTTTACAAGACCTCAGAAATAAAGACTGCTGATAAAGATACATAAAAGCCTTGCTGGAGACCATGCCCCATGGACAGGGAGCGGTGACCACATTTTGTGCTCAGCTCCTCAATGAATGCGCAGCGGGCACACCAGCGAATAAAGACCTACGTGTAAGTGGCGAGCAGGAGACACGAATGCATTTCCATTATCATTTCGACTTGACTCCTTCCACCCATCTGCGATAATTCAATGGCTCCCGTTGCCATGGCAACGGAGTACCTCACCGTTTTTCGTGCATTTGGCATCGCAACACCCCTGTGAGGTGGGGAGGTGTTGTCTGCACGCTGCGGCTGGGGAAACGAGGCACGGCACATCTTAAGCCCCCTCCTTTAGCTCCTGGGTAAAGCGGTGGGTTCATTTTGACCCCCCAGCTCTCAGGAAGGAGGGAGCCAGACACCAGCACCCCTGTGCTGCCGTGCCCTGGTGCCTCCCTGTTTTGCAATGGGGAGAATTGCAGCTGGAAGGTGTTTCACCCTCTAAAGAGAGTCTAAGTACGTGCTGAGAAGCCTCAAGGCTTTGCAAGGGGAGGCTAGGAGGTCTCTGGAAGAGACAAAGCTGGATGCAGACCCAAGGTGACCCTTCTTACCACGTCCTTGCTTGGGTATGGTGGTACCTGCATCCTCGTGTATACATGGACCTGGAGGCACTGTATCAAGGGCATTAATATTGTCTCAGGGGCATTAACTTGTGGCGACAGCCCCCCCATTGGCCCATCCACTCAAGCTGGGGTGCCATGGGAGCTCCCTTTTACACCCCCTCTTTCTGGCCAGCTATCCTCATCTCAGCCTCTCACCACAGACCAGTGCACAGATTACCGTGTGCACACACAACCCCCAGCTTTGAAAGGACGAGATATTGCTTTGCATGAGCAGGAAATAAAGTGAATTCACCTGGGTGCAGTGTCCAACACCCTGCCACCCAGAACTCACCAGTTAGTACTTTTTCCCTCCCTTTTTTAATTTTTTTTTTTCCACAGGGGTTTTGGCAAAGTCTGAAGATGGTCCCTCTGAAATATAGCCATTCTGCTTACAGCTGTACTTTGCAGAAAGAACCTCCCAGCCTCTGGGATGGGAATTTAGCATTTATCTCAGGATCTGAGCTCTCTGAATGGTCACTATCCCTGCTGTGATGGCAGGCTGAGCATCCCAAAGCATGAGGTCCCACTGGCCTTACCATGTCCAGGTTCCCTCTGGTTTTCCCCTTCAAGGTTGTGCTTGTGTGCTCCCCTCTTGCATCCATGCCTGTCTGCTGTGTTCGACCACGTTTCTCCTAGGTGGTTTCTGACCAGTTTCTCCTCCATCCCACCCTTCCAAGTCCCAATCCTCACCAGTTCTCTCCAGTAGCTGCTTTGTTGCCAGTGCATGTGAGATGGAGTGAAGGTAGTGGGCAACCTTCAGTCAAGCAGATCAAGGCCCCCCCTGCTGGTGTGAAACACCCAGCTCCTGTCCCCCCCTTCCTACTGGGACCAGTGAAGGGATAAATTGCCTGTTCTCCCCCTGCTCTCCTCACTAATGAAGAGGGACAAGCCCATAGCTTATCTCCACAATTTGCTCAGCCATCTTCTGGGAACGCCAATTACAACCCTAATGATGTGGACATCTGTCTGCTGGCAGCTGGATGGAGACCACCAATCTGTTGTGCAGAGGCTGTCAGCTGCTGGGGCTGTTTAATTCACACTGAGCTGAGGTGTAGCTCGGCCATTGGTTTGAAGGCACATGGGACACTTCCAGTCTCCCAAGAGATTTTTTGGGTCTCAGCCACTGGCCTGGATCTTGTTTCTTAAGTGCAGCTCCCACAGGCACTGCCATTCACACACAGGCTGGGAGAGGAGAAGGAGCACATCTGGGTTCAGCCACCCATGCAGAGGCACCTTGTGCCATTTGAGACACCCTGGAGTATCTGAGACATCTGCATGGTGCTGATAGATATGCCACAGCCCATGGGAGACCCCTACCTTATTTCAAAGTGTCAATAGCAGACCAGGTGGGACACCTTGTGGGACCTCAGAGGGCATTAGGGAGCCAGGTAGGGCTGATTTGTGTGACCACACTCGGGTTTAGTGGAGCAGGAGATTGTCTAAGGTACAGCAGCTCCAGCAAAGCATGCAGCTCCTATATGATTCATGTCTCACCCTCCACTGATGTGTTAGAACCCAGAGGACATCCCAAATGTCACTAAATACCTGGGGCAGCCACTGAATAGAGCTATCCAGTTGCTCAGATGTTTTAGGGGAGCTGAGTTACTTCCCAGGCTCCCTGCGGACAGGGAGACACATGCTGACTTCATCTGGAGGGCTCAAACCCACACCAGTGCTGATGCAGGAGATTTCTTACATCTGAAGGGCTACACGGGAAGGAAGGGAAGTTTTGAAGGATGTCAGGAGAGGAGGGACACACTCGACATCCAAGGCATTTTTGGAGGACCTAGCTTCTCACCCAACATCCGTTGCTGTTTGTGCAAAGAGACCACTCCCTGGGGCAGCCCCCAGATGCACTGCAGGGGTGCTGGGCCACTCAGCTCCCCCAGTTTTAAAGCAGGAGCTTCACCTTGCTATCAGCAGAGCCTTGGCCCCACCGCTTTGGAGAGGACAGCCTCTCTCTCCCCGTCCCAGCACAACGGCACCCAGCACACCAGACAGGCACCACCACCTGGGTCTGAGCACCACTTTAATCACAGCTGAGGGCATTCCCATCCCCTGGAGGAACGAGCTGGGTGTTTTTCAAGCATCACGCTTCATTAAGTGTTTTTATGGCATTACTTTGCAGCTGCGGGGCACGGGAAGCGGGGAGCTGCAGCTCTGACTTGCTCATTAGCGCAAGGACTCTTACACACTTGGCTTGATGAGACCGGCAATCGTCTGAGCAGGAAAAACCTCGGAATGGCATAAAATCAGGAGTGGTTGTGATAAGCCTGGCGTGTGGGGAGTCCTCTGAACTGTCTGTCATCCTCAGACACCCACCACAAGGGAAACTTAATTAAAGTGACACATTGTGAGAGGCTCGCCACCCTTCTCTCCAGAGCAGCTCACTGCTTAATCAGAGAAACAAACTGTGCTCGGTGACTTACCGCAATAACCAAGACTCTTTTGTACAGGAGATCCCCAAATGTGAAAAGAAAGGCTGAGGGCATTGAAATATATTTTTACCAGCACTGTTTTCAGCTTGCTTGAAGGATCAAAATCCTGCTGGTGACAATTTAGTCTGGATGATGAAGTGGCAAATCACACTTGCAACTCACACTTGGTGAAACGTGTGGCTGGGAGAACAGAAAACCCCAAACTCCTCCCTCATCATGCTCTTCTGTTTTGCTTGCACGCGTTTCTGTCCTGCAGAAATATCTTTCCTGAAAAAAAATAAATAAAACCTCTGACAGAGCAGATGCTAATGCATCGTGTCCAGTTCCCAGGGAGCTGGCTTTGCTGGGATTTGGGGGTGAGCTGGGGACTGGAGAGCAGCCCAGGGACCAAGCCACCCCATCTGAGTTGCTTTCCAGTTTAACCAGTTGGAAAAGTGTGTGGTCTGCCAGAGAGGGAGCGCTCTCTCGTGGGCTTTGCAGGGCATGAGCATGTGTCAGCTATGTTAGCTCGGAGGTGATTAACAAGGAAAATTAAGACTGTGGAAGAACGATGTGACATAAACCAGCACAGCAGTAAAGCACAACCAGATGTCAGGTTGTTTTGATCTTCTCCTGGAAGAACCAAGGAACAGGTAAGGCAAATAAGTGTCAGAGCTGCTTTTGGCACCCACTGTGCTGCTCAGGGCCAGCTGAGATGAAAGGGAAGGTCCAACACATCACATGCCCCTGGCTGGGGGCAGTGAACTGCAGAAGCATGTAGGACCTCTTGCTGCAAGGCATGAACACACTGGGTTTGCTCTGTCTTCCCCCATGTCAGGGCTTTGGCAAAGCAACTGGCATGTGAGGGCGGTGGCAGGACCAGCATGTTTTGGGTATGTGTTACTCTGTCCATGGTGGTGAGAAGGGGGTAAGCACAAAGAGGGAGAAGAAGGATGAGAAGAAGAAGCTGTATAGTGCTGCATGGTTGCTGGCTCAAGGCTGACTCATATCTCCCCTTATAATGTCATGCAGCCATGCTACTTATTGCTGTGTGGATGAAATGATTTTGCCTATGGTCTTAAACGAACCTGTGACAAAGCAGGGAATCCTGAACCCACTTCTCCCACCTCCTGCAATACGCTCACCTCTTTGGACCTGCCTTGGTATCCAGTGAAGAAAATGTGAATTACTGTACTCTCACTGCACTCACATATCGATCTCTGTTACATCTCAGGGCACAGGAGCTTTCAGAAACTAGAACAGCCACCAGAAAACCCCAGGAAAGCAGTGAGAGCCTTTTGCAGCCCAGCTCCAAAACATGGAGATGAGCTAATGTGCGAAACGTTGATTCTTACAGTTAACCATATCTTTATGTGCTTTATTGTATTGAGGTCCTTCCTGCCCCAGGAATACACCCCCTTGGCCTTTCCACCCAAAGGATGTTGCCCAGAGGCTGGGATAGGACCAGGACTTGAGTTTGATATTGCAGTGGGTGAGCATCGTCACTCCATCATCTGAATACCTGACTGCATATTCACACTGCTCCTTGAGGTCCTCCCTGGCAGTGAGGCAGGTATGAAATCCTTTGGCAGACCTTCATCTAAACAGCTCAGTGCTCAGGAAGAACAGTGTAAATTGCTCAATATGGAGTAAAACATGGCTTGCACATATGTCTACGGTCTTAGGGAAGAAGCAGAAGTGGCATCTCTTTGCTGCACCTGCTGCATTATCTGCTCAGTATTTCAGTCGCCTGCACTGATGCTGAGCCAGATGTGGGTTTTATGCTTTCTAAAGCACAGAAAAGGTATCCTGGGCTCCAGTGCCTTATTGTGTAAGACAACGTGATCTGCTCTAGTGACAGCTGCAGAAGTGAAGTGTTAGAAGAAAAGAAGCCACAGAGGTGTCTCTTTTTCATAGCATGGAGCCGGCAGTACTAGGGGCAAAAGGCAGGCTGCTCTCCCTGCAGCCTTGCCCCTGCTAAATTTATCTGAAAGGGAGGCAGTCCTAGCACCTGGGGAAATGATTTCGCACTGGACCTCTCTGTTTTGCCTGCCTTTGAGCACTGCAAGCCTCACAGAGATACTCTGACATCAGTCTGAAAGGTCAAGTGAGTACTGGCTTGGACCAGCTGTGGAACTTATTGATCCTTGGTGGGAAGCGACGGCTGACGAAACTGGA
This sequence comes from Anseranas semipalmata, assembly GCA_013399115.1. Classification (NCBI taxonomy): domain Eukaryota; kingdom Metazoa; phylum Chordata; class Aves; order Anseriformes; family Anseranatidae; genus Anseranas; species Anseranas semipalmata. The sequence goes on along the minus strand of VXAA01005852.1, from coordinate 228,775 downwards.
ACCATGAGAAATCAGGACCAGCCCACAAAGCCCACAAAGGGCAGTTTAGGAAGGGATTTCCTGACCCACCTCTGATTAGTCTCCCCACAGCTCTCTCTATAGATCCCTGCAGACATCCGTGCCATTGGCAAGCCAGGTGGTTCCTAGGGCAGCAGATCCTTCAGTGAGGTGCAACAAAACCCAATGGCCAGAGAGAATAGCCCCTTCCACTTCCCAGTACTGCCCTGCCCATGTAGCGCAGGGACCCCACGCAGACATCTCCTCAGGTCTAGAAATGTGGTCCAGATGCTGCTGCCCTTGTCTCTGGCCCTGCTGTGTCCCTGCCTCTGCCCAGTCTCAGCATGGATCTGATCCAAATCCGACCACTGCTCATGCAGTGCCCCAGCAGCCTGTCATTGTCACTGTGCTTCTCAAATTTTCAGCCGCACCAAAGGACACTGAGTGCACCCTCAGCAAATCTAAACCCAGGGGAGTGGTTGATGCAATCCATAGCAAAGCTTCAATCCAGGAGGATCTCATGTAAGTTGGGGTTTGGGCCAGTAGAAACCTGGTGCTATTCAACAAGGAAAAGTGCAGATTTCTGCACTTGGAGCAGAATAAGCCCACACAACAGTGCAGGCTTGGAGGCAACTCACTGGCTGGCAGGACTGAAGAACAAGGCTATGGAGGAGGCCTGTTTGGATATAAGCCCACATCACGATTAAGGCAAACAGCTACATCAGGATAACCATGACCAGAAGCTCCAGGAAAGTTGTAATGCACCTCTGTTTTGCACCAGAAATGTTTCTCCTGGAATAATCATTCTGAGCTCCCAGGTGCAAGAGGGTTGCAAAGAAAGTAGAAGTAATTTGTGGAGGGCTAAGTCATGTTCTTCATGACCTATGGGGAAACACTGAATGAGATGGGCTCATTTAGACCAACAAGGAAAAGCCCTCCATTCAATAGCAGCCAGGATACACCTTAAGGACAATTGGAAACTCACGGGACCTAGTTCTTAGGAGTGCCATAATATCACAAGGGTGATGAGACAAACTGTGGTTGGGAGGTACAGGCTGCTCACTAGGAGAAAACTTTTTTCTGTAGGATGGCAGTGCAGCCCTGGTGAGGTCACCAGAAAGGTGCTGGAATCTCAGTTTTTGGAGGATGTCAAGGCTCAGCTGCCCTATCTAGTGTTGGTGACAGCCCTGATTGGAGCGGGAGCTGGGGCTGGATGACTGTCAGCTCCAGCCACGCTTTCAGGTCCCCATCCAACATTTCCACGGGTCTGTAAATAGCTAAAAAGCTTCTCCGAGGCCCAGATTGGTGGATCTGGCACCTCAGGAATGTGCTGCTTCACCAGACCTGGCTGTTGTTCTTCTCTTTTTCTCCTGTGCTTCCAAGCACCCAAGATTTCCAAGATTGGATTGCAGAGCTCTCAGCGAAAACTACCAGCACCTTGCGTTTGCTGCCCATCCACAGCACTGCGGGACACAACACAGCAATACACAGTCAGCCTGAGAGGCTTATCATTATCAGCTTAGGAGATGTAGGTCTCCAGGGAATTTTAATCAGCAGAGACACTTTCACACCCAAGGAGACAAAGATATTATCAATTCCCTTAAATGGGCACCAGAAGAGCTGAGCTGCAGGTCTCTTCCTCCATTCATCCCACTGATATTGATTGCTCCACGGACTCCAGCAGTGCCACGTTGATCCCCAGCAGCTAATGCTCCGGTTCTTCGGCCACGGATGTGCTTTGCAAAGTTTGATTTCTCTGCCACTGAAGGATTTCCTTATCCACGTGGAACACCCTGCTTGTTTCTCTCGCTGCTCTGAAATGCACCCTACGTGATGGCCACCCCGAAAAGCTGTACTGGGTGACACCAGGCTGATGCTATTTAAAAGTGCCTTGCTGTCTTCTGGGTCAGTGCCTATTTTCACAAGTAGTTTTGATCTGTTTTTTTCTCTCCCTCTCTCTGAGGGCATGCTGCACTTGGCCTGCTGCAGCGTGCCATGCTGTGCAGCAACAGATAATAGGGACTTAGCGAGGTGTTAGCCCGGACATGTGTGCTGCAGATGGAGGGATTAATACCTGGCGGCTTGTTTGGGACTGACTCCTGCAGAAAGTGGGTTTGAAGTACAGCAATATTTACATTGGCGTTTTTCTTTTGTCTTGCATCTGCCAACACTCCTTATTGGACTCTCCTTAAAAAACAAATTGTGTGGTTGACATGAATATAGATAAAAGCAATTTTTTTTTTTTTACTTTTTTTTTTTTTCATTTGGTGAATTGTAGGTTATTTGATGGCTGGGTCACAGTTAGGACTGATTATTTCTATATGCCCCAGGAGGCAAAGAAAAAGAAGCACTGGGGGTGTTTTTGCTTTGTTATCTCAGGTCTTATCTTTACTGAAGAGTTAAAGCATGTGATTAGCAGATGAGCTACTCTACTGGATTAACTGAGTTTGAGCAACACCACAAAATAACCATCTGCAACATTCCATGTGGTTTGAATGGCCTTCAGAAACAAACATCTCAAGGGTTATCTTTATGAGTGATGATTAAAGGGTATTAAAAATAGGCGTGCACTGAAACCATATACATTGACCCTCATTAAAGTTTTGTGCAGGCTCTGGAAAAGAAGTAAGTGAAATCAGAACAAGGTTGCTTCCCTTCAGAGAGGGTCCTCAGAAAGGTTTTAATACAATTTAAATAACCACCTGTAGAAATTCCTTCAGATTAGCTTTTCTGCCAGTCTGAAATAGGGCCACTTTATTCCCAGATAACTGAGCAGATATTTGCTCAACCCTGTGGGCACAGAGTGGTAGTGGGAAGGGGTGGGCAGACCATGGGGTCTTCATGGGAGAGGGCTTTGCAGGGAGCCAGCAGAGCCAGAGCTGCAGCTGCAGGACACTGCCGGAGCAGCCCAAAGGTCTTGGACTACAGCTGAAGCAGAAGAGAGGAAACCCTGGTTTAGATAACAGGGTGGGGGATGCCGTGCCATGCTCTCGTGTCATGTGAAGGAATGGCAGAGATTAATGCTCATGGAAGGGGGAAGGAGGCTGCTGCCTGGTAAGACCTTCCACCTACCCAAGAAATTTCATACCTAACTCATGTTCCATAATTTATTCCTTTCTTTGTTCTTTTCCTGGTGCTCCCCATTGTGGATGAAGTAGTATTAGAAAATGGGGATATAAGAAATCATTGCATATGCTGTTGGTAAATTAAGGTACATATCTCTTGGGCTTTACACCAAAAAGAACATAAAACTTCAGGAAGAGTACACACATTTCCTATGCAGCCTAAGCTAGATAGTTAAATTTTGTGTGTTCTCAGTTTCTAAACCTTTAAATGATGATAATGGTTCTGTTCTACCACCAAATATCTGCTGGAGGTTTGGGTAGCCTGATAACAGGGGACAAAGGTATGCATAGTGATGGGCAGGACTAGAGATGGAGGAAGAGATAACACCAGTAGCGTATGGCCTGTGCAGTAGTTCAGTGTCCAAGTTAATGTCTCTCCAGCAAACATTTGAAAGTTCAGATATATAGATAAAGTTGTAAAACTGGCTATTTTCTTCAAGCTGTGAAAACTGCTGGAGGCTAGGAGAGACCTACTGGGACAGAAGATATTCTGGGATTATATTCTCCATGGGGTTTGTAAAGTCTTGATGTAAAACAAATGCCAGTCAGTGTTATGTTCAAACTTTATTTTAGGGAGAAATGCCATTTATCAGATCTGGCAGGATCTGATAAATCCTCCAGCAAGGTTATGTGGTTGCGGGAAAGTGTGCAACATAGCAAAGTGTAAGTCATCACACAAAACGTCAGCCAGCCATTCATGAGTCAGTTGACGCATTTGGAAGTCATGTTACCATTCACCGTGAACAGAGCTGGCCAAAACCCATCATTCTTTGTCTGCCAGAAGATTTAGTGTGATTTTTTTTTTCCTTTTTGTATTTTTGGCTGCACTGCACTGAGACCATTTATTTCTGAAATATCCAAGGAACTGCAAGCTTCCTGAACTCTAGAAGTGCTGGGTGGGTTTGCTGTTCTCCTCAGGATTTCTGTTAAAGCCATCAATGAAACTGTCATTGTCATTGAGCTGCCGTGGCTGGCTTCCAGGCTCCTTTGTGAGGGCCAGACTTGCAGAGTATATATCAAACACTCGTTTGTTTTCAGCTTCCCTGCCTATGAGACAGACCTGCTCAATATCTTTATTCACAGATAAAACTCCTGGCAACTTCTAAGGTCTCCAGACACATATCCAGACATGTCTGAAGTTTTGTTGAACCATATTGCATGAAAAGCATTTTAGACTTGTTGGGCAAGTGTTTTTTTTCAGTTGATACCACATGAGATATTCACTTCATCTCCTCCAGCATCTAACTTTAACTTGCTTTTAATAGTCCAGCCTCACTAAGCCTCATGTAAAGAAAAGGGCGAACAGTAGCCACTTCTTAGGTCAAATCATGGAGGGATTTTAAGATGTTTGGAAATGTCCCCTGGAAGAGGAGTGTTTCTCTATTTATTGCTATATAACGAGCTTCTGGAAAAAGGGTTGTCAAATTAAACATTCAGGTTTTGATGCCTAAATAAATACATGTATTAATACCTCATCTGGTGTTATAATGCTGTTCTCTGACAGCTCTAATATTGACTATCCAAACTACCTGCAACATCATATATTCCACTAATGCCAATGCCAGAGACTCTCACAGGCTACAAATGCGGCATCCAAGAAAATCAAATAAATTGAATCCTTTTGGGAAAGAAGTCACTTGAACCTGACTCTACAGGAGTCTTAAGGGCTGACAAACAGAAACTCTGGTGCAAACCAGGCAATCTGGAGAAAAAGGAGAGGAAGGGATTCCACATGCTGGACTGCAACTTGCAAACAGGGTAATATGGCACAGCAGGACACTCCCTCCCACAAAACCCAGCACTGCCAAACCATGGGACATCAAACCCTTCGGTACTGCCCTGCCAAGAAACTGATGTCAGATTGGGTTGACATCAAGCTTACTCAAAGTCATGGAAAGGACAAAATGGAGAGGAACTTGTAATGAATTACAGGAGGGAGATTAACTAATGCCAGTCAGTGAGGCTGGAGAGATAATAAATCTTGTCAGTTTGATTTTACATAATTTTTTGATTGAGTCGTACGTCTGGCATGTAAAGACAAGCGGTGATGTTGTCTTAAACTCCTACAAGGTATCATCCGACTCAAAGGTGATATTGAGGGAGAGAATTAGTGCTACATAGTCAGCATGTCCCCATCATAAGGAAATAAAAAATGATTAATTGATATCTTGAAATAAACCAGTATATGAGAATGCCTCATTTGGTAGTGTTTTCTAGTGGAGCCTCTGGGGGATCTCATTTTTTCCAGCTCTGTTCAATAACTGTATCACATTATCTTGAAAGAAACAGAAAAATCATTATTCATAAAACTTGCAAATTGGTCTGGACCTCTCATTAAGCAGACACATTTGAAAAGTATCCTTTAAACCAAACCCAAATGGATTTGTGTACAGCTGGGAGCAAAGATTCCGTGTCACACTTCCAAGGCAGGGGTTTGTGTTAAGGAAAGCAGAGATGAGCTCGCAAACAACGATGCTGCAACGGTGCTCATGTGAGCAATAGAACTAAAGTGGAGAAAAATGAAATAGGTGACAAAAGATGCTATCAGCTCTATATTCACCCATTATGGAGTGAGGCTTACTAACAGATACTGTATCTAATTTATGCAAGAGAGGGATAAGGAAAATTTAAAAATGAATGTCAAAAGTGTCATAAGGATGAAATCCTGAAAGCATGCTCTATGGCAAAAGCCTTAAGGAGTTGTTTATTTATTTTACTCAGAGGATGACTAGGATGTGAGCTAATTATGGTGTGCGAATGCCTACAGGGAGGTGATATTTATTGTGCTTCCTGGCTTTTTGTTTCTCAGGCAAAGGCGGAGCGAGAGCCAGTGGCAGGAAGCTGAAGCCAGACACACCGAGACATGAGGTGGATATTTTTAATGTTGACGGTAATTAACAGTTGGAATAATAGACAAGGGAGCCTGGCAGATCCACCAAGGCTGGAGCTTTTAATTAAGGCTCGGAGGATGTGAAGAAAGGCTAACGCTAGCATTGCCATGCTGCTCTCCCTCGATTTTCTCTATAATCAGTGGAGATGGAGACTTTTCTGCAGGGAGAGTGGGAACAGGAGCCGAGCCTTCCCCTGTCTCTCTCTGCTGGCTGCAGAGTGCTTCCAGAGAGATCAGCTTCATTCAGCAGGCCTCTCTGGGATAAGGCATCACAAAACGTGTTTTATTTCCAGCAGGCCAGAGCGCAGCAGCTGTTTGGCCAGGCTGAGGCGGGAGGTCAGAGCGAGAGATTAGAGCACCCTCTTCTGCTCTGAAAATTTAAAGCAAAGCGAGGCAGCTGTGGCTCGGCCTTCCCATGGGAAGTGTTATGGATGTATGAACACACGCATCTCTCACTCACTTCAGTGAATACAGAAGTGTTGGGAACCTGATGGCATACAAATAACACAGCATTACAGAGAAATGTTCTATGATGTGGTTGTTGCAGCAGTGATGAGCTTAAGATATAAGAAAAAAAAAACAGGTTTGGAGACATAGGTAGGATTTTAAACTTTAACATTAATTCCAGCCAAATAAATTATATTATTATTATTATTATTATTATTATTATTATTATTATTTTTCTTCAGCTGCATGACTTACCTTGCTTATTACTGAGACAAATCATGCAGCACCAGGACCTGAGCTTGTTTTGCAAGCAAGCATCGCAGAGGTATTTGGGGTAACAGACATTGCAGAGCGATTTCACAGAATCACAGAATCACCGAATGGCTGAGGTTAGAAGGGACCCCTAGAGATCATCCAGTCCACCCCCCCTGCCAAGCAGGGTCACCCAGAGCACGTTGCACAGGATGGCATACAGGCGGGTGTTGAATATCCCCAAAGAAGGAGACTCCACAGCCTCTCTGGACAACCTGTTCTAGTGCTCTGTCACCTGAACCATAAAGAAGTGCTTTCTTATATGGCGATGAAACCTCCTGTGCATCAATTTATACCCATACAGAGGGTGCACTCCTGCCACTGGCATTATTTGATTGCATAAGGTTCTGTTTTTTCACTAGAAAAACAAGAAGCAGGAGAAAAAGGAGAAAGCGATGGAGGTTTCAACCCACTTGGCTATGGAAAAATATGAATTGTTACGTGTCAGAGTAAGTACACTAATAAAAAGACCTCTATATCGATTATTTTTTAATCTTTCATTCTTGGGTGCCTGACCCACACTTTTTTTTTCAACATGGGACATTTTAATGTTATAAACATCCCCCAGAAGTAAGCCAGTGGAGCTACTGCAGAAGACTTTGAAACTGCTGACCCTGAGTGGAATTAAACTGTACAGTACCATTGTCGATATAAAAAAAAAAGAGAGAGACAAAAGTGAACATATTATACATGGATGTAGGTATAGTTATATTTGGATGTAGATATATACATAAATTAAACTTTTACATTCAGTTTAAAAAATCACTCCTAGCTGTGCAAGCTTTATTTAATTTCATATTTTGATCAAAGCCTGGTGTGTAAGCTTAATGCACGAGTGGCATACAAAGCAGTGTTCTGAGTTCAGGCATGAAGTTTGCGTGTCTTTTAAGCACTTTCCAAATGTAAAGCACTTTGGTAATTCCTGAGAAACGTCTCGAGCTGCAGCAGTCTTCACTGAAGCACATTTCCAAGAACCTTCCTGGATCCGTGCAAGGAAATGAATGAACGGAAGGAAACGAATGAAATGAATGGAAAGAGCTGCTCTCCCCACTGCATCTGAGTGACTTTGTGGCTTCCCATAATCATTAGTCATAAAGAACAAGCTGCTACTGAACATGCACCAAGGAGACGTGTATAATTTATATGACATATTTGAAGTTAATACTGCTAAAAGGTTGAGTTACAAATAGTTCCCTCTAGACCAAGCGCTGGTCCGATGACCTCAGCTAAATTACTGCAAAGGGCTTCCTAGCTAGGGCAGGCATGGTGATGTTCAAGGTCCTTCCAGGTTGACAGTTTTATTGCCAGGTCCACTGAGGAAGGAAGGTGTCTGGGAGTGTGGAGGGGGTTACTGGGGGCTTCAGCTGTAGGGAGAGATCTAAAAAACCCGGGGAAATAACAATATTATGTAGCAAATGTAAAAAGCTCTGTGTGTGGCATGATGGATACCAAAGAAAAACAAAGAACGTGGGACTGTAAAACATCAGCAGGATGGTGGAGCCCGAAATCAAATATTCTGCTTACCCCAGGCCTGAAATAGCTCTTGGCTCTGCTGCTTGCAGGGTGGAAGAGGAGCCATCACTGCTGCGGTGCACAGAGACTTAAGGAGCTGTTCTGCAAGGGGCAGATCCCAGGAGCTAAATCCCACTAATCCAAAGGCAGAGCTTTAAGATGCCATTCCTACAATTACTGAGTTAGATATGATTAAGTCTTTGCACTGAGGCAGTTTGGAGGGAGGCAGCCTCGGAATTCTTCAAGACCTTCACCGAGGTCCAAAGACCTTGGGGTGATGCACCCCAAGCCATGAAACCCTGGAGGAAAAGGATGGTCCTCACCGAAGGAGGCACAGGAAGCTTTTGACACTGCGTGGAGGGTCCCAGAGCCCCAGCTGGGGTGTCCCATGCCAACCACAACTTGAAGGAGGTGGGCACCCAAGCGCTCTTGCATGGAGGCTGACCATGCATCACCTCTCCCTGGGGCATGACCAACGTCCGAGGAGAGCCATTGCCACCGGTGAGAAGCTGCTCTGCTGGTGGGCGGCTTTTTCTGGAGGACTCTCTCAATAGAGGACCTGTGGGTGTATTTATAGCACACTCTCAGCCTCAGTGGCTGAAGATCCAGGATAAAAATACTTCTCCAGTAATGAACAGGTAAGCTGGTAAGGGGCCTGCTACTTTTAGAGTAAAAACCTGTTTGGATCAGCAGATTTTCTAAGCCATGGGATGACACTGTCGATGGTGGAGGAACCGTTTTGGGTTTGGGATTTCTGTGCCTGGCTGTGACAGGTGAGTTTTTTACACCCAACAAACACATAGCTCTAAGTCTTTAATGAAGAGTATTTTACGCCAAGCGTGAACACAAAGCTTTTGCCGTGACAGTTATTTAACAGTCCTTATCTAAATTCAAATCATAATCCTCCTTTTCCCTCATTTTGTGATTACCTGTTTTTCCACCTTTCATTTTGCCAGGTTTAAAAGACTGGCAAATGAGATAAGCTTGTCCTTGAAAAACCTTTTCAGAAAGTTTTAAAATCATATGCACATACATATACATCTCTAAGTACATGCATATATAGATCAGTACCAGTTTGTTTGTGTGTATTTATGTATATATGGGTGCTGGTTCGTATTCAAAATTCACTGAGGTGTTGGGATTGGCAAAAGTTGCTGGCTCAGTGCATTTCACCTTCTTGTGCTCTTACATGTGTGTTTTTCTGTGTGGTTTGGGATTTATCCTTCTGAAGAACTGAAAAAAAATAGTATATTCATAGGTTGTGCTTACTGCTGCAAAGCAGAGTCACTCTTCACTGGCTCGTTTCAAAATATATTGCAAAACATTTTAAAATGTTTATATAAATGTGCATTTCAGGACTGCAGGAAGTTTAACTGACAACTTGTATGGTTGTCTGTGTGGTATATGGCCTTTGTGGTGCATGTCCGTGGGTCTATGCAGGTTTTTGGCACCTCCTTGAGAACTGTTGTATAATTTGGGCTGATTCAGCTGTACCTACACGCACTGAACAAATACGTATACAGGAAGGCAAATGTAATCTGCTTTTCTTCCAGCAGCTGGTAATGCACCGCTTGGCTTTCTGAAGACCTCAGCTCAGGTCTCCCTGCCTGTAAAACAATGTCATTTCTCCTGCTGTGTCCTAACAGCTTGCTCTGGGTGCTGTCAAGGCACATTAAATTGCAGCAGTTCAATACTGGAAATTCATTCAAGACATTTTTCCGCGCTCTCTGGTGGCTGCTGTTGGGCATAATCGTACTGTCCTCTCCAGCACATTGTTCCATTTTTAAAATTGGACTGCTCGGACCCTGGAACTGCGATCCCTTCTTTTCCAAAGCCTTTCCCCATGCGGCTGCCAGGTTAGCGGTGGAACGAATAAGCAAAGACCCTTCACTAGACCTTGGCCAGAGATTGGATTATGTGGTCCTGCAAGAAGAGTGTGAGACATCAAGAGCTCTGGTTAGATTCATTGATTTCGGAAAACTTTCTTCAGCTTTTGTAGGCCCTCTGAACCCTGGCTTCTGTGAGGAGGCCACACTTTTAGGGGAAAACTGGAATAAAACCATCTTCTCATGGATGTGCATCAATTATAAACTGGATTCCACTATCCACCACCCTGCATTTGCCAGGACCCTGCCCTCTCCAACCCATATTTTGTTTACAATAATGAAATATTTTCACTGGGCTCATGTTGGCATCATTGCTTCCAACCAGGATGTTTGGATGGACACAGCCAACAAGTTAGCGAGTGCACTCAGGAACGAAGGCCTTCCTGTAGGCATTGTTACTTCCATGGGTAAAGGAGAAAAAGGCATTGAAGACACTTGGAACAAGATCAAAAAAGTTGCTGGCATTAAAAGTAAGTGCTTTGAGTCTCATTACCTTTTTTTTTCCCCTCCAGGGTGTGGACTGCATTGTTATCTAATAAGCATAAACTAGAGAATGAAATTTTGTAGTCATTTAAGTCAAGCAGAATTTTATCTCTGACCTTAACAGAGCCAGAGCTTTATATGAAAGAACGCTGGGCATTTTGTATGTGATGGAGATAGAATAAAATAGTCTACAACATCAAAGACTGTGTCCACCTTGTGTGAAAAGACAGTATTTAGTAGAGATGGGTGTCTCTGTTTGACCCTATCAAATGTAAAAAGGGGTTTGTAGGCAGGTTTTATATTATCGGTGTTTTGGATTATCAGAAATCTCATGCTTTGGAAATGCTGTGTCCTTGCTACCTGGGTCCAGTGAGGTATCAGAGGTGAAATCCAGTGTTATAAACCACATACTACAGCAACAGAAGGGTCTCTGGTGGTGTATAACACATGTAGTAAAGAATGATCTGTTTTCTCTTAAGAAAAGTGGGTAAAAGTCTTATTCTCCTGGTTCAAAGCCCCTTTAGGAAGTCTGTAATACAGCTCTGATCCTGGATGTACATCTTTGCAATCAACACTGTAAATCCAGATGAGGATGCATTTTAGCTAAAGCTTTGCCTTTTAGGCTAAAGGCTAAGAAGGGTAGCAAGCTGCTGTCTAACTTGAGCTTTATCAGTGCTCAGCTCTATGCTGGAGACCAAACCCACCTTGGCTGGGCTCATCTCATCACCATCACTACTCTCCATGTGAGTTAGAGATGATGGGCTGCTTCCACTAACAAAGGAACCAGTCCCTCTTCAAACAGGATTCATCTGACCAGATTAAGCTCCCTGCTTAAGGATCAGTGAGCACTGCGGAAACCCCGTTATACAGATACACCCATATCTCCCCCACCAGACACTGGGACATTGGCAGCATGTTATTTTGCAGGCAAAAACACACTCTGGGATGGTCAAGCATGGACCAGATGTAACACAAGACAGGGTCCAACCTAAAATCTGTATAGATGGCGATAGGATGAATGGGTGGAGCTTGGGCACTGCTAATGACTGTGTGGTGTCTGTCAGCTCAAGGCACACAGAGAAAGCTCATGTCTCAGCTGGTGACAGCACAGGACCATGACTACCCTCCATGTTAGCCTGTGATTCGCTTCTGTCAAAATTTCCCTGCACACATCCTTCTGTATGGCTCCAGGAATAGGAAATGCTCACAGCCTCCTTCGCTACACGTTGCAGACCTGCAGAGGTCAAACAAGATGAGCATAACTCCCAGCTTCCCCAGCACATCACCTGGGTGGGGGACCTTTAGGGTCTGACCTGATACAGCAGTTCAGGCAGCTCTTTCACTGGGGGGAGCTGTTTTATTTTGCAAAAGCCCAAATGGATTAATAACACTGTCTGTGATCTTTGTGTTTCAGTTATACTTCTGTGCATGCATTCTGTGCTCATCGGAGGGGAGGAACAGGCCACCTTACTCACAAAAGCTCAGGAAATGGGACTAACGGATGGAAGATATGTCTTCATTCCATATGACACCTTACTTTACAGTCTTCCTTACCAAAACAACTCATTCTATGTCCTCAACAATGACAGCAAGCTCCAGGAAGCCTATGACGCTGTGCTGACTATTACACTGGAGTCTGGAGACAGGAATTTTTACGATGCATTCAGGGAAGCTAAAGAAAATGGTGAAATAGCCAGGGAGTTGGAAGAAACACAGGTAAATATTCTTTCTCATGGGCTTTTCCGGGACATGGTAACAGGACACATATTACAGGAAATAGTTACAGTGAAAGGACAGTGGAGAGACAACCCAGACTGTGTATTTTGAGAAAAATACGGTGAAGGTTGGGTGTAGTTTGCATTTGTTTGGAAAAGGTATTTCTCCTAATTTTCTGGCAATCTAAATCAGTTAGTTCGACTGCAGGGCCATGATGGGAATTCAAGACAAAGGGGCTGTCTCTGAGGCTCTCAGATTTGGTTTGCTATGTGCTAACTGCAGTAAACCCAAGCTAAAGTGGTCTCTCTTAAGGTGGATAAAGTCTGTGGCACCCGTTTAAGGCACCAGAATAAGATTTTTACACGGTTGGTAGTTTCTGGGGGACGTGACAAACAAAATACTGGATGCTTCTGGATGGAAGTGCTTAGTATCGTTGCTGCCTCATTCTTCTTAGCACTTCAGTCAAAGTTATTGTTTTGAGCATTTCAGGACAATTACCTCAAAGTTCATCTAAAAAAAAAAACAACACAGCCAGGTTCTACCTTGTAGACATTAGAAGGAGAATTGGAGAATCTGTCATGCTGGTGAGGAGATGTCAGCTGCACTAATCTTCAAATCTCACTATGATCCTTCAAAAAGTTAAGTACTTTTAAGGCACAATTAATCAGATCTTCATGGATGTCTACTTTAGGAGGAGATGAATCATGCCTTGAAAGCATCTGCTTCTTTCCCTTCACTCTAATGAGAGCCCAGGTTAACTACACTGAGTGTAGGATTCTTCACTGTAGGTGTCTACATTTGGTCAACAAATTCCACCATATACATCAAATTTTATAGTTCCCAACAGCACTTATCATTTTATCATGAGTGCATGGCTATAATCTCTCTTCACCTACCAACTGTGAATGATCATATATCTACAAAAGCCACCATGTTTCTTGGGGGGAGAGGGAAAGCTTCAGGCTCTTAGATCAAGTCTGGCACAGAAGGGAGCAATGCAAGGAGAAAAGACTTTGGTACCCCTGAGAACAAGTTTTCTCTGGATGTGATTTTTATGTCTTAGGAATAATCAATACTTTGACAGAGAGGACTGATGACTTGGGTAGGAAATTTTTCCTACCTGGGTAGGGAGCTGAGTCTCTTGCTGTGATCTTCTATTTGTGGAAGATGTTTTAGCTCAGTCCTTGAGGCAGGCTGTGATAAAAAACCAGCTGAACATCAGGATCAGAGTCTTGGCTCTTCCCATGGTAAAGTAATTTTACATGATTTTAAAAGTATTTTGAAAGTGTATTTTGGGAAGCAACCATAAGAAAAGACAGGTGTTTGCATATATTTTGGACAGAGCTACCTTCAATCTAAGATTCTTCAAACCCATTATTCTTTAAGCCTTAATGGTCACAGGCTTAGGTGCTTCCCTCTTAACATTTTTGATACTTAAGATGGCCAAAAATTTTCAGGATCTTATACCTAGACTGAATGCCAAATGGGAAACAATGATATTCAAGTCCTCTAATATATCCTCCTAGAACCAGCTATCAGTCTGAGTTTACACAGATGGTCTGTGACAAACCTGGAGAACAAAAACAAATGTCTCAATTCTTGAGATTACAGCTAAACCAGTGGGACATCTTTTGATGTAGATGTTAAGCCAGAAGTTGGAAGCAATATTTCCTGACCTGAACTTCTCCTGTAATTTCAGGTTTCCCCACTCTTTGGGACAATCTATGATGCCATTTACTTCATGGCAATGGCTATAAACAGTGCTCGGAGGAAAGGAGCCTGGGTCTCAGGAGTTAACATAGCAGAGCACACAAAAAACTTCAGTTTCCCTGGATTTAGCCACTGGGTAGAAACAGACAGCTGTGGGAAGTGGCTGAGTAAGTATGTGGTACTGGACACAGATGGTCATGGGAGCCAGCTCTTCCCAACCCACTTGCTGGACACATCTTCAGACTGTGTGAAATCCCTCGGCCAGGACATCCACTTTCCCAGTGGAGCCCCACCCAAGGCAGACTCCAGCTGTTGGTTTGATCCAGATGTTCTCTGCACTGGAGGTAAGAAAAACAAAATAATATGGTCAAATGACACTAGGCCTATCCCTCTTATTTATTTCATCTTTTCCTTTACTCCAGGTGATTACCTGGTAAATTAGATCTCCCCAAAGAGAAAAGACTAAACCCAAGAAATTCACATCAAGATGACCGGTCATCATAGAATCATAGAATATCCCAAGTGGGAAGGGACCCATAAGGGTCATCATGCTACTTGTGGTGGGAGTCCTGTGCAGAGATCCCACTAATGCCCCACAAGACTCTTTTATTGTTTTTAGGTCAATAATACTGTTGCAACTGTTGTGTGCCTGAAAGAGTTTTCCAGGTCCAACAGTCAACATCTGTTGAGTTGATAGCAAGTTATATATGCCAGACAGCAATCAATAAATGCCAGATGATCCACCCTGCCCTGTGTCTCCCTTCTGAGGCACAGGGCACTAAGGGGATTTGTGTTGAAGACAGCATTCCTAGGCTGCACAACTGCAGGTGTTCTCACCATCAACCCTGGTTAACCCCAGCTTCTTTAAAGAGTTAGGTATGTGGTGTTAAGGATCACCAGAGCTCACCTCATCAAGAAAAGAAAATAATCATTACTCAAAATAAATTGAGTTAAAGTAGACAAATTAAGTGGCCATTGAAGATTTAAGAGAAGAAATATCTTCCTGGCTTTGCTAGACTGAGCACTGGCTTACTTACTGTTTTTAATTTGAGGCAACTGTGGTGCAGTTTTAAAGTCAACAGGGAAACCTAATTCTCAAGGTAGGATACTTAGCCTCCACTTGACATATTTATTTATAATAATAGGCATTTACTCCTACTGTTCTGGGATATAACTTAAATAGATGAACTTAATCACTTCTGCAGAGCATTTCATTCAGCAGCTGAGAAAAGCATTCCCCTTGGCTCAGCCATAGCTGGCTTAAATCAGAGTAGCTCCATGGAAATAGGAGATATACTGATCTTATAGCAGCTGACAAGCTATAGAACAGACAAATATAATGCTACCATATATCTAATTCTACATTGTCACTAGGAACAGTATAGCAATTCAGCATCCCATCACAGTCTACAGAAAGATCCCACTGATTTTTAGAGAGATCAGATTTTATGTTCACACCTTTACAAAAGCATAAAGCTCTAGCCTTTTGTCAGTGAAATGGCAATTTATTATTATTACTAATATTTCAGAGACTGAATTTTATGATTGGAACTAAACCTAGGCCTCAGTCTGGCTTTTGTATGGAGTTAGGGTTGGAGGAGGTGTGGACACGAGGCTGCCAAGGTGCTGAGAGACGGAGAGAGGGGTCTGGACCATTTCCAGGCAGCTTTGGGAGCTCTCCAAGGAGGAGCCCCCAGCCCCTCTCTGGGCAGCCTGGGCCAGGGCTGCGGCACCCGCCCAGCACAGAAGTGCTTCCTGGTGCTCAGAGGCACCTCCTGGGCTCCAGGCTGGGCCCGGGGCCTCTGGGCCTGGCCCTGGGCCCCCCTGAGCAGAGCCTGGCTCCGGCCTCTCGGCACCTCCCTGCAGGTGTTTGTGGCCATGGATGGGATCCCCCTGAGCCTCCCCTTCTCCAGGCCCAGCAGCCCCAGCTCTCTCAGCCTCTCCTCCCAGCAGAGGGGCTCCAGGCCCTTCAGCATCCTGCTAGCCCTGCACTGGGCTCTCTCCAGTCTGTCAAACCCATTGATCTCTCCAGGAGCTGGTCCCCCTGTGGTCTCTCACCTGGTAGAAGGCTCCTTATCTTACTTACTGGTTAGGCTGACTTGATGTCTGCAAGAATCATACACAGGCAGAATAGAAAGCCCCCTTACCCAGGAAAAAGAAAAAAAAAAAAGGAACAGAAGGAGACAGTAGGACAGATTGTGATAAGCAGGTGTAGGGTTTGGCCAGAAAAAATGCACAACATGTTCATGTGTGACCAGCATCCCCATCCTCTCTATTATTCCATGCTTGAGCTTCACCAACCCACCCCCATCCCTCCTTTTTCCAATTTTTGTCCCTTCCTCTAAACATCCCATAAGAAGTTTCACATACTCCCATAGTCCCTTTAAAGCATCCCCCAATGTGTTCAATGCAGTCCCCCAAATCCCCTTGAGTAAGACTTAAATTTGCTCTTTCCAGTGAGCCCATTTTAACCTTGTTTTCACTTCTAATGAGTTACAAAGTTCTGACTGAGTTTTCTCAAGGCTTTGCATGGTGACATGAGCACTCTGGTCTTTGGTGTTGCCTTTGCTATCTCCTGTTACTTAGGGTTTGTGTATCTGGGTGTTTATTTTTCACTTCTCTTGCCCTTTTACTGTCTGTCATTCACCCCAGTGAATTTTGTGCCCCAGCCAGCTCTCACTCTCAGTTTATGAGGTACTGCTTCAGTGAATGAAATGAGACTTTTGATGTTTTTCAGCTGTGGAAGAGTCCTCACACCATGAGGGGTAACATTGCCCCTACTTTGAGCAGAGAGTATGACCAGGGAGAGACTCCCTGCTATTCTGCAGTTTTCTGCCCCGTCTTTCATATACCATGTTGCATTAGAGCCCTCTAAACTGTGGCCAGGCACTTGTAGGAAATAAAATGCATAATAATGCATGATAATAAATAAAAGAATTTATTTGAGGCTCTTTCTCAAAGGAGATTTCTTCAGACAGCAGAGCCTCTGGGGGCTGCTTGAGGAAGCTTAGGAGACAGCACCAGTAAAACAAACAAACAAACAAACAAAAAAACCAACTAACTGGACACAGAAGAGAACACCAGCAAACTCCACATTATTCCTACCACAATGTGGTCTGGCATACAGAATCTCTCTGAAATTGCTAGAAGGCCATGCAGGGATGTGAGATGGGATTTTCATACCCCTACACTATATCAATATTTTGTCCAGGAGGCATTTCCTCCTCTGTCCAGCAAGAAAACCAGCCCGTGTCCCTGTGAATGGGTTATTCAAAGTTATCCTCTCTTCAGTAATAGGTTTCCCAGCAGATGACCACAGGTGCAGAGCACCAAGTGTCCTGTAAGTCTGCCTCTAAGCTGATCCAGTCCCTCTTCTTTCATGGCTCTAGCATTGTGCAAGACTTTTTTGAGATGATCTCTGGTTTTACATACACCAGTCCTTCTGGAGGTGGGGCATGTCTTTGGCAGCTCCCTTGCCTCCTAGGGATGAACACTGGGTTGCTGTCACCAGCTCTTATGGGCACTACAACACTCCAACTTTTTCCACATATGAGGAACAGACCCTTGCCTCCAGGCCAGCTTGGTGTGCTCTTGCTCATTCCCATACTCAAGGAGACCACCTCCTGGAGGAAGATGGCTGTGTTTCTGCTGCATGTTGGTGGCGTGAAACCTTGGTCTACATCTATATACTGTCTGCAACGTGGAGAAATGGGTGTGAAGTATCCACTTTACTGTGCCTGGATTTCATCTCAGATGGAAGTGTGTAGGTCTAGTTCCAGGCTGGAGCATGAAAGCAGAGTGACTTATATGCATGAGGACAAACAGGGACTGGAGCCCTGGGCTGAAGCAGAAAGTGAGTCCAAACCTGGCAGGAAAATTTCAGCTAAAATGTTCTGTCTGTTCCTGAAAAAGACACTAATTTTCAAAAATTCCTGCAGCTTTCACTGGGAAGCTCTATGTCTTGGTGCTCCCAAAATGCCCTGCAATTTAGGTACAAGAGAGACTTAGAGTCATGAACTTTTTATCAACCCAAATTTCTCCACGCTTGTTTATGTTTAAGGATCTCTGAACACAGAGAGAATAAAATAAATATAAATAAAAGACAGAAGAGGCAGAGACAGCAAACTCTTCCCACTGGAACTGAGCTCATCCATTCATGTCAGCTTTCCTTAGCTCCCTAGCAAAAAAACTCATGAGCAAACTGTCTCCAGTACTTTCTGTCAATGGGCCCATTGAGACATCAGCATCATCTCCCTTCTCTTTTGCTCTTTTCAGCGTTAGACATCTGTAGCAGGGAATGAAAAATCCCAGATGGACTGGTGACTCACACTGGCAGTCAGTTTGGTACCACATGATAAAGCTTTTTCAGTGTTTCAGTTCCTGGAGAGAAGAGGGTCAAATGTTCAAAAGTTATGAACTTTGTAGAAGCTGTCTCTAGAACTTATTTCTTCCCTGTGAGCCCGGTTTTTATTTACTATTTTTTTCCACTGATTCAGGGCTCTGGATCTGATATACAAAAAGTGCATGTAAATAAATAAAGTGGTTATCTTTCATGCAAATAAAGTCAGTATTTGTATATTCACAAATTAACATTAAATAAGAATTGTCTTCTAGCATCCTACTAGCTGAATATTGACCTTATAGTCTAATGCTTTGGTATCAGTAATTTTAATATTATTGTCTAAATCAAATGGATTTTCTAATCCAAGGATTTTTTTCTCCTCTCTTTGCACAGGGATTGAGCCTACAGTCATGATCTTGGGAGTAATGCTGATATTTGCCCTGGTGCTTTGTGCTGTGGGCCTGGCCTATCTTATCAGGTGAGAATTGCTGCACATATTTGATTTAGTGCCAATTTTACCTTCTGTGTGAGGCTTACCAGCAGTTTGGACCACGTGTAGCTGGTTTGATTGTGGTCTTTGCTCTCCAGCCAAATGTCTCTTCACTTTATTAAGCGATTGTGGCTTCAGCACTGTGGTCATTGGTTCTACAGTCTCAGGAGAAGCCATTTCACACTTAATCCAGTCCAGGTTTGGAAGAACATTGCAGTCTGCTGCTGGAAGGATTAACTGGATGATGGCTCTGAAGCATTATGAAGACAACTATCCTTTTGGAAGTGCAAAGCATGCCATACAGATTAACAACAGGAATCTGCTTTGAGAACATCAAGGTGGAGACCAAATGGGTTGCCATGTTAAATGTCTTTTTTTCGTACTCTAGATCACTCTTTCCTGCATTTCTGTCTCCTATATGATTGTGTTTCCTACTAAGCACATAGGCTGACCCTCTTTCCTTTCTCCATGTGTTAGAAAGAAAGAGAGACTCTCTCTGGAGAGGGTGAGGAGCAATGAATTAGAATACCTCTTTATTATCAAGCCTATACATTCCCTGTTATGAGCTGGAGTCACTCACATTGCATATATATTGGTTCGGGCATGAGATCTGCTCTGGAGCAAAAAAATAGTCTGCTGAAGAAGGGATAGTTTCCACCAACTGTATAAATCAGACTTGTGTCCCAACTGTATATCCAAGGTGGACATGAGCCAACATGGACTTGGTGGCTTGATCTTTGGCAGGGACAGTGTAGCCATAACCTAAGGTAGTCATCTACTCCAAACTCTCCCCTGGAGGAATCTGTCTCTCATTGTACCTTCTACATGGTACATGACTGAAATTAGAGTGAAATTAGACTGAAATTAGAAGGCATATTTACTCAGCAGCAATAGGGTCAACAAAGCAGGGCTCCTGAATTGTCCCATCCAGCTCTGCCTGTCAAATCATCCCCAAACATGTTTTCTCCCCACTCCTGAATCATCCCTCCAAACCCAGATGATATAAGGCCACCCAACAAGCAACACCCCAAACAGCTCCTCCACACAGCTGCTTCCAATACTTTATAATTGCAGGCACTGAGGAGGTTGCCTCCATCCACCCGCACTTTAAAACCCTGCTATATGCCTTGGCCACCAGCCTGTACAATTACACAAATAAAAGACATTTTTTCTGGCTGTCCTACATGTAAGCTGTTCCACAAGTACCAGGCTGTGCCTGGGAAGGCTTAGTCGTAACGTAAAGATGTATGGCCATCTGCAGGGGAAAAAAGAAAAATAAAAATGTCTAGTGTGACTCAGACAATGATTTATGCTAGGGAAGGGCATGTCTGGAACTAAATTTAAACCACTGCATAGACTGAGTTCAGATGTGGGAGCACTGGTCTAAGCTCTGCCAGGGATCTGCTGCATGATCTTAAATGAGTCACTCTACTCTCTGTGCTTCACTTTCAACAATGGGGTGCTTTTCTCCATGCCTTGGGGAGAGCATGTGCATGATCAAGCAAGGTTTTCTGGAGGACAGGTGAAGGGTACATGAGTGATGAGTTTCATGCATGGAGCTTACTTGGGTGGCTAGGGACAAAGCGGTTAGAGAAAGATGATAATAAATCAGCCAAGGTGATGTGGACACATGGATGAGGCTCCCTCTGAACTCCAAAGAGCTGTGCTGTTCTAAAGTGCCCGGAATGGTAAATGCAATGAAAAAGTAAATCATTGTGATCTGTTGATATTTTGCAAAATGAATCCTTCCACAATATGGTTAGTAACAGGAGTCCTACTGCCAATAGGATCAAATATGCTTTTTGGGGATCTCATCAGGAAAAGTTTTAGTTGTCTTAGCAGATGATCAGACATCTGCTGCAGTGTAAACAACGTTCTTTGAACCAAAAGAAGTGATAATGGGGGCAATGGGGAGCTTTCCTTTCCCTTCTCTGTACCTGCCTGATGAATTTTTGACTGTCTCATAAACAGTATGTTTTGTTCTCAGTGTTAGACCTTGGCATCCATTGAAAGAGTGGGTTGAAAACAGTGGTGTGTGACTTCTGCCTCTTTCCTGAGTCCACAAAATGTCCAAGTGGTGGACATTAGTGTCAGATGAATCTCAGCTTAAAACTACCGATGACACTCTGGAATGTTTCATATTAATTTATGCAAGCCTGTCTGAACTAGCCCGTGAACATGTAGTCCTTGCTAGTGCATCCTTTCTTGCTGTGATCTTTTCTGCTTTGCCAATTTTAGAGAAGCTGGGCTAGTAGCAGACAATATATTTGTCTGACAAGTACGTTGACTTTTCTATCTCCCCCGTGGCAATTCTGCAAATCTGGTAGCCTACCAAGGAGCCCAGAGTCATCCCTTAGAAAACAAGCAGCAGCATCCTGGGGAGATGCCAGAAGCACATTTATCCTGTGCTGCACAGCATGTGACAGACACCCCATCTGGCTCAGATCCTGGAAGAAGTAGATCTGAATCAGCACAGTCTTCTGCTTGATATAATCACTCATGATCAAGAGGAAAAGCACTGGCTCAGCAATACTGGTTCCGAGATCTCCACGCTGCATTGCCACGTACAACAAACCGCTCATCCCTTGTAGCCTTTCCCTCTATCACGAGTTTGCAGTCATTACAAGGAGGTATCTTGCTATGTGGTTCATATTGCACCATGCTACAGTATTCAGCTAGCACGTTTTCATGGTGACTTTTGTCCAGGCTACTTTTTTAAATTACCAAAGGTTCAGGTTCAGGCCCTAAGAAAGGCTGGTGTGCCTGAAAGCTGGTCTAATAAAACCTGTTATTCTCTCCTAGTAGAGAGTGGCTGGGGATATGAAAAAGAAAACCAAGCAAAATAAAGTATGCATTACATATACATCCAGTTTATATTTGTAATCAGATTGACTCAAAATCTCTATTTGTGATGAGACCCTCTGAGATTATACATTTTGCTGTCTGTGAATTGGATAACCCTTGCTGTTTGATTCAGAGGATTTCAGACCAAGTCGGGACATCACGGCTTGTCTACTGCTTTCACCCATGTCCTGCACCACTGCCACACCATCTTGCACTTTCCTAATACCGCAGTGAAGCCAGACATGGGGGATTCAATGTCATAAACTACTTACCTAGCTAAAAATGATAACTGTGGCTCTCCGAATCTCCCAGGCATAGCATCCTGAACAGCCAGTTATTCAGGGGGCCTAACAAGATAATACTTACCCTGGATGACCTTATCTTCATCAACCCAGAGCTATATAAAAAGGTAAGTCCTTCCACTCCTGCAATTAGTCTGGTGGGACCCTCAAAGACAGGTTGGATGTATGGTATTTTCATACCCATGTAGCTCTGGGAAGGTCCTTCACTTCCCCGTGCCTCATTTCCTCCTGCATGTCAAATACTTTCCCATATGCTGAGTGGTTTTGAGTCTCAGGTTAGATGCACATGCAATGTCAGAGCCGTTATGATGATGTAAAATAGTACCCTTGGCTGTGTTGATTCTAACAGCCAGGGCTTATTCCTTGTTCCTGAGGTTGGAAGGCATAGCATCATCTATGTCTACACAGAAAAACTATCTTACCCTCTAAAACAAAGTGTCTGCATCCAAACTATCCATCGGGAATTGTTCCTGGCCTGTGCTGGCTCCTTCCCAGCTCTGGGCATTGCCTGGGGGAGTGTTATTTGGCACAGGCCAGAACCATGCCCAGGACCATGCCAACGACATGGACTGCTGCGGGGCAATCCTGTTGCTTAGCCGATGGCACAGATACAGACTTCTTGTCTATGCCAGAGGCGAGACTTCCCTGTGCCTTGCTCAGAGAGACACCTGTCTCCTCCCGTGTCTTCCCTGAGCCAGAGCACTCCCATCACCTACAGTACTGCTGTGGTGTTTCCAGATACTGCCCAGGGTCACCGTTACGAGCCTTTTACAGGTATTCAGAGAGGTGAGATGGAGTCTGGGAGGTGTGGAAAGCCTTGCTAGCATGCGTGAAATGTATGTCCTGGGCAGAGCTGGAGTGGAGGTTCACATCCAGAGGTGTTAACTGTCTTGCATCTGCTTTCCT
The DNA here is from genome assembly GCA_013399115.1 of Anseranas semipalmata. Lineage (NCBI taxonomy): Eukaryota > Metazoa > Chordata > Aves > Anseriformes > Anseranatidae > Anseranas > Anseranas semipalmata. The sequence continues at coordinate 205,813 of VXAA01005852.1, read as the reverse complement.
TGCCTTTCAGAGGCTGACCTTGGACAGTCTGACTGATGCAAACAGCGTAGCAGCTGAGAGCAGAAGCCAGAAATCCGCAACCCGCTCCTTTTCCTTGAAAAGCACAGCTGCCACCCACGAAACATCCAACGTGGCTTTGTATGAGGTAGGCATGGACACCGTGCAGCCTCCCACCACTTTGGTTTACTGGGCTGCTTAAGTGGGGAAAGTTTTAGGCTGCAGTACTGTAGATCCCAAGATATTAATACTGCTGATGGCCCCAGAGGGTGAAAATAAAATAAAAATAAAAAATAAAATAAACAAAAGCAAAAAACACACTCATCACTTCTTTCCAAAAAATACAGCTTTTTGATAAATGGCATGGCAATTTTTCCTGTAAAGAGACAAAGGAAACTGGATCATTAATGCCAGGGACTCTGTAGAGAGTTACTTTCACCTTTAATCAATGTATCATTGTTTATCAGATACTAATACACCTTCTAGCTATGAAGTTCTGAGCAAGGTGAAGGCCCTGTCTCACCCCATTTTTGGAGAGTTTCCTTTGGATTCTCATTCGGGTGCAATATAGAAAGAATCTACTGCCAAGGACATTGAAAATCCCCAACCATTTTCAAAGTCAAGGATCTGGAATTCAGACCTAGGTCCCAATGTTAGCTGATGCTCAGAGACTTGCTCTATCATTCACCCACCTGTATCGTGGACAGGGTGACTGGGTGTGGCTGAAAAAATTTGAGACGGGAGCAATTCACCATCTGCGGCAAAGCTCCACCAGCATCTTGAGGAAGGTAGGAACAGGGGCTGACTGGGCATGTGGAGGGAAGGTTGTCTGGGGGCCTTTGCAACAGCAGGGAATTTTTATTCTCCTTGTCTCCTGTTTATATCCTTTGAATCACACTTCATGGCTGTCAATAATTCTTGCCTGGTGAAATCTGGGAGAAAGGACCATGAAGGATTGCATCTGACAAACCTGACAGTGACCAATGTGTCCCAGCCAGCAGCTTGCAAAAGCACATCCTGGGGCTGATACTTCAGAGCTGGTGCAACACCAAATGTACAGTGAGTCCCCTAAGTGAAGCTGTCTGCAAAGACAGAGTGGTTTGGAGGAAACCACCCCTTTTTGTACCAGGGCAGGCTAATGCACTGCTAGCTATTTTTATGTGTTGTTTGTTGACTGTCTAACAGTGCAGCACAGACATAATTGTGCATTTCTCTGGGATTTGCTTTGTATTTCCAGCTAAGATTCCCTTTAGAAGTTTAGTCTTCTATCATATTATTATTAACTGACAAGCAAACACACTTATTTTCCATATTCAAGGCCATTAACTGTTGTCATTTACTGCCAAAACAGGAGTGGCATTATTATGCATAGTAATACAGCAAATTTACCAGGGCATTTAGCCAAAGCCACCGTTGATGGATGACTTTGGATACTCCAGGCATGGTATTGCTTTCCAGATCAAACTGGAGCTGAAGCGAGACCAAACATGCTTGAACTCAGTTTACCCAGCTAAGCCATTTTGACCTAGTGAAAGATCCAATCCAGCTTGTCTAAAGAAAAACACACTGCTGTTCAGTTTGCTTTTGCTATCTTGCTTTCTTTGTCTTAACGGTTAGACTAAGAGGAGCAAAGCTTAAAAAAGTGTAGGATAGATAAATGTAAGTGGCAAAGATATTGTTTTCTTCCCCATCCTTGTGTGAAAGGTTGTTTGGAAATATAGGAATGGTAAGGGCGTCTGATGATGCTGAGCAGATGTCTGGCTGACTTGGTCTCCTGTGATTCACTGTCTTGTTTCAGATGAAGGATCTGCGTCATGAAAATGTGAATCTGTTCCTGGGCTTTTTCTCTGACTGTGGCATCTTTGCCATAGTGACAGAGTACTGCTCCCGAGGAAGCCTGGAGGACCTACTGAGAAATGAAGATATGAAACTGGATTGGATGTTCAAGTCCTCCCTCCTGATGGATCTAATTAAAGTAAATCCATTGATCCTGCTGAGGCCTGACCTGCATGTGATTTTTATATTAACATAGCTATTTCCTCCAGGAAATCCCCTCCTGTGGGATTTTTAGAGTAATGTAGGGAAAACCAATGTGAATGTAATTATACTGGTAAACACGAGTCTTTAACAGAGACCTCATTTCTGTTTTGTTACCATCTGAGAAGCACTGTTTAGAGTAATAGAACTGCATCCTCAACAGCAGGTTGAGAGGTTAAAACTACACATCGAGCTGGAACTGACCACCTAGAACAATGAATTTGGTGACAAAATCCTATTTTCCAAAGGCCCTTTCTTGTCATAAATCAGAAATGCTTCCAGCACAGAACCAAACCATAGACATCCCCTGTCACAGGGTGAATACATGTGTGGTCACTTTGCAAGAATGTTCACACGCTTCCAATCATGTCCCACGTGTTTTTATCCCATACTGGTGAAATAGGAGTCAGGGATAGGTGGCTTGCAGAGGGTGTACTTCCAGAAACGTTCATTCAGTCCGTGACCCACCTTCTGCTCCTCCTTGAGGGTGCTGGGTCATGGCATCCAGCTCTCAATGTCTCTGTTGCTCCCTTTCAGCTAACGATTGGGTACCACTTGTGTCAACCTTCTTAACCTGGTATAAAAATACAGCTTCTGAGTGCAATGAGTCCTAAGGTTACAAAGGAGGAGGCGTCTGACTCGTGAAGGTGTTGATCTTCTTCAGTATTACTTTAGGGTGCAGCTATCCCAAATTCTTCTTCCTAATCAATTTCTGAACTTTTCCCCTAGTTTCTTGGGCTGATTAACACTGGTTGTGTAGTTTGGAACATTCCAGATGATGGTGTCTGACTTAACTTCTGCATTTGCCATGGAGTCGGTGCTGTATTTGGTGCCCTCCAAGGTGACTGTGAACCCTGAAGTGGCTCTGAACCCTGGAGGATAATATAGTCTCAAAGAACAGCCTCAATCTTTTCTATATTTCATAGGGAATTAGGTATTTGCACCACCGAGATTTTGCCCACGGACGTCTGAAGTCTCGTAACTGTGTTGTGGATGGACGGTTTGTGCTGAAGATCACTGACTATGGTTATAACGAGCTCTTAGAAGCACAGAAATGCCCTTATATTCAGCCACCCCCAGAAGGTAGGTGCCATAAGGAAATATTTTGGGGAAATATTTGTCCATTGATTTAACAGATGTTTGTCCTAGTACAATTGTGAGCCAGTGGCCACATGAGGATTTATGTGCTTCATCTTACAACATACAGATACCTGTCTATAATGAATTGTTATAGGAAAGGATATGCAAAGTTCTTCAGAGTTCCTAAAAGCTAATAGCAGAGTGTCATGGTAATGGAAAGAGATTTTGTTTAAGCAGTGACAGAGCTTAAGCTTGTTTTAGTTGGAGAAGAGTTTAAGTGCACCTCAAATCTGAAGCAATCCTGAATTTCTGTGACAGGTGGAATTGGCTTCATGTTCTTATCTCCAGCCCTATCTCTGAAGTTTTAAGTTAAGCCAAATGCAAAGAGCCCTTTTTATTTTTATTTTTTTCTTGTAAAACTAACCTATCTGAAACACAGGATGATAACAGTCTCTTTGAAATAGGTCCTTTGCATACCAGTCACCAAAGGCTGCCACACGACATTCCCACCACTTAGGGACAGCATCTCATGGGACCGGGTTTGGAGATTTTGATGAGATTTCTTTCCAGGTGAAAAGAAGTTGCCAGCTTTTGCCTTGGGTTCCATTGGCATATCAGTTGATCCTTAAAAGCTGCTTTCAAGTGTCATGTAGTGATATAGTTCATACATTTCCAGAGTCTCAGCTATGGACGTTGCCAGAAGACCTGTCTTCTCCTCCCTTACAGAAGTTATATATATTGCAGTACCTGAAATGTTCCTTATTCCCATCACCCACAGTGCACACTTGCCAGGGTAACAATATCCCAGTTTGAAGAAAATTCATTTCCTGATGAGTCTGGGTATGTTTTACAACTATGTCTTTCATCACTTGAACAATAGGACTATAAAGACTGGTCATACTTCAGACTGCCACAAACTTCTGTTATGGAAACTAATTTCATCTGAGAAGAGCTACATTAAAATATTTTATTAACTCTTTCTTCATGAAAAAGCAATACCTGTAACAAGAAATCCAAGTTTTAGCACCAAGGTTTTGTCTGAGTGATGTTTTTCAAACAAACGAACAAAAGAGTTAAAGTTTCTGATACTGGTCAGATGACTTCTTATATAGAAATTCAGGACTAGTGTTATGGAATGTAAATTATTGGTGTAGCAAAAAAAAAATTAAAAGAGGTAAAGTGAAATTTGAAAAATTCAAATTTCTTGACAGTATGGAAGTTTAATATTTCTAACACATTGCAAGAAACAAAAGACCCGATTCAGTAAGCAATGAAGTATGTTACAACCTCTCCTCAGATGACTGAAATGAAGCATGCAGTTAAATACTGGGAGTATCACTGCAATTAGCAAGTCTGAGCCCAAGTATAAGGAATCTGATGCTCTTGAATTTTTTAGAATTGCTCTGGACAGCACCTGAGTTACTGAGGGACCCAGACATGCGCAGAAAAGGCACATTTAAAGGAGACATTTACAGCTTTGCAATTATCCTACAAGAAGTGGTTGTTCGGGGCCCACCATACTGCACGTCAGACCTCTCAGCTGAAGGTAGGCAATGATTTCCATTCAGTTTACACAGAGCACTTGCAAAAGGACTGATCAAGCCCCTTGGGTAAAATGTTGCTGTGGAAATGATGCCTCAATCTCACGACCATTCTCAGTGAAAAAAAAAATTTCAACAAAACATCCAAAATGAACATCAAAATGTACACTTCTGATCTCAGCCTTAGTATGTGACTAATCTCTCCTATCAGTGGGGTTGGGGCACTGGGTCACCTCCCTAGATGCTTCAGAGCTGGCCAGCTCTGCTATAACATTTCCAGTGACTGGTCATAGTTTTGAATTTCCATCATGGTGTGGGGTGAAATCTGATAACGGAATTTTTCACAGCTTGGAAATTCCTTTGCTTCCCACCCATCATCCCTTTTCTGTCTGTCATAAGAGAGGTGAGGTTTTTGAGCTGGACCCCATGCTAGCTGTGGCTTTTTCCTGTTTTGTCCATCAACCCACCTATTTTTCCTTAATTACTTCCCCATTTAAAGAGGTTCTCTCTTGTCAGCAGAGATCAAAGTGATACATCATGACCCTGCTGACTTATACTGAAGGCAGCTTGTGTCAAAAATAGCAAATAGGTGAATTCCTTAGGAACTGCTCACGGTACAACTCTCATCAGTTCAAACCCTGTTGAGAGTGCATAGGAGGAGCAAACACTGCAATCAGGGTCAAGTCACAAGCAGTTGGACAGGAAGGGGGTGAGAAGAGTCAAAAAAGAGCTGATTTCATTGAATGCCCATTGTAAACCCACTTTAGGTTGGACAGTCACCAGTGGGGTATGGCCATTCAGTATCTGTTGGTTCAGTGGCGCAAGGTGCTGCAACAACGATGGTTATGGTGTAACCTGCTCTGTAATTCAGAGCTGGACTATGATGTGATCTATGATGTAATTTGCAGGTGTTCTTCCACCTATCCCCCCCACCCCGAAACCTCCCCCAGAAATTGAACGTAGTGCAATCCAGTTTCCTGACCTGATAAAATGATGAATTTCTACTCATTGCTTCCTAATCCTGAAGGAGCTTTCACTCATGGAGTGAACTTTAAAACTGTCTCCAGGAGGCATTTCCCCTTGGCTGCCCCTGGAAATATTTGGGCCAGGTGTTTTGTTTAGTTCATTTGGTGGAGTCTGGTGGGATGGGCCAAAGAGCTTTAAAGTAAACTGTCAACTGAAAAGCTTTGGGTCCTCACCATAACAGCTGTGGAAATGCAGAGCCTCTGCCAGAAAGAGGGCGGTTTTCACTCCAGATGACTGCTTTGCACTTCACAAGATGAAACCTTTGAAAACAATCACAGTTTATTATTATCATTATTTATTTATTTATTTATTTAAGCAGGAAGATAGAGTTCTACCTTACATTTTTTTCAGGGGCAAGATTGGCTCCCTGAAGGTAACTCTCCTCTCAGTCTAAATTGCAAAGTCAGGCTAAAAAAGCAATAACAAAACCCCACCTTTTCTCTGAAAAACTCCCTGAAGTTTCAGTGCTCTGGCTTGCAATGAGCTCCCACAGTCACCTCAGCATGGCTGAAGGAATGTAAACCTCTAATTTGGGATTAGGAGTGAAGTGCCAGGGCAGGGAAGAGGGAGATCCATGTGGAGCTACAACAACAACAAACATTTCCTCCAGAATATTCTTAATAAGAAATACCTAAACTGAAGTCAGGGTTGGGTTCAGACATCACACTCCCCTGTCCGTGTTTCAGCTGTCAAAGAAACCCACAGCTCAGCTCCTTCGCTGTAGGGCTGTTTTATCTAAATCCTGCAGATTCAAGGACTGACTTCTTATGGCCTGCGAGCCCAGGCACAGTTCTTCATTAGTCTGATTTCATCTCTAGACAGGGAGTCACTTCCCAGATGTTGTTTTGAACCCAAGCTCTCCCCCCTTAAAATACTTCCTGCTGTCTCCATTCCCATCAACCTCCTACATACTGGTTCCCAGTTAATAATGAAGTGTCAGTGGCTGGTATCCTTCCTGTCTGGGCTTGGCCGTAACCCTCTACTCTCTTAGAGGACCACAAATCCTGTTGGAGAGAGTCGGAGGCAATTTCATTAAACATAAGCCTGCAGGCTCACACATCCATCTGTCACACAAGCTTCCCTCATCCAGCCACTTTATTGCTTGTAACCTGGCTCTCCAGGGACAAGAAGGCAATTGAATTTCTTGTCTTTTAAATCCTCCAAGAGACTCCTCCAGAGGAAAGCAGAAAACCCCCATCTCATCTGACACAGCCATGGGGTTGTGAGAAATAATAGTAATGGTGAAGGAGTGAGCAAGCGACAGGTGAAGAAGCCTATATTCTTTGCCCTCACCAAGAGCCCCCATTTCACAGTGTGCTTTGGATTCTTCTCTTTGTCACAGAAATTATAAAGAAGGTGAAGAAACCCCCTCCCTTGTGCCGCCCAAACATAGCCCCTGAGATGGCCCCCCTGGAGTGTATCCAGGTAATGAAGCAATGCTGGGGTGAGGCCCCCGAACGACGTCCCACCTTTGAAGAGATATTTCATAAGGTCGGTGAACAAAGCAGCAGGTGCAATCCTTGGTTTTTAC
>VXAA01005852.1:108722-198537 GCA_013399115.1 Anseranas semipalmata | reverse complement strand
TTGAGAGAGTCCTAGAGCACTAGTCGTGCCTTTACTGTTGGGTTGTTTTATGGTTTTCGGCATGTCTTATACCTTGTTCTGAACTTGGACTGCAGTGGGACCACCACCTGGGGTGTAAAGCAGGAAAGGCGCGGACTTGATGTCTTCACATTTGCAGTGTACCTGTCCTGATGGTCTCATGGAGATCAAAGAGCTGTAAATTATATCATCTTCAGATCAATATGTTGTCTGATCTTCTAAAGTCTCACAGAAAAGCTTTTTATTTCTTCTTGGTCTCAGTCTCAAGGAGATTTGTAAGATCCCAAACTGACAGCAAACTGAATAAAATTAAATGACCTTCGATGCCAAAATGTGGCTGAATGGTTTAAGACTCTTTAGCCTGGAGAAGAGGCCACTGAGGGCAGATATGTAAAAACTGTACGAAATCCTGACCACTATAGAAAAGGTGATTAGGGAATAACTGTTTACCATTGCTCATAATACAAGAACTAGGGCATCAAATAAAATGAGCAAATAAACCAAACTCCAAGAAACAAAAAGAACTGCTTCCTCACATGGTGCATATGTGAACTGGGCAACTTGTTACTACAGGATGCTTCCAAGTATTTAAAGGCAATTCATGAAAGGAAAATTTGCCAAGGGCTATTAAACACAAAGACACAACATTTGATATAGAAGGTATCAGAACTGCAAATTGGCGGAGGCTGGGAGCACATCCCAGGGAAATATGACTGTACATTAGCACTGTTTGAACATCTTTCCCAGATATCTGTTACTATCCACTCTCATGGATAAATAAACCCTTTGTCTGATCCAGTAATGCTGTTCCAATGTTCTTTTAAGGTCAAACTAAATAATCTAATATCCATAATTTTTACCCTCCAATTCTATGAAGCTGTGATTAATTTCACACCCATGTGACTCCTTTCTTGAGTCTAATACAACATCTGAAGACACAGATTATCCAAATGGTCCAGAGGCTCAGCTTCAGGTCAAGAGGAGAGGGCACAACTCACTGTGGTGGGGTGGCAGTAGACATACATGCCTGTGTGCAAAGGTACATTTAAGACCAGTAAACCAAAAGTAAGAATTACCAATGCCCTGGAATTTGGACCTCTGAATGGAAAGAGAGGCTGAGGGGAAACCTCATCACCCTCTACAACTAGCTGAAAGCAAGTTGTAGCAAGGAGGGTGTTGGTCTCTTTTCTCAGGTTTCAAGTGATAGAACATGAGGAAATGGTTGCAAGTTGCACCAGGAGAGGCTTAGATTGGATGTTTGGAAGTTGCACCAGGCTTAGACTGGATGTTAAAAAGAATTTCTTCATGGACAGGGTGGTCAAGCATGAGAATGGGCTGTTCCGGGGAAGTGGTGGAGTCTCCATCACCGGAGGTATTCAAGAGACGTGGACGTGGCAATAGGGGGCATTGCCCAGAGAAGTTGTGGATGCCCTGTCCCTGGAATTGTTTAAGGCCCGGCTGGATGAGGTTTTTAGCAACCTGGTCTGGTGGGAGGTGTTCCTGCCCATGGCAGGGGGGTTGGAATTAGATGATCTTTAAGGTCCCTTCCAACCCAAACCATTCTATGATTCTATAATTTAGTGATGGGACTTGGTAGTTCACATTGATAGTTGGACTTGATGATCTTGAAGGTCTTCTCCAACCTACATGATTCTATGATTCTAATGGCTAACCATAACTAAGAAAGTTATCATGGGATAAATGAGGGTGCAAACTTGCAGCATAGTAGGGCTCCAAAACAACTCACGTATATGCTGTCATCACATGGGAGGTGGTGCTTCACTTGACCCTCATTGAAAGGTCATAGAGGACCAACATGCCCCCAGGCAGCTTCCATAGTTAGGGGTGCAAATTCACCATCTAATTTGCCTTTTTGTTTATTGCTGAAGTTTTGCCATTGATAAAGCCTGTCTTCAGAACTGTGACTTTAAAATAAATGCTTGGTTTTGGTTTCTTTCCAAATTTAGAGTGCTGTAATGATGTAATGAGACAGGGAAATAACTCTCCAGTTTGATCTTCCAGTTCAAAACTATCAACAAAGGCAAAAAGACCAACATCATTGACTCAATGCTCAGAATGCTTGAGCAATATTCAAGCAACCTGGAAGATTTAATCAGGGAGCGGACAGAAGAGCTAGAGATTGAAAAACAGAAGACAGAGAAACTCCTATCACAAATGCTTCCTCCGTAAGTACTGGTACTTTAGATGGTAAAAAGTCCTTTGGCACTACATAGCTGGACTGGGCAAAAGTATTCCTTACTATTGAGCAAGTTGCAGGGCAGATCTCTGGTTTTGGCAAGCACCTTTCAATCAAAGCAAGAAACTTTCATCAGTGCTTGTTATAGCCATATAGATCCTTCCATTTATTGGAAGATCTTTTGGGCACACTATGGCAAGAGTGTCTGAGCTCTTGGGCATGCTACAGCAAGGGCATTTGCCCTGTCACCTTTCCATGTGTTACATTTCAGATCAGTGGCAGAAGCCCTCAAGACTGGTGGCACTGTGGAGCCTGAATATTTTGACCAGGTCACCATCTACTTCAGTGACATCGTGGGCTTCACAACCATTTCAGCCCTCAGTGAACCCATTGAAGTAGTTGACCTCCTGAATGACCTTTACACTCTGTTTGATGCTGTTATTGGAAATCATGATGTTTACAAGGTGAGGAGTACCCAGGCATGAGGATCAAACCATCCCTGAGTCAAACACTTGTGCAGTTTGATTCTACCGCTCTTTCCCAACTTCTATTTTTATCTTTTTTAATGCCATGGTATTTGTTAGGTAGAGACAATTGGTGATGCCTACATGGTTGCCTCAGGGCTCCCAAAACGGAATGGAAACAAGCACGCAGCTGAGATAGCCAACATGTCCCTGGACATCCTCAGCTCGGTGGGAACGTTCAAGATGAGACACATGCCGGACATCCCCCTCAGGATACGAATAGGGCTGCACACAGGTAGGCAGCAGCACTTGCCTGCACCTAAACATCAACGAATACCTGTGCAATTTTATTTCTAGCTTTGAATGCCTTCCCACTGCTCACCCCAAAACAGGATACCCTTAGAAGATGCTTAAAAATCTTCCATAGTAACAAGGGCATTAAAATGGAAGTGCAAACCCAAAGCAGAAAAGTGGCTCAGTGTCATTAAGGGGAAAAACTGTATTCTGTCACTGCTGGGAGCTACATCAGAAATGTTAGTCCCAAGGGTTGCATTGTAAGTGTGGCTTTTTGATGTGCCACAGGATTTTCACTGGTATGATATAGAGACATCCAGAGATGTCTTTGTAATTCTGTTATGAAAAGAAAAAAAAACATAGAAAAACTGTCATAAATAGTGAATGAAGAGATTGGGAATGTTTATTATAGGTAGGATGTAACTGAAAGAACACAATACAGCTATGAAAAAAAAAGTTATGCTATAAAGAAAATAAATTATTTCTAATGCAGAAGTCATAATCTATTCAATGAACAAAAAAGTAGCTTGTTTAAAAAGAGGATTTTTTTTAATACAAAGTGTAATTAAACTCAGAATAACAACAACAAAACCAGTGAGATTGTAAGTAAAATCATATAACTGAAAGTATATGATTTTAAATGGACTGGGATTTTAAATGGAGGGAGAGACATCTGTTGTTATCAAAGAGTCAATATTTTTCGAAGAGATATGGACCTTCATAATTTTATACCATAGTCATCCATTAATAAACTTCTTCCAGCTGTTCGTCACTGGACTTCCTGCATCTTCCTCTAAAGTACCAGGTACTGGCCATTGCTGGAAGCAGAATAATGATTAAGATTGTCCAGCAGTCTGATCCAGTATTACAGTTTTTTTTATCCTGCTGCCTATCTAATAACGCCCACATTTTTGCACCTGTGGCACTGCAAGTGTTTTGCAGAAGTCAATATCCTGTCCCTGTTGTACAGGGAAACAAGAACAAAGGAAGTATCTCACCCAGAATACCCCAAGAACAGAGCTGTGACTTGAGCGGAACTAAAATCAATATTTCATATCTCCTAGACCATATAATTTCTTCTTTTGGAGTTGTCTCTGAAAACTCGTTTTTCCTGTTGTTTTCTTTGCAATCTGGGGGTCTTAGCTGACCATTTACAGAAGTCCGGAGTGTTAAGGAATGATTGCAGACACACTGTGAGTTTTACACTCCGGTAGGAATCAGATGAGTCTATGGCCCCAGCTTGTCTTGCCCAGAGCAAGAGTCTCTGGAGCTGCAGCAGCACATTTTCAACATGGGAAGAGAGGAATTCAGCATGCAACATTTGCTGCTGCCTGTTGACAGCAGTTCTGCAACGCGCCTTCCATGTACCCAGCCAAAAATCTATCCCTAGGTGATGTGTGCAGGGGGTTAGTTATGTTTTTAGTTGTTTTTATGAACTCTGGGTGTCTGGAAAGCAGCGCTGCTATGAGCTGTTGTGTAGGGTGTGAGAAGAAGAGGGAAAGGAGCTGGTGTTTTCTTTATAAAGAAGCAGAAGCCAGATTTTGTTTTGCACAGATCTGGCAATGTCAAACTGTCATGGGAGCAGCAAGAAATGCATGCTCCGTCCAGTATTACAGCTCTGAACAGTTTGTTGAACGGTTCTCTGACAGCAGAGTTTGATTAACCCTAGACCCCATTTCTCCCGAGGAAAGAAACATGAAGAGGGAATCACCAGCATCATGAAAGCACGGAGGAAATGCTTAGGGAGAGCAGGGCTTGGCTAACACTTTAACCATCCTGGAAAGGATGGAGAATGGGTGTGACCACCAGCTCTGTGGGCCAGCTGCCCTCTGGAAACTGGTGCTGAGAAGAGCTCGTGATTACGTCTCAGAAAAAGCAGGAAATGCCATTACAGCGTGGGCTGCCCATGTCCCTCCTGGCCACTGTGTCTTTGAACACAGTGGAGGGCTGCAGCTCTGGGAACATCTGGTGGCCCATGCACATGGCCCACTCTTGGCGATGCGTGGGTAAGGCGGGGAGGACAAGACCGGTGTTTGGACTGCAGTTCCTCCCCTGCTTTAAATGCACTCTTGGTTCTTGGCTCTCCTCTCTCGATTTGACTGCCTGTCCAGAAAAACTCAGCTGACTCTGCTATTTCCACACCAGCTGTGTCTGGCCTGGGGCTGGATGGCTGGGGAGAGCGGTGGTGAGAAGACAAGCATCTCCACGGCGGCCTGAGGGGGTCTGTTTACCAGTCAGGCTCTCTGGCAGGCAGCCCTGCGTTTCGATCGAGCTTATTAACCTCCACAGCACCACTGCTGGTTGCTGCAGAGGTTGAGCCAGCACGGCTCATTAGCTGACTCTGCAAGCCCTGGCAGAGCGCCATTTCAAAACAAACTGGAGAACCTGTATAATTAAACAAGTAGGCCAAAGCATTCTCGTCACGGGGTGTCTGGTTTCCTCTAAACTTGTTACTGTGGGAGATTTCTCTCTGGAAGTTTTTGTTAGGCCTTTGCTGAGGCTGTCTAGACCGGGGGAACACACACAGGCAGTGAAGGCAGCAAGTGAGTGAACTCTTGGATGCTTTCAACATTGAGAAGTCCTTTTGCCATGCTTACATTGAAAGGTTGGTTTTGAATTAATCACTTTCTGCAACAGGGGGTCAGGGTAATAAACAATGCTCTAGAAAGACAGTAGAATCACAGAATCATAGAATGGTTTGGATTGGAAGGGACCTTAAGGATCATTTAATTCCACCCCCCCTGCCATGGGCAGGGCCCCCTCCCAGCAGCCCAGGCTGCCCAAGGCCCCATCCAGCCTGGCCTTGGGCACTGCCAGGGATGGGGCACCCACAGCTTCTCTGGGCAGCCTGGGCCAGGGCCTCAGCGCCCTCAGAGGGAAGAATTTCTGCCCAGCAGCTCACCCAAACCTGCCCTCTTTCAGCTTAAAGCCGTTCCCCCTGCTCCTGTCACCGCACCCCTGACCAAGAGTCCCTCCCCAGCTGTCCTGCAGCCCCTGGAGGCACGGGAAGGCCGCTGGGAGGTCTCCCCGGGGCCTTCTCTTCTCCAGGCCCAACACCCCCAGCTCTCAGCCGGGCTCCACAGCAGAGCTGCTCCAGCCTCCGAGCACCCGTGCAGCCTCCTCTGGATTCATTCTAATAGGTCCATGTCCTTCTTGTGCTGGGGACCCCAGAGCTGAACACTTGCCCTATTATCTTGCCCTAAATGTCTTGCCTATCTTTGGTTGTGAGCTTTGCAGAAATGGCTGGGTGACTACACTGACTGATTAGGAGCTTAAATTTAGGCATCCATGTGGAGGTCTCCAGGACTGCTGGAGGGCCTGCATTGTCTCTGTGGTTGGTGGCGTTCTGGAGGACATGATAAGTGGACCCTGGAAATCTGTCCAGCTGCAGGAGCCTTCTCTGAGGTGAGCAGAGAGGTTCTTATCACAGAATCACAGAATCACAGAATCACAGAATCACAGAATCACAGAATCTTTTGGTTGGAAGAGACCTTCAAGATCACCTAGTCCAACCTAAGACCTAACACTAACAATCCCTCCACTAGACCATGTCTCCAAGCTCTGCATCCAAACGTCTTTTAAATACATCCAGGGATGGTGACTCGCAGCCTGTTCCAATGGCTCACAACCCTTTCAGTAAAGAAATTTTTCCTAATATCTAACCTAAACCTCCCCTGTCGCAACTTCAGCCCATTCCCCCTCATCCTATTGCTTGACACATAGGAGAAGAGACCAATCCCCACCTCGCTACAGCCTCCTTTAAGGTACCTGTAGAGAGCGATCAGGTCGCCCCTGAGCCTCCTCTTCTCCAGACTAAACAACCCCATCTCCCTCAGCCGCTCCTCATAGGACTTGTTCTCCAGACCCCTCACCAGTTTCGTTGCCCTTCTCTGGACCCGCTCCAGCACCTCGTCCTTCCTGTAGTGAGGGGCCCAAAACTGAACACAGTACTTGAGGTGCGGCCTCACCAGAGCCGGGTACAAGGGGACAATCACTTCCCGAGTCCTGCTGGCCACACTGTTCCTGATACAAGCCAGGATGCTGTTGGCCTTCTTGGCCACCTGAGCACACTGCTGGCTCATATTCAGCCGACTATCAACCAATACCCCCAGGTCCTTCTCTGCCAGGCAGCTTTCCAGACACTCATCCCCCAGCCTGTAGCGCTGCTTGGGGTTGTTGTGCCCCAAGTGCAGGACCCGGCACTTGGCCTTGTTGAACTTCATTCTTATAATTCAGTTGACTTCATTGACCTGGCCTCCACCAACTACAGTTGGAGCTCAGCTACCTAAATTTGTGCTTCTTAAAATAGAATCAAATCCTCCTCAGTAAGAGCTGGGTTTTGACAAGAGCCATCTATTTGCATCCTTATAACATCTACTACAGAGGGAGCTTTGGTCCTTACTGAAATTTCTGCATGCTGCAATCATGCCATTAGCGCAAGATGAGGAGACATGCTGCTGTGCAAGTTAGTTTTTTCTCAGGGAAAGCTCTTTTTGAAGCATGAATTAAAATGTCTCCAACCAGACCTTTTTTTATGCCATAGTGAGCACACATTAAGTACCAGTTATGGATTTATTAGGTCCTTGACCCAGCAGTATCAGCAGTGCCTTTTCAGTTGTGCCATAGAGGTGTCTATAGACTGCCAAAACCAGACCCTGAAAAAACTTCCTCTAGTGCATATAGCTTCCTTTCCTGAAGAACTTGAACCAAAGTAGAGACTACTGATGACAGTGAGAATTAAACTAGAAAAGATGCTGAAGGGCAGTGAGTTATCCGAGTTTGTACAGCATGTTGTTGACAGTAAAAGCATTAAACCAAGTCCTCCTGATCTGCTGCATTCCCTGCATGCTCTTTCATCCAGACATGCTGTTGAAAAGTCCTTGTAACATTTTTGCTGTGAAGCATTCTTCCTCTCTGTTTTTCCATCTTTAAGCAAGTGATGTCTCACCAATCAGGAGTTAAAATCAGTCTTTCCTATCAGTTTGCATCCTCTCAGTTTGCATCCTCTGCAAGTTGTATAAAAATACTCTTACCTTGACTCTGCAGTAACAGTTTTTCAGAGTTCATAGTAATAGGGGTTCTTGTAAAGTCCTCCATAGCTTTCAGCTTTTGAAGAGTGGTATATTTCACAATGCTTTTGATTCAATACATGCATACATGCATATACAGGTTAAAGTGAAAGTTAAAGTTGTTGTGTGCATGTGCCTTGATGGAGTTTCATTGTACTTAAGATGTATCTGAAAACTATATGAAGAATTTGTTTTTGTGACAAAGAAGGCTAAAATCACAGTAAAATTACTTGGTTTGTTACATTGCCATAAATACCCAGCATACCCAACAGCAAACAAGTAACTGATGTCATTTCTAAATTAGGCTACAATTACTTTTTAAACATTTTAACCTAAAACATTTTGTTTTATGAAAACCTTATATATAACATACCTTTAAATATTGTTGATGATGTACTACTTCACAACTCTTGGAACCTTGCATGGCAAAAGATTTCCTAAATTTCAGTTTTGTGAAATCTTAACCCAGAAGAATCATGAAATTGAGAAGGTAGGCAGAGCCTGAAAAGACATATGCCATAAATGCATTCAATGGAAAATACAGAGAGGCCTGGAGAGGCCTGTCTTTTCTCTGCAGGATGTCCCACATCTTCTTACATTGCTGAGAGTATTCTCTTTTTTTCCCCCTTTTTTTTTTTTTTTTNTTTTTGTATTTATTTTGCAAGCCTGATATTTTAGAACGCGGGTGATGAAATTTAGCATCTCATCCTTCAGAGCCCAGTCCAGACATTAGCTGATTCAAGCACCCCAGATGACACTTTGTGCTGCTTGGCTGTCACATTTTACATATTAGCTCTGTGTGTGTGTGCATCTCCATGTGAATCCTACATGCATACCTCTCCCTAAAAACTTGGCACCAGTTCTTTGGGAGATACTTTGGAAGGGAGTGGATCTTGTCTAAAGGATGAGAGAGAGGAAAAATAAACAGCTTTTGGCTAGACAGGCAAGCTAATGATATCTTCCTTTCCAAGGAGGGGACACAGGGTGGTCCAACATGCTGCCAGCACCTCTTGACTTCTAATGCAGACTCTCAATCCTGTTTCAGTGGGACACAGGGCATGTCACAGGATCTCAGCTTCAACTTTGTCAGATGGAAAAGGGGGTCAGAAATGAATTTTTAAAATGAGGTTTCAATAGTCCTTGAGCCTCCATGAACTCTGAATGAATTTCTCCCAGATGGCAATGAATAGCAGTCCTACCACATAAGACCTCTATTAGGCATAAAACACCACTGTCCAGTTCAGAGAAATGCCTAGATTTTGACTACTTGTAGCAAGCATGAAGGCCAGTGGCACCTTTAAAAATCCTTCTCCTGTATTCCCAAGTGTTTTTTGGATATCAGAAGAGAGGATGAGATTAGCCTGCAAGTGAACCCCGTGATTTGTACAGTACCATCAGTTGGGTTATACGGATGATGTGTCTTTCAGGGCCTTGTGTGGCAGGTGTGGTAGGTCTTACCATGCCACGGTACTGCCTCTTTGGAGACACGGTGAACACAGCATCGCGAATGGAGTCCACAGGCCTGCGTGAGTATTTGTGACAGTGCCTGGGGTGGGTGACTGACAAAATTCTCAAGGGAGATGAAGAAATGTGCATCTTTAGTTGTGGGCGTTGCAACTGAATCAGTTTTACAGAAAGGGGCAAGTCCAAAGACAAAACTAAAAGCGGCCTGAAGGGGAGGGTTTCAGTCTTGCCCTCAGAAGGTCAGTCTTTAAGATAAAGAGATCATTTAGTTTTGCTCCTCTTTTTCCTGCAAAATCTCAAAAGAATGTTCAGTCTGGTTCAGTGACCAGTGTGACTCACACCCTGCATTCTAGCTGTGGTCTGTGGTCCTCTGATTTGGATCCCATCAACCAAAATGAACATGAATCTGGCCCTAGATTTCTCCTGCATGGGGGCTACTAGTTGTATCTTGCTTTCAGACTGGTCAGTGCTGAGGACCCTCAGAGCTGTTCTTGTACAGTAAATAATGCACCTACTTGTCATGGCTAGTATAAGGCAAGGGGTGAAGCAAATGTGGGCACTGCTTCCATCATGCAGGAGAGAGAGAAAAGCAGAACACAGATAATGGTGCCCTGCAACGTGAAGAGCTTACTGGCATATTTTGTGATGGCTTCGTTTATCAGCAATAGAAACTCTGTGAACAAGTGTTGGCAGGTCCTAACAAAATCCTTAAGATTCCCTTCCCCTTAGGGTTTTCTTGATGTCTTTCTTGATGGGTTGATGTTCTTGACGTCAAGTTCTTGACGTTATTCTCCTGAGGCTTCCAGTTATAAAAGCCAAGTCTTCACACTCAGAGCCAATAGCTGCAGCGGATAGTACATACGATATCTCAGCTGGTTCTTATTGTCCCGTAGATGGAGGCTTCTAGACATGTAAAAAGAGGTGGTGAAAGAGGAACATTTATCTGCATTTCAGTCATGTGCATAAACAGATCTGCTTTCTGTTGATGTCCTTGACTGAAACATGGATCTGGAAACCATGGTGGATGAACTGTGGGTGACGCAGTGGACAGCTAGGGACAGCAGTGTCGGAGCCCTGGATGAGTTTTGAATTTGCTTTTGATGTTCAGGCCATCAGTACAAGTTGATTTCCAAAAGCAAAGTGTCTCACACATTTTAACCCTTGCCCTTCTCTGGTCTCCCTCTTGATATTTTCAACAGCTCTAAGAGATTAGCCAGTATGTCTGGTTTACAAACTACAGGAAGACTGTGATATTTAATACCAGAATCTTGAGGACTTGCCAGGCTAGAAATACGTTGTAGTATATATGTCACATTAGAAATTTTCTTTTTCTGTCATATAACCATCACATTTCTAGTTCCTGTGGTTTCAACTAGACTAATTAAGACTAACAATTAGACCAATCATTAATTAAAGAACATTGTCTTTCTTATGATTACGGCTGGCTTATTTTAAGAGGCATGCATTGAATTTGGAAAGCACTGGAAAGGAGGAAATACTTTGACATCAGCTTTCTAATGGCAAGAGATTTGAATATTCTCAAGGTTTAGACCCTTGGAAATGCACTGAGACTGGAACCTGCTAACACTGCAGAAACAAGATCTTTGTACGTTAATAGAAACTTATATAGATACACAGCAATAGGTAGACTGTAGCTTACTTTGTCACAAAATGTATCTCGAAGCTGTGTGGTGCTCCCCTGCATCAGTTCCTTTAAACTGACATTCTTTTCTTGTGATCATTGTGGAAAAAAAAAAAGTTCATCCCACATCCTTGAAGGATCAAGGGGGAATGGAATGTGATTGACACATTTGAAACAAAAGCTCAGCTACAACAATAAAAAAAAAAAAACTATTGTGGGGGAAAGTATTTTAGAAATATTCCCTGGATGTTCAAATCAATAGCACAATAGCAAATTTCAGTGAGTTTTAGCATTGGCTGTAAAACAAATTGGAGAGATGGGAATGTGATAAAGATCTCTGCCTTTGCCCTTTTTGTTCATAAAATGTTAATGGCAGCTCTGGGTGGAATCAATTACTGAAAAGTCTAGTTGGATCTACATGTACAGCCACATTCTCGTTATGTGTCGTTGCAAACTCCATCTCTTTGCTCTTGATCCCAACACGTGTTTTTCAAATTATGCTGGCTGTCTGGAGCAGGACTTCTGTTGGTTATTTTTCTTTTCTTTCTTGCTGCCTCATTACACTGTGGCAATAGATATTAAAAATGACATTCTCCGCTGCAGCCAGCAATGCTGCTCAAACTCCATTTGCTATCTATATGAAGAGCTTCTCATGCTCCGTGGGTTTGTCCTTCTCCAAGAAGTCCCCAGTGCAGATCTCCTCTCACCCTGTGCTTGTTACAGCCTTACCTGGAGGACCCAATCCATCAGCATCGTACTCTATGTAGAGGAGCACCACACAGCTACAACAGCTACATGTTAGCATGCCTTGGAGAATTTTTCTCTGCATGTATGAAGTAGTGGGAAATTCACAGTGTGTGCGCAGTATGGTGATCCAGCTGTTTTGCTTTCCATTCCCAGCTTACAGAATTCATGTCAGCCAAAGTACAGTGGATACACTTCGGACTCTAAATGAAGGCTATGAAATCGTACCTAGGGGAAAAACAGAACTGAAGGTAAGAAGGACAGGGCTGTGTGAAATGCTTCATAAGGGAATCTTCTTGCTTAAGGAATTTTCATATTAAGCTCTTATTTGGCCTTCATCCACCACTCTTCCATGCAAACCTTCCCAAACATTTCCCATCAGTTGTTTTGGTAAGTGAGGTAATTCTTGAAGGACCATGGAAAAATCCACAGTATCAAGCAAACAGATGTATGCTCTGTATCTAACTATTTATTCTAAAAAATTGGAAGGAGAAAAAGCTGTTGAAAAAGCTGGTAAGAAAAGGGAAAGCATTGAACAATGCCATTCTCATTTGAAATCCTTTGTTGTGAGTAGATCCCTGGTGGAGAGAGTGAGTGAAAAGGCAAAAGTCTTTTCCCTAGTTATTTTTTTTCCTGGTCTTTGTTTCTGAAGTTTATATGGAGAGTTTATCTGAACCTTAGATCACATACCAAAATTCACATCCCTGCCAGCTACTGCCACGCAGACAGAATTCTGCATGATATCAAACTCTGCCCATTCGATCAAACCCACTTCTATCACCCTCTCTTTCATTTTAATGTCATCCTGGAGTAATAATATACACATAACAAGGAGCCACTGGTTGCAGTAGGACTGCTCTTGCTCAGGGAGGGAATGATAGCAGAATAAGGTCCTGAGTAGAATTTATCAGTCTTTCAGTGGTTATCAGAGAAATGTAAAATATTGGCAGAGAGAAGAAAGAATGCTCAGTGTATGAGGCAACTGTATTCCTTATTTAGAAAGAGATTATTTTGCATCGTAAGGTTGATGAGGAAGAAGGAAGGGGGATATACATTAGAATAATCCATGGTTCCGAAACAAAGTGGTTTTTTTTTGTTTTGTTTTGTTTTGTTTTGTTTTTTGAGGCATTAAATAATGACTCACAAAGTTACAAAGTTATAAGGGATTTTGTTGAAAAGACATATATGAAGGCTAGGGCTCACTTGTTCTAAAGACAGTATCTACAGTGTATGCATCTCCACTTAACTCTCTGTTGTCCCTGTCAATGGGAGCTGTAGGTACAGGTGCAGCATCCTTCCAAGATGGATATTCAGAACAGGTCAGAAGAAACACAATGAAATCTAGAAGTGCTGTCTTCTTTCTCATGATTACAAAGGGTACCTGGTAACTTGCTCAGCTAAAGGTATCCATACTATGAAGGTTTACAAATGTTTATATGAATTAGTATATTCAACTCACCCATAAGGGACAAAGTGGGTACATTCCCCCATTGATCAGCCACTCACTCTATGAAATGACAACTATTAATATCACAAGAATATCTCTTAGCATTCAAAATTTAACTGGTTTTCAGCCAGAAATGCTCCCAATATTTAGGACGCTATTTAGTCCACCCTTGACAGAAGATGCTACTGTTCACAGTGTCTAAACCAGGCAAACTGAATAATTCAAGACATCACTTCATCACTTCTCCCCTTATATAGTCAATAGAAATAGGAGCTTTGCTTACCTTAAACACCTACAGTGGGATGTATGAATATGGCCCCAAGTCTTTCAGCAATCTTTTATGAAAAGTGGAATCATGTCACCCCAGTTTGTATGGCTGCAACTGGATATCCCAGGTGTAGTCAGTGGAAAGAAACATTTACATAGCCCGTGGAGATAAATTGGCTCTTTAGGAAATTATTAACCTGACTTACTTTCAGTGTCCAGTTTTTGTTAAGATGAATGTCACCCTAGAAGTGTCTGTTTTCCTCCACTGGCTCCAGTCAAGGATGATTGACTCTGATCTAGTTGTCTACATTGCATCAGATGTATCCCACTTTAAAAGCTAAATTATTGATGCAGGAAGAGGAAGTAATTATTCTGATAGTCAGCCCAGCAGCAGTTGTAAAATCTCTCAATTATTGATGCTGGTACTGCAAAATAAGATGATTAGAGGTCTTGTAGATTCTCATTTATATTAAGTTGTGTAGTTTGAATGACCCACATTAGTGAGAGTCATTTGTACAGTCTGAACAAGGCCTCCACTTTAAGGTCAGTGAAATTAAAATCATCCCTGAACTATTGCCAAAGAAAGACCAAGATTTCCAGCCATGCTCTCTCTCTGGATATATACAAAGTCCTCAGAAACCCAGTGATGAAGTTATGTATCAAGCTGGGGGTGGTCAGAAAACTGCTCTTTATCTGGACTTTTGTTTTTATTTTAGGGTAAAGGAGTAGAAGACACATATTGGCTAGTTGGGAAAAAAGGATTTCTGAAGCCGTTACCTAAACCTCCTGAAATAAAGCCAGGGTAAGTGCGACTTCATCACTGTTCAATACATTCATTAAAAGGTCACTGCTGGAGTTCAGAGGCCGAATAGCTGTCTTTCCATGGTGTCTGTTTGCAAAGTCTACATTATTTTTCTTAGGCTACTTACATTTTTTCAGGCATAATATTGGGACTCAGAAGTGGTGCAGTTGCTTCAACACTTCTCCTTAATCATAGTTCCCAAGAAGTGGCATGGAAACTTGTTGCTTTCCCCTCATAGTCCATTAGAAATGGAGCACCAGGGAGTTCCTTTCTGAATGTCCTTCCTACTCTGTATGTGTATGGGAGACGTACTGGTAGAGACACTTTTAGGCCTCTAGTGTCATCAACATACGGTGACACTCAGATTTTTCTCTCATTCCATCAAACTCCTCTAGAAAACGCCAGCCTCATTACAAACACATTTCTTCCCTGTGTCACTGTTCATTTCAACCAAACAATAAGGAGATATTTTTTGTTTTAGAAATATACCAGCATTATGTAATTAAAGACTTAATGACGTTGCCTCCATACAAGAGGTGATGAGCAAAGATTGCGTACTTGAAATTCATTAAGCTATTTCGTAGCTTTGCAATGCCTGACTTTGCAAACTGAGCACTCCCTGCTCAGCTGTCACATGCTGAATGCCTCGAGAGGATGTTGTGGTCAGGTCATGAAAACCAGGAGTGGGATTTGTTTGACAAGAACAGTGTAGTCACCCACATTAAAGTTACTCAACCTTGACTCCCTTTATAGTCAACAAAGAGAAATAAGTGCTTGGAGGGTGTGATTCGACTGGCCTGCTTGAATATCTACATTAGAATAAGATGAATTGCCCTTGAAAGACATTCTTGTTGACTGTAAAGAGGTCCTACAGTGACTAGTTCAGAGATGAATGTCTGACAGCAAACAGGGTCTGTTTTTGCTTTGACTCTGACTTCCCCTGAGTAATCTTGTTCCAAGTTTTGCCTCATTTCCTCTTAGTAAAATGAAAAGGGTATTTACCTCCCTTTGCAGATAATATTTAACTACTGGACAGTTGCGTTCAGGGCAGCCCATGTGTTCAGAGTGCTCCCAGAGTTTTCTTGGGATAGCATGGAATTAACAGTATGTTGGGACATATCTTTTAAGGTATTCAGGTGTCAGACAGGATGGAAGACAGAAAGTGACTGGAAGATAATTGTGAGAGAAACACAGTGTTTCTTAAACTTGGAGGCATTTTATTGTTAATATTTGATGGAAAAGAGCTATTGAGTAATGTGTGTTGATACCAGTGATGCATTTTTCATGGGAAGCATGAAACTTGAAGTAGATTTGTCAGATTATTGGAAGGTGTCCCTGCCTATAGCACAGAGGTTGGAACTAGATGATCTTTAAGGTCCCTTCCAACCCAAACCATTCTATGATTCTGTGATTACCAAGGTGAATTGTCTTTCCATGCAATCAAGGAAGTAACAAGAGTAGGTTGTTCTTGTCTGGTTTTTACCATCTAAAAGTCATTTGTCAGGCCTCTGTTGACTGTTGAGGTTCCTTCTAAAGTCCTCAAAAAGAAACAAAAAGAGCCTGTCCTCTGGTAATCTGTGCCTGTATTTGGTCAGATTTATGCAGGCCAGAGCTGTTTCTAAACAAGAATTGTAAATGATAGAAAATATATTAGGTCTGGGAGGTGGAGAGTGGGTCCATAAGAGGAGGCAAAAAATTGTCCACCACACCCAGGATCAAGGGATCTTGAGAATCCTTGTGTAACCTCGGAAGAATCCACCAGTAACACTGCAGAGAGGGAGGTGATCTTCCGCTCTTGCCCCAAGTCCTTGGTCTTCACTGTTCTTTTGCAGTATTTCTGTCCCCACAGATCCTCATACAGCAGTTGAATGAATGTGAAACTAAACAGAGGAAAAAGCAAAGTTATATGAAACTGAATCTGTCCTAGAGAAGGGTTCAAAATGAAAGCTAGTCGAAGTAACTGGATATCCAAGCAAAGCAGATATTTGGAGAAATGCCTCGTGCACAGGCAACGCTATTATCAGGCAAGGATCAGAAATGGTGTCCTGTTTTTCCAGTCATATTTTGAAGTTCAATTTTTATGCCAGTTTATGAGATGTTGGAAGTTGTTCCTCTGTTACGTCTATACCTTGATCAATATGGTGGTTTCAAGCCACTGGCTTGACATTCACCTGAATTTCCTCATCTGTAGGCTTTTGAGCTAAGGAAGAAGGCACCGAATAAATTCCTCTTCTACTCCTCTTTTCGCCTTATCCTGAAGCAACTCATCTTCTATTTAGGTCTTTCCTTTCTATGAGGTCTTGCACAATCTGGTCCCTCATAACTGGTGGGATGAGCGAACAGCAGTAGATTTTCTCCTCCTGTTCATAAGAGAGGAGAATGCATTCCTCATCACTTCACTCATCATGGCTCACCAAAGCTAGCAACCCTCCTCTGAGAGGTGTTCTGGAGACTTTTAACTTATAGTTTGGCTTTCTGTTTGAACTCTTGACTTAGACCACCACAGGGAATCACGCTCACTAAGTATTGAACAATAAGGAAAGGGGATTTGCTTCAATGAAGCAAGCTTCAGCTCCCAGGCTAGGAGATTCCCCTTACCCAAATGACCTGTGATGTCTATTTTAATGTAATTTGCTTGGCACCCATGAGAGATATTTTGCTTGAACATGTCCTTAATTCCTGGTGTTCTGTCAAGAGCTGGAGAAGCCCATTGCTCAAAAAAGAATAGATGCCCACAAGGCTGGATGAGGGTATTTCACACACTGCATGCTCTGAGGAATTTCACAAAAAAGAATTAAATTGAACTATATGGCTACACACTTTCCCATCTATCAGCTGGATTACCCTTACTGTCAATGTGTACTGCCAATGCTTTCCCCAGTCATTCCAATTAAGAGATAAAAATGGCATTTTTTTGTCTTATGCTTTATTTTGCAACTTGGGTGGCCTAAACATCTGCAGAAGGGCAGTTGTGGTGGTCTTGCTGAGAGCTGATGCTTTTTAAGAGAAGGTTAATAAATTGTGTTTGGTTTCATGTTCATACTATGGAAAGGCAAACCTGTGGGCTATGGATTTAAGGTTTACATCCTGGGGATGGAAGTGATATGTGAAGGAAGGGCTCAAAGTAATTCTAAGAAGATTGATTTCATCTTCATAAATATCTCTGGGTCTGTGTCTGAACCCATGAGTTATCTCCTGGAACTCATATGAACCTGGACATCTTGATGAGCTTAGTCTCGATGACAGTCTGTTAATCCTCCTTGCTGTCATGATAAGACCATGAGTATTGTCCATGACAATACTCCATGAAATATGGAGTATTTCAGGTCTTCATTTCAGCGGTTTGTGGAAAAGACAGCAGGTAACATCAAAAAAAGTGCTAACTTCATTTCCCATGATGTAGAACCCATCAGCCAAACTGAGCTGAAAGCACAGTCATTACCAGGAGGATTTCTTGACATGTGAAATCAATTTTCTAGCTCTGGTGGGCAGTCATGAGCAGACCTATGATCAGGCAGCTCATAGAGCTGTTCATAGATCTCTAGGGATCAGTCAAGCTTCATTATCTCACGTCAGGCTATCACTGTGCTTGCAGTAGTCTTGGCACCCTTAGATCTGGAGAACAATCTGGACTTTACATAGGTGAATCTGCATATAACACAGACTAGAAGCCAAACTTCAGCAAATATAAAAATGTGGGAGGATATTCAATTACGTGACTTGGTTAATGCCAACAGCCCTGTAAAATGCTGTGAAAACAACCCCTTCTGGTATTGCTGAAATTACTGAGACAATACATCTGATTATCTAGTAATAAACCTCAAGCCACAACCAAATGACTAACAAAGGAACAATTATTGCACCTACTTAATTTGAATTTAATTGATATTCACCAACCTCTCTGTTTAATACCAATTACAGACTTATTGGAGGCATTAATTGGAACATTCTCATTGATTTTCATTGTCTGCACTAGGCTTTCATACATGTGCAGTTGCGTAAGGAGGTTCTGATAAACACATTACTCTTAAAAGCCAGGTGCTGCGGGTGACATTGTTCACATAGGATACAATGCATTTTAATTAAGAAGAAAGTAAGTTCCATTAAATTACCTAATATGCTTCTTACCACCCCTATTTTCTTCCAACCATGCATAAAATCAAATTAACTAAACCACTATTCTTAAAATTAACATTATGTCAAGCTGCTCAGGGTCTGTATATCTGTTTTCAGAAGTAAAATCTTACTGGATATCAGGTAAGAAACCCTTTCACATGCAATTTATATAGGATAGGGTGAATGTTCATTAGTAGTCCCAGGACACAAGGGAAGTGGAAGTTTAATGCCCAGACTGCAGTGCTGCCTTCTGCTCCAGAGAGTTTTCTTTTTGGAAGGTTAACCTCCTTCTTTCTGGTTCTGGTCAAATTGCAGTTTTACCTGCTTTGTATGAGTCGTTTAGGTTTTCTTTGCATCACAGAAAACAGGGCAGGCTGTTACATAGGCTCCTTAGTCCTTTCCTTGCTCCAAGGCAAATTCCTACACCTTCCCTGATAGATGTCTACCTTGTGATGGATTTTATTTCTCCTCCTTTCTTGCAGCTTGTTAGGATTTGTATTGCTGCATCTCAGGATTGGGTTGGAGTTGGAGCTCCATTGTGCAATGGTCACAGAAGGCAAAGAAAAGGTCTTTCCACAAAAAACTTATACTTTATTGCAGGAAATAATAGCTGGTTAGGGTGGGCATAGAGAATGCACACCAAGATGCTGAACAATTGAATGTTCATGCTGAACAACTAAGTAGCAGCCTACCTGTAGACTATATATATATTTTGGAGATTTCACAGTCAGACAGGTTTGAAGGAAGGCTGGGAGGTTTCTTTGAGGGTACATTAGGAGACTAGTTTTCAGGCTGAAGAGCAGCCAAGGAAAAAGCACAAAGATGCTAGTTTATAAATGTGAGATACTGGAGTGGGGTACTCATCTTGCCTAAAACAGCAGAAAGTATATGAGGTTACACAAGTCTATCAGATATAAGCCTGATCTGGACTGAATCACAGATGCATTTGGTAAAGCACTGAAACATTATCTACTACTAGGAAATATTCAATAGCCGTTGAAATTCATCAAAAAAAAAAAGAAAAAAA
This sequence comes from Anseranas semipalmata, assembly GCA_013399115.1. Lineage (NCBI taxonomy): Eukaryota > Metazoa > Chordata > Aves > Anseriformes > Anseranatidae > Anseranas > Anseranas semipalmata. The sequence goes on along the minus strand of VXAA01005852.1, from coordinate 178,986 downwards.
AAAGAACAAACAAACAAACCACAACCAACAACATGAGACAAGATCATGTTTGTTTGCAGTTCCAGGGAGTTGAGTAACATGGTCTTCTAACTTTCCAATTTCTACAATCCCATTTCAGAAATCCCCTGCTTTGGTACAGAATACAGTGCTTTCAAGCAGCAGGATCCTTCTATCCCAGGAGGTAGTTTTATATGGGAACTTTCCCTTTCTAACACTATTTTAAATTAAATATAATATCAACTGGAGAAAAAAAAATAGTAATACAATTCAGCGATGAAAAATATAGATCATGGTTCCTCTCGAGGGTTTTTAACTACAAGCCCAATGCCCAGGGAAAGAACGTACAAGAGTTTGGGATCGTTATCATCCAGCCCAGATCCCTGCTCTTGTATGAAATCATGCAGAAGGCCTTAAGTCCAGAAGAGTCCATAGAGCAACCAGTCCAACACCATCAGAAATACTAAGCACAACATGAAGTGAGAAATCACTAAACGCTGAGGTTGCAGCCAGGAACAGGAGAAAGTTTTGTGGCTTTCCAATCCTTCGTACATGAGGGCCACCCTTGGAGAAAGCACCAAGAATGTAATTGAAAATGAAATGGGTGAGAAACAGTGAAAGATGCTCAAAGAATCCATCTCCAAACACCAGATGAAAAATGTCTTTTTGCAAGTCAGGAAGAAGACACCCATTAAGACAACATGGCTTCTTATTCTACCCAATGGGAATCTCTCTCATTCTGTGTCTGTATGGAGGCAGTCTGGCAGGATGGGAGAGGACTGGTGGAGAATCTTTACTGTTGCTGCTGATGTATCTTTCTGAGGGGCAAGTGAAGGGATTTCCATTCAGGATCCCATTTGAAGTTTTTTACCCAATGCACATTTTAACCTGAAATAAAGAGCTTCTACAGCAAACAGCAGTGAAAAATTGTTGGTGTCCTTGCATGGCTGGACTTATACAACAGCATCACAAGATTTCTTAAATAAACTTTATATTACATATAAGAAGAGTTTTTTTTAGAAATCAAAGCATATTCTGGCTCATAGGTGTGATCACCCAATGTCAGGACAGATGCTTTTTGCTTCATGGTCAATGTTTGCTTTTCAAATGATTTCTGAACCCCTAATACAACAGCAAAATGAAGACAAAAGAATGTTCTGGTCATGGCTGTGGCATAAAGCAGGTGAATTTTTCTGTGAAATCTGATCATTTTAAGGGGAGAAAGGGAAAGAAAGCTAGTGAGTCACCTTCCTTTGAACAAGGCTCTATGACTTGGATTGTAGTTGCTTCAGCTGATTTATTTAAACAGGCTCTTTATGAGCAAGCTGAGGCTTCTGGAAGAATTGGCTGGAATATTAGATTAGCGAACTGCTGCCTATAGCAAGAAACCCAAAATGAAGTGTTCAGAAAGGAAGCAAAGTTAGGTAGCAGCGCTGCTTAACTGGAAGATGTGATTCAATGCGTCACCCTTTCATCTGTGGATATTTGCATGCATTTAGGGAAGGGCAGTCCTGAAATTGTGCTCAGTATCCGGCTGTCTTTGTTGACCACATTCTGGCTTGCAGCTAGAGTCTCAGGTATGGCTGAGATGTACCTAGATATGCCTGGTAGTTTCTCCGGTCTCACCCAAGCCGTCTGGGAGGTGAAGAGGGAGATGAAGGTCCCTTTGAAGGATGTTTTTGCAGAGGGACAGAGAGAGCAGCAATCAGCACCTTGATGGCAAAAAGGGATAGCAAGGGTAGGTCCTGGGTGCAGGAGTGCATTTAGGAGTGTTTCTTGCTGGATCTGCCCACACTTCCCATGAAGAGAGAAACAGGGGGAAGCTTGGTGATGAGTGACCTGAGCTGTCTGAACAGGAGCCAGATGGATTCCAGGAACATTTTTATGGTGCTACACCATGCTGTATGGGCTGCCAGGTGAGATCGCTGTCTGATCAGGGTACGCTGATCTCCCTTGTGCTGGGGGGAAGGCCATGCTCACTCTACAGCAGCCCCAAAGCTCTTTTATGAATTACACTGCTGAGGGACAAGAAGGAAAAGTACTGAGAACAAACTGTCCCAGAGCCAGCTGCTGCTGCTTTTAGCCTCCTCTGCTCCCCATTTCCACAAAGTTACCTGACATTTAAAGTAAGAAAAAACAGAGTATGATGAAATGTGAGTCAAAATGAAATAAACCATTTCAGAAACAAGTAGCTACACAGACAATCCTGACTGGTTTAAAGACAAATGTGTGTGGGAAGCACAGGGCTGGTTGGAGCAGGACCACAGAGCTGAGACGTAATGGGCTGTCCAAGATCCCTGCACCTTGCAATGAAGCATGCTTTGCTCCAGAACAGGGGTTTATGTGAGTTTGGGATAAGAAAGAGAGAAAGGAGGACAGAGAAGACAATGTCTTTGCAGTTGTTCTCACCAAAGGGTACAAGTCACAAAGATTCTCTGTCTGTGGACCTGAACCTTTCCCCCTATAACCGGGAACTAGAAACTGTGCTGGCTGCCTAAGGTTCAAGCCAGGAGCTGTTTTTTTTTTTTTTAATGCTCAGAAAAAAATGTCATTCTGTTACTGTAATACACCACATTCAGGAAAGAGAAGGCAAATTACTTAACTTCTCTGTGCAGCTCCAGTAGGACAGGCAGGAAGATCCTGTCCAGGGAGCTGGAGTGCAGGGCCTCATATGAGATTTTCTTCTGCTGGCTTCAGAAACAAGGTGGAGGGAAGAAAGGATCTTGGAAAATAACAGCTGAATTCAGGCGGAGGCGTTTTGCAAGAGGTTAAGATGGAGGATGCAGAATCAGCACTCTCCAGTTACTCAGACACTAACAAGTTCAGGAGATGTGTCAGTGCTGTTTGTTCTGGATCTTTCTTCCTATGATTGTGCTGTGGATGAAGGCCAGGTCATTATCAAATGGTCATTTGATATTTGTGTGAGCAGTGTTTAGAAATAAAGCTCAGATAATCTGATATTGTGCTTGACCCACAAAGACCCTGGTCAGGTCTTGGCCTTCCAGTGGGTCACAACCTGCTGAACTATTGTGCAGAAACAGGCAGCAACTGCCTCCGTTCTCCTGTGGATGAAGTCCAAGAGCAAGTCCATTCACGCTTACCCATATGTGACTGAATTTTGCCACTGTTTGAATAAAGGTGCTGGCATAAAAGTGTTCTTCCTCCCAGCACAGTTGGTAGGACTGCAGCTTATGTAAAGTTATTCAGCTCTGGCATAGACACATCCACCTGAGCTTTCCATCTTACACATCTTTTACAGTCAATGTAGAGAAACAAGCACTTCTGGGTGCCACTCTTCTGCCCAACAGAGGACATGTACTTTGGGATAAACCCATACGGGGGTCCAGCAGCTTCTATTTCCCTCCACTGGCTCAGAAGAGAGCCCAAGATTTTGGGTTCCAATGGAGACACCTCTGTTGCAGGTAGCTAAAGCTCAGTGGGATGAATCCCACCTGAGTTGTAGATTCCCAGAAGCTATTCCTCATTCAGCCCATCAGGATTATATCCTTCGGGCTTCCCTGTCCTTGGGACCCAGCCCTGAAGGCTCCAGCACTCATGAGAAGTTTTATGAATAGAGATCAACGTTTCTGTAAGAAGGAAAGTTGATCCCAGAGCTGAGGCTTTAGGTAAGGCATAGAAGGACAATGTGGTTGGATGTTACCATTTTTAAGACAGAATTGGCAAAAAAAGCTGAAACCTGTTTCTGTCTCTCTCCAGAAAGGCTGTTAAATCTGTGCTAAGCTTTCAGGGAAAACTGGCACTCCTGAGGGACAGTTAAATAGGATTTCCACTTGGAAACATGCCCATAGCTTTGAGAACTGAGAATTTCTGAAAGCAACACCCCATGGAAAAGCAAAAGGCGCTGAGAGAGGAGCTGGACTAACCAAAGGCAAGGTCTTCACAGAAGTTTGGTTTTGCTCTTCTCTTTGATAAATTAAGGGAGGATCAGAGGACTAATGGGTTGAGCCACTCAGAGTTCATCTTGTCTAATACATTCAGAATAAAACCATCTAATAGAAACCTAGTTTGAGCTCCTCCATCAGCAAAGTCATTCATCTCATCCTGGGAGAGGTGTCTAGGATGTGTCAAGAGCCCTCTGGAAGTGCCTGGCTATACAGATTACAAAATGTGTCTGTCTCAGAGCAACTTCAGGACAATTAAAATTAAATTAGCTAACCTCACCCTTTGCAGTAAGTCGAGCTGAAGTGATACAAGAGGGGAATACATGAAATCTGAACAAGGCCCTACATTTGTTTCCCTTTTTCACATCAGAAGACACTTAATTTCACATAGTCTCCATTATAGTCTGTTCTTTATTGCAGATGAAACTGAACTGGTTCTCTCTCTAATGGCCTACATGTTCACCGCAGGTGTAAAGCTCATGGGTTGCCCTCGGAAGAGATTGCAGAGTTCAAAAGGAGGAAAGCTGCAAAACTCCTTGACAAAAAGGCCTAGATCTGAGGTAGTAGCTGTAGGACAGTCCCCAAGTAGCTCTGCTATTTAGTGTCCGCTTGTGTGTTATTTGTGTGCACTTTGCTGGTTTTAGTGTCATGCTTTTCCTTTTTGTCAAAAATATGTATTATTCTTCTAAAATGTCTCATTCAAAAGGTGCTGGGAACTGCAGCAGAGCTGTCTGGAGACAGTAGTAACTTTGTTGAATGATTTCCTAGCAAATTTATGACCTACTATCACACTCATTCCTGAAAGACAATACAGTATCACTGCATTTACCTGCAGTGTATTGTTGCTCCACTGGATGTCAATGTACACTGTGCCAGGAAGAGCTCAGTCCATGGTAAACACAGAGATGAAACTGGAATTCAAGTTTGGAAGAACCCAGATGGTCTATTGTTGCTTTCCTTTAGCATATCTCATGACGGCAGCTCTGTTACTCAACATTATGGTACTTGGCATATAAGCATGCATGCACACATAGGGTCTGATGCCCCTTGAGAATGTTGCATGGTTGTGTTTTCTTAATGTCTCTGAAAGCAGCAATAATGCTTCTACTCAGTGCCTCTGAACTAAGTTTAACTTAATTTACACTTTCTTAGAAAAAAGCAGATGTGGATGAAAACCCAGAGTGACTCAGTACAGGCTGCTTACACACCTCTAAGATACACACTATCAAACAGATAGATTAAACACTAAAGCTCCATCCAGTTTTCTCACAAGGATACAACCCAACAGAGCACTTTTGGATGTGTTACTCTTTCCCAACCACAACTTTTAAAGATCTAGAGGGTGTTAAGCTGTTTCAACTCTCTTAAGAGATTTATTTATTTATTTATTTATTCTGAGAACAAAATAGGGGACATACTGTGCAGAGACCCGCGTAAGTGCTACCTTATGTGAACACTCACAGCTAAATATAAGCTCCAAAGCCCACAGGGCCACCACGCTGATCTATGCCTATGGTCACAAGCTACTCCTCCAAGGCCAGAGACAAAGAGGACCTCTCAGTTGGGTTAACCCTGCTTGACAGAAGCTGCACATATGCTAATATAAAAATAATTAGCCTATATATCACCCACAGATATAAGCTTCTTCACTTAAGCAAGGCTGATTAGCAATACATTATAGAGAACAGAAGGTCCTTATTAGCTCTCTTGGCTCAATTCATGGGAAACTGCAGAAAAATCAATAAGACATTTATACCTGGAGCTTTTCAATGATCCTAGTTCAATCCTTCTTGTGTGCATGAAGTTTTCAATGGAGACAACTGTGTCCTTGACAGACATTTATTCCTATGTGTCTGCTTTGTGGCTTAGTGATGTTCCCATCTAATCTTAGATGTTCATTGTAGGATGAATGGAATTGTGACATCAATAAGCTGTTTTTCCCTGATAGGAATAAAGGGACACTAGACAAGTATCTCAAATGTAGTGATCTATAGTTCTTTCACTCAGTTTACAGTTCAATTAGTCTGGCATCCTTTAACAGTCTCACAGGGTCATTGCTGTGATAAGATAGGGTCCTCAACCTCTACTTTTGGAACATTCATATGGCCTGGCGTCTAGAGGCAGGCCAAGACTGATCCTCATGCTCAGAAAATGAATCCTTTAGCTGCTAAAGAGTGACTGTGGACTCTATTGTCCTTTCTAAGACAACTGATGGTTCTGGCCTGATCTTGATAAAAAGGTGCAGCAAAGCATGAGCAACACCAAAGGGCACCCCTAGGCATCTGGAGATAAATCTTTTGGCTATACCACTACTGACCCTTGTACTTTCTTCTACAGATCCTGTAGAATGTGTAGGGATTCTACTGTAGAATCATAACATGGATCATAATATGGATGTAACAACCCACCCAAGCAAGTGGGATACAGCCTAGAGCACCATGGGTGTCTGAGACACTTGTGCAAGGCTGGCAGATAGAACAGCAGCTGAAGACTTAAACCATGACATCTCAAATACTGATGGACAGTATCCTTAGGCAGCTGAATCCCACCCCTAGCATCTTAGAGTGCTTCTGTTGTCTCACTAGTGTTCCTGATATGGAGAAAAAGATTTCTCTCTTTCCTTCAAGACTCAGCAAAGAACTGTTCCACAGAGAGGTCAAAGACTCCCTATGATCCCTATATTGATTTTACTTTAGGGATGAGACTTAGACTCAATGCAAGTGAGTCAGAATTCATTGTGGAGGCCAAGAGGGCAAGATTTCACTCTAATATGATTGGTAACTGCTGTATTTTTGGAGGGAGTTCACGCGGTATAAATCTTAGTGTCACCAGTACCACAGTTTGCTGACCTTTAGATATGTAAGCATACAGGTAGCATGTCCTTCATGGACAAAGGACTGGTCTGGGATCAGCTGAAAGTACCAAGTCTGTTTCTTGACCTACTCTCTCTCTCTCTCTCCCTCCTCTTTTTTTGCCTCTCTCTCTATTCTGATATCTTGTCCCATGAACTCATCTCAGTAACAGTAGACCTCTCAAGATTCCTGTTCAGGAAGTATAGTAAACACCCAAATCATTGCATCTTGCTGGCCAAACCATAGACTAGCAAGGTGTGGCAGACCACCAGTTAAGATCTGAAGGTGAAATCTGAAAGCTCATTCAGCACGGGGTGTTTGATAAAAATTTGGGCTGTCCTCAAAGGTGAAACTCACCTTAACACAGAAGCCCAATACAATTACAGCTTACTATTTCTCAGTCAGACCCATTGCAGGGATAATCTTAGGTGATTTTGCCTGCATGATCTCTCCAGAGATTAAAACCAGAACTGCAAAAAACAAACACTCACTTCTATTGATTATTTTTTCCATCCCATCTTTCTTCTCTTCTACCTTTCTTCTACTTTGCATCAGCTACTTCTTCTGTCTTGGTATGCAAAGACACCTCCCAAAAACACAGTGGAAGGCAAATCTTCTTTGTCCAACACCAGAGAGGCTTAAAAAAGACACTTAAGGATATTTCTTTTCCTTGTTTCCTTAGTGGTTACACAACAGTTCTGATCATTTTGACAAGGGCATGAGTTCTTTCTCATAATGTTCAGTGAATGAAATGTCAGGGTGAGTCCTCCACTGAATCCTAAATCACATTGACTTGGCACATTTGTAATTTCTTAAGACTCAGGAATTTGCTTTTCAATTTGTTTCGTGTTTTTTTGCCCTTGGCTGTCCTTGGCTGTCTGTGGTCTCCCACCAAGTGTGAGAGCGAGGGGAGCACAGTGTGTGCTGAGGTTGGAGGTCCCAGCTCTTTTCTTTTTACATCCAGATTTAATAGTCTGTCCTCAGAGGCAGGTAACCAGACCATCAAACACCACCTGCAGAACCTTAGATCAAATAAAAAAATACAACTCCCTTGAATGATACCAAAAAAACATTAGATACATAGTGCAACAGTACAGGGTGTCAGAGTGATCAACTCTGCACATCCAGTTCTGGTTCCAGTGTTATTACTAGATGTATATATTTTATATATGTCATATATTCTTTGAAAATAGCTTGTCCTGTGCTGTCATTAAGGGCAGTTTCCTTAGGCTGCTTAACAATTCCATAGTAGCAATTGGTCATTAGTGTGAATACTCTTTGGACCTGATATCATCTTATCTCCCTCAAACTTTTGAGATCCCTGATTTATATAGTCACTTTTAGATATATTTTAATTCTAAAGTAATTGCTTGTTCATTCTACACAACAATGATGTTTACAGTTTAGAACCTTACACATCTGTGTATGTACAAAACAGTTTCTCAACTATTTCTTTCTAATATTTATATAATCATTACAGTGTTATTAATATGTGTTAGAATTTGGTTCTTTTCAGCTTACAACAGTTGGAATGATATTTTCTTCTATTATATACAGTAAATTTGATTTCATATGATGTTTTATATAGGACAGGACACCTAGAGGGTTGAGACCTACCTAAAACACTGCTATTCATTCAGCTTCTGGCCTTCTACAAGTCCTTGATGTTTGGTTTGTCTCCAAAACTCCCATTATATTATAATAAATCTGTACCTACCAACAGATGATAGAACCTGAGCATTATGGACACTTAGAACATCATTTCAAATGAACCTCTTCAGCTCCATCACATCAGTTTACTAGCTTGAGTCTAGATTTAGTCTCTGAATTAGACAAGCTCGTAAGTCCTGGTCCTCAGCAGAGTTTACTGTCTCAAGCTGAGGCAGCAAGACTGCACCTGGATCTAAGATGGATGTCAGGGCTTTCTGTTTCTCTGCCCCTCCTGTGTTGGGCATGGTGGGATCATGGGGCTGTCAGAGCAGGTGAGCCTTCAAATTTCCCTTAAGTGGCAGTGAATGACCTCAAAGTCAGAGAAACCCACCTGATTAACAGGGAATCTTTGCTCTTAGCAGACAGAGGCTTTATCAGGCTTGCGATGCACAGTTAGGAATGTTCTTCATGAGCAGCTGAAGCCCTTTGATTCTTTTAATGGAAATTATGTTTAACTTTATGAACTGGATATCCTTGGATGAAAGCTCTATGTATCCCATTAACCCATGCAAATGCTCCAGTGCATGTATGGTCTGGTGGGACCACCATGTCCCTGCAGTTCTGTACCAACAACCCTCCCTGCTTGATGCTTCTTGATGGCTTTGAGAAAGTAATGTTTCTGCTGTGTCTGATGCAAAATGATGTAAAACAAAAGGCTATTCCTTAGTGAGCAGGGCTGCTAATTCCTCCTATCTTCTGTTTTACAGCTACAACTGGCCAGGCATGCTGACCAAGAAACTCAAATTTGTCCTGAGGAACACAAAGAGGACGCTGACAAAAGCAACCTTTAAAGAAATGGGGAGCATGAAGGAGACCGGAATAAGTATTGAAGAGGAAGAGATGTAAGAAGAGTACAGCAAAGAACTAGTAAGACCAGGATGGACAGCTTGAATTCAACCCCAGTAGAGAAGCCCACAGCCTCCATTGAATTCCCTTCCAGCCAAAAGCATTATAATTGCTGAAGCCTCTTAGCTCTTGCAGGGGGTGAGCCTGAGCAGGCAGATGAATCCTGATCATTTCTCGTTGAAACTGGGCAGTGGATCAGAGTTTTATTCATCATGGTTCCATGGGTGCATTCTTGACTGGGATCCATTGGAAGGAGAGCGATGGTGGTGGTAGTACCACTCCTTCTTCAACATCCTAGTCACAAGGATGGGCCCAAAGCATATTTTAGCTAGGTCAGCGTGGCAGCGCAAACACGTCCAGCTGCACTTGGGTTTGTATTAGAACAATAATGCCAAGTGTTAACTGGTTAACCATTTTGCAATAGATAGATTTGTTGTCGGAAACTCTGGTTTCATAAAGATCAGTGCAATTCAGAAGAAAATGTTTTTGACAACGACAAAAAAGATTTTTACTCCCCCACAAAGGGAAATTTTGAATCAAAATGCTTTGTTGCTGTATGCCAATTTAAGCTGAAACATTTTCTTTTAAATTGACATTTCAGCTGCAAATGCCACTTTAATGCTATTTTCAAACTGAAATGACAGTTTTGAAATGAACCAGTTTGGTATGAATCAATATTTGTTTCCAAATGCCAAAATGTGATCTGATCAAAATGCCAAAATATGTCATCTTTGCAATCCCAGATCTAAACTGGAAGAACATTTTTTTTTTTGCTTTATAAACACACCCGTATAACATATCTAAAACATTTTATGCTTTTTATCCCAAAGCAGGATGAAAAGAGAATGTCAAGATATTGGAAAACTGAGATGCAGAGAATGATGTTCTCTACAGTCCCTTTAGCTGAGTGATACTAATAAGACTAATGAATTTTCTTATCTGCAAAAGTGAGGTAGAGGGAAGGAGAAGTCCATCATTTAGTCAGTAAAAGAAGCCTAAAGCATCACAGTCTTTTTCCTCCCCAGTTTCTAAGCAGTGTCAAAGACACTAATATTCAAAGTAGGACTCCTGGTGGGTAAAAATAACTTTCTGCAAAGGGCCAGCATTTGGGCTGTGGGCAATTCCCGCAGAGCACACTTCATCAGTGTCAAGTATTTTTGTTGTTGGCCACTTCTTCTTCCAGGTTTTTTTCTCCTCTTCAGCATCTGGCTTCTAACAAACTTCAGGGAACTGTTGTTGTCTCTCCCGCCAGGCTGAAGAGAACTGCAGATATGGTAATTTAATCAATCTTACCACCAGAAGGTGTTCGTTGAAAACACCGAGACCTTTCTCAAGCCCAGTTTGAACTCTTCTCAACCCTGCACCCAGGACAGGTTTTTACCAGTTAGATGATAAATAACAACCCTCTTATGTTATTGAAGATACCTTTATGAAAGAAGGCAAGCCAGACTCCACAAAGCTAAGAGGATATTATGTGAACAGCTAATTCACTGTAGCAAGTATAAGATGTGTACTGTGAAAGTAAAAGCTGTTCATGCTATACCTATCTGAAAAGTCAAAACGGGAGGAAAATCTATTCATGTTCTTCAATACCCAGATTTTACTCTTTGGCACCTGTCTCTTTGACAGTAGCTAGTTTGGCTATTTTGAGATGAAAGTTGGTATTCCAGGTGGGAGAAGCTGGCTCTTGAAAGACATCTGTCGAGGGCTTATAGGACACTTCAGCTGTCAAACAGGACTTAGATAAGCTTTCACCGTCTGCATTCTGCTCACCCATCCAGTCACAAATTCATCCAGGAACAAAGTGCTGTGGAAGAGACATGGGCCAAGCAATTCTCTCTCAATGCACTTCAGTATACAGTTCCAGAGAGGGATGTTGTCGGGATTGCTCTGTGCAAATGTGAGTTTAAAATCAAAGAATTTCTGTATAATTCTTATCTTTTTCATAATTTTCCTATGTTAAAAACGTTTCTCAGAGCTGTTCTGTTACATAGTGGTGTGGCTTGCATTAACCTGAATTTACCTCTTGGCTAAAAACACTTACCAAGTGTGGCAGGCAGAAAACACATCTTGTCTATGGGGGACTGATGATCTCCTCTGCCTCCGCTCTTGGCATGGTATTTCCTCCTAAGCAAGAGCTGGATCATTGGGTTTTTCTTGTAAATGCCTCTGTGTATTCAAGACTGGCCTCCAAATGAAGAGAAACACCCACAAAGATGTGCAAAAGGAGACTTATCTGACTAAATATAGCCCTGTAAGGTGCAGTCTGAGACACCCAGAGAGATGCCCTAACAGTGGAAGGAAACAGGCACTTCCAGAAGTGTTTCTTAGGTTCCTACATGCAGGTACCTCTGTGTGCTGGATGTCTGAGCTCCCATTATAATTAGTGGAGATCTAATCAGGAAATCCAACGAGCCTAATGATTCCACTGAGCCTGAAGTGAGTTCGTACACCTGGCTAGCGCAGTCACCTTAATGCTTCACTATTAGCAAGGTCTCCGTTCATGTAACGGGAGCCTGGGCACATGAGATAACCAGATGGAGATGTCTGCCGTGCAATTCAGCTCCATGAACATGGTGACTTAAAGCCCTGTAAGATGTTCTAGAGTACCTACGACACCCAGGCCGAGCTGATAAGTAAGACGAGGAGCAGTTTTGCACTGGCAGCTGGAGGCCAGACACCAAACCTTAAGATCTGAAATAATGCTAGACAGATACGTTTAACGAAATACACCTTTAAAATTAGGTGTCTTAATCCAAAAGTGAAGGCCAAACCATATATCTGCATTCAGATGGATGAATCATACCCTAAAAGTGCTTGCCATTGACTGTAACAGGAGCTGCACCGATCGGTTCAGCAGAGAAATCTACGTCACGGCTGACTAAGGTCAAGTTGGATGAACCTCACTCCCACATAGATATCTTCACCAGTTCAGAGGAGGTGCTGGACTCCCTGACATTTTCCCTGGAAAACTCCACCATTTTGTTTGTCTAGATGGCAAGTATGTGCTAACCCTCTCTGAAACACTTCTTATTCCCAGCACACAGGCAAAGTGGATGTAAAAGCAAAAGCATGTGAGAAAACATAAAATCCTGAAAAATTTCCCATTGATCCATTTATCTAGAATGTGTCAGTGAGCAGGAGGGAGAATGACTTTCTGTTTCTAATATGTCAAGTCAAACATTTATAAATGTATGAGAAAAAAAAAACAACAAACAACAACAACAAAAACACCACATTTCTTCAATCTACCACCGTGTATATATTCTCTCTTTCAACATCTACACATATGCACAGATACGTACATATTTGAATTTTGGGGTACCCAGTTTTTGATTTCATACTTACCCACTAAAAACAATCTTTTGAGTGTGTGTTTTTGTTAGTGTGAGACAATTTTAAGAAAATGTTGGATAGCTGTAAACTGAATTCTTCAGCTGAAGAGCATTTAAACAAGAAGATTTCAATCTGCCCTTCTGCGTACAGTTTTTGAATTCTTTCTTCAGCATGTTGTCTTCAAAAATAAACAACATTCTTTGAATTTATTAAAAAAATATAAAATAGTAGATCTGTGGGAAAGGAGAGCAGAAAAGCAAAGTTCTGTTCATTCACTATGTTAGTAGTCCCAGGATAATTCTTAATTCTCTTTGAAGCCAGTGGTATTTTTTTCTTCTTAATTTCAACAGGAAGAGGCCAAGGACTCATCCCCAAGTGTGATAACCTCTGCTGTTTAAAAGCCATAAAATATATTTATATTTTCCTGGCATTGTTCTGTTTAGACAGGTTTAGGTTTGAGATTTCTTCCCACACTGAACATAATCACTGTATCACACTCTTTTCTTGTTATTTTGCTCCTAAAAATATTGTTTGGATGTTATAATGAGGAAGATGGGGCCTGGAAGCAGCAAATGTAAATTTTCTAGCTCTGCAGCCAACTTCTCAGGTGATTGTGGACAGGTCGCTTGGTTGATTTCTTGGATAGTGAAGCACCCACTCTAGAATCCACTATCAACAAGTGATTGCAGGAGGGTTTACTGCTAATGTTATAGGGTAAATTTTAATGTAATCATGCAAATCCACTGACAGCTGTAGAAGATGTATGTATGCATAATATACACTCTCTGAATATAGTTTATATTTCATACAGGATCTACAGTATTTTTAATAGTAAATTAAAAACAAATGCCAATAAAGATCCTTAGAGACCTATCCCTCCACATGAAAATCTTGTTCTTTTGTGTATCTTTACCTTTATCTCAGATTACTTTTCAGTTCTCTATGTAGATAAGGTACCTATAGAAAGCCCCATATATTCACTCCAATATTTAGTAATTTAGAGGCAGGCCCCAACAAGGTCTCAAAATAAGCAAACCAGCAGCAGGACAGGCAGGCAGTGGAGGTACCAGGAGATGCAGAAGAACCTAAGGATGGTATGTAACAGCCATGGCATGGATGGGTGTCAAAACAGCTGCAAGAACCTATATCTGGGAAAGTTTCCCATGCTAGGGGATACTGCAATGGGGAGGGAGTAATATCACTACCCACAGCACATTTCTCATTGGAAAATATTGAGATTCTACCCTGGGGTTTGGGACTGCAGCAGGGTGACGGCAGGAGTAGGACTGAGGGTAATTCTGCAGCATTACCCCTCTTTGAACTCACAGAACTATGTTGTCTCTGTCCTGACATCCTCATGCAACGACACCAGCACATACACCTTCCCTGGAGCCCTGGTTATCTTGGCATTATAGAGATTTGTCCTTCAGTGGTGAGGTCAGGGACAGCTCCATGGTCACTGCAGCAGGAGCCCTTCCTTCTCTACAACCTTCCGTCCTCACATCAGCAATGGATTTGTTGAATGCATGGGAGATATCAGGGCATCCTGCTCCTTCTATCTGTGTGACTGTCCTATGGTCATCAGCTGGATGCAAGTCCGTGGGCATCACTGGAGAAGGTGGGCTAAGGATTTCTTACCTCTGTAGTCACATCCTTGTGTTCCCCTTCAGTCATGCCACATACCTCATCTGTGGTAAAAATAATCATTTGAATAAAAGAGTAGGTGAGAGAAAGCAAAGGAACTCCAGCTGTCCGTGCTCACACTGAACCCTGTGAAATGATGGCCTTAGATAAAGCTCCTGCAGGCAAACTGCAGCCTGATGAAGAGATACAAGGTTGCTAGGTCAGCTTGTGAGGACAGTGCTGTAGGGCACAGAAAACTTGGTGTAAAGGGAGGTTGGGATAGCACACAGGGCTGGACCAGACCTCCCAAAATGAACAGACAGCCATTGCATTCAGGATGATTTCCAGGCCTTGGGCTGTTGCAGTCCTCTCCTCCAGGCCCTGCAGCTGGTGGGTGAGCAACACCACGCTGCGCTCCTGGGCCAGTGACTGCTGAGACAGGCAGGCAGGTGAAGCTTTTCAGTGCTTGTCCCACCCCTGGTCTTCTTGCAATGACCAGAGGAATGTTCTGTGCAGTGCAAGAAACATCTAACACTTTTCCTCTGATGCTCATTACTTTACAGCTGTTGGCATTGTTTCATTCATCATCCTTTTTCTGCTTCGCAAGAGTTCCTCACAGCAGTCCCCAAGCCTGGCTTCATGATATCTGCAGATCTCAATCTCCCTTGGTTCTCCTTCCTTCCCTGACCAATGTCTTTGAGCACCTCTAAATTCTACTAAACAGCACAGGACCCAGCAGGGAATGGTGAGAACCACCCACAAACGTTGTTGCACAATTAATCCTGATGATTCGACACCTGTCTTTGCTTCCTGCCTCCACACCAGTTTTGATCCATGACATTTGCCCCCTCACATTCTCATTACTTTGAGCAACGTAGTCTCCTTAAACATAGGACCTGTTTAAGATCTCAAGAAAGCCAAGAAGAAGTTTATCAGCTGGTTCTCCTTTCATTGACAAACTAAAAGATTTCTTTTCAAAGGAATTAAATCCTTGTTTTGCCACTCTTTCTCCTTGACTTGGTCCGTGAGCCAACCTAGATAGAACAGGCTGCAAGCGCAGTTCAAAAACTGTGCAACAGACCTTGAAAATAAATATGCTCAGTTTCAAAAAGCTAGATGTCTAAACATTTTTCATTAGCAAATGTGGAGAAGCTCAGGGAAAGTCAATATGGGGCCAAGGACCAAAGCTGAAGTACATTATATCTATGTAGGCCTGATGTCCAAACAAAATCCACGATTCAAAGCATGAAATTCCAGTTGGTCTTGAACAGAAGGCATTTATTAGCATTGAAGTTTTTTTGTTATTGTTGCTAGAATTTGCCAAGTTGTGCATGTTCTGCAGTTTCCAAATGGAAACTGGTCTGGTTTTCTAACAGTTTGTCTGCCAGACACCTCAGCTGCCCGTCTGTTGGGCTATCTCAGTTACCGACTCCAGCCTCTCGCTGCAGAGCAGCCCCGGAGGCAGATGTCTCAGATCCAACCTCCACATCCAATTTCCTTCTTAATTTATTTTTTTGTTCAGAAGCTGGAACTGAAATAGCATTTCAAAATACTGAAATCCTGCAGGAAACCAACTGACCTTTCTCCACACTAGTCAGAAAGATGTAGGCAGGAAGAGAAGACAGCAAACAGACTCTGCGTGCCTCCAGTTTAAGTCTTGAGCCCTTTGCTCACCAGGAGCATTGCACTGTCCGAATGTTGCGTAGCACAGAATAATATCCAATGGCAGATGTACTGCAATTAACTGCTCTAATAATCAGCTCAGATTTCATGGTTTATTCAATATTTCTACTGTAGTAGTACCAAAGGGCTTTACTCATGTATTAAGAGTCTGGTGCTGGAGAAACTGCTTACAGAATTAGCATGTGAGCTCTGCTCTGACACATTATTGCTCTAAAGCACAAACTTGAAAATTGTTAATCTGAACATTTCTGAGTTTAAAGGAAGTTCAGGCTTGGCTCTGAACACACGTTTTGTGACTCAGGGCTGTTTGTAATAAGAAAGCATCACAGGAGCAGAGCATTCTTTGCCAATCCTTGTTTTGAGCTGTCTGTGAAATCTTGGCACCGTGTCCAGAGAACATTGTGTGGAAATAAAGCTTTTGTTTAACCTACTTGTGTGGGCTCCCTGCGGAGGTGATTGTCTGCCTGGCCAGATCT
This sequence comes from Anseranas semipalmata, assembly GCA_013399115.1. Classification (NCBI taxonomy): domain Eukaryota; kingdom Metazoa; phylum Chordata; class Aves; order Anseriformes; family Anseranatidae; genus Anseranas; species Anseranas semipalmata. The sequence continues at coordinate 162,561 of VXAA01005852.1, read as the reverse complement.
GTAACTCTAGCTCCCCAAACACCATCATCACACAGAAAACTCCAGAGTAAATAACCACAGGTTGTTACCCAAATAAGGTACCAAAGATTATTCCCAGAAAGATGTCATCGAGGTTGCTCTGGTTGACTGCACCTGTCAGGGCTGCACCATCGTTGGGATGAGAGGGAACTATGACCTGGTACACGTGGTGGGTCCAAGCCTCAGGACCAATCTTCAGAGTGACCCAGCGAATGTTGCTTTTCGGGCTATGGGAGCAGGGATCAGCCTGAAGACCTCTTCTCTACACCGACTGCTGTAGCTTTGTCCTGGTGGCTGGGTGTTGGGAAAAGCGCAGACTGTCCACCACTGGTGGAGAGGGACAAGAGATGAAGAATAGTAACATCCTGACCAGGTGAGGTTAGAAGATAAAAATGCATTTATTTAGGTGGAATGAATATGCCATCACAACATGTTCTGGCACTGCTGTCCGCATGCGCCCAGCTAGCAGAAGATAGGCAGATGGAAATGTACTGAGTGAAGAACCTTCCCTGCTGGTCAGTCCTGTGGCTGCGGTGGGACAGCAGGTTTCACATCCTCAGAGGTCTTCAGCAAATCATTCGCCATATCTGAAATTTCAAGAGACTCCGAGCAGTGAAAGCAAACCCCCTTGCATGGTGCTTTGTGGCCTTAAAAAAGGAAAAGAACAGATGGATGCTCCTCAGAAAGCAATGGTGATGCCTGTGTGATTAAATATGATGTGCCTAGTACCCTTCTCTGGTGCTGGAGCCAGCTAATAAACTCTCTTCTCCTCTCAAACATCCAAAATACCTAGTGTGAATATTCCTGGCCCCAGACATGCCCTGAGAGTGTTTGGGATGGTGTTCATTGACCACCAGTGGTAGCGATTTAACAGCTGAATCCAGCACCCAGGAACTGATCACTCATTCAGATGGAGCTGCTGTGAAGCATAGAGAAACAGACAAGTACTGCTGCAGTCACTGTACCATGTACTGGAAATGGTGAGTTTGGTCCCTATGGACACTACCCCCATGTTGCCTGGGCTTCATGAGTCTGCTGACGTGGTGTACTCATCCCTGTGCTCAGCTCTGAAACTCGATCCAGGGCAAACATAAAATGAGGATAATAATCTACAAAAAGGCTTGCAAATCTCAACGGCTCCAAGGGCTGAAGGTTTATTTAACAAAGGGGAAAGATTGTAGTTTCACCCAGAAATGTTGAGTGGTGAACAAAGGTGCTTAGATGAGAACTTTCTCTGGGTCACTTCCCTTTAGGCATAGCCAAACCACAACATGAGTACAGCCTGAGAAGTCACCATTGCCACCCCTCCCACTTCAATAGGTCATCCCAAAGAGAAAAGGTTGGGAACATTATTTCTAGGTGTTGCCTTTTAAATTTATATGAGTCCTGAGAGCTGCACTATTGAACATGCTTATCCCCACTCACCCATGCCCAGGTGCTGGACACATTTGTACCAAGAGCTGTTTCTGTCGCCTTTGCCAGAGTAGTGTCCCATTGCAGCTCCTCCTTCCTCTTCATCATCCGGCCAAAGGAAAGTCAAATTGGTGAGAAAATAAGGAACAGGTCCTGCAGCCTCCTCAACTGGGAAGGATGACTTTATTGCCATTTAAATCCTCATTTTCTGCAAGACACTGCCGTTTCTATGAACTCTATTGCTTCTGCTCAATAAACTTGCCAGCAGGAGATTCCCTTCTCCTGGTACACAGGGGCTGGGAAACTGAAAGATGTGCAGCAAATCCCTCTGCTCTTTGCAGCTACAATCAGAAAACAGCCATAAAATGATGTCGAGCCCTTGCTGAATTGAAAACAGAGAGGCTGAAGGAATATATCTCCTCCAACACTCATGCACACTCTGCTTTCAGCCCAGGGCTGCCCTTCTCTCTGTGCCCTCCTGGTAACCCAGACTGGCATTGTGTAAGGAAAAGCACAGCCATGCTGCGGCAGTTATTTTTATGCTGTCCTGCTTTTGCTGTAAGAACTGGTCCTGCAAAAACATTTTGCTCTTGATTTTGTGCAGCTCACCCAGTTTCAGCAAGGTTTATTTATAGAGAGGGAAAAGGACAGATGAAGAGCTCACAGGTCTCTCCAAGCTGGAAAAAAATATTTAACTATGCTTCTATTGTTTTCATGCTGAGTTATTTTAACTGAACTAAATGTTAATACAATCACAGTAAGGTAGAAAAACTTCAGCATAAAAAATACCAGCTACAGCCAATGACAATAAAAATCTACTACTCACATTTGCAACATTCAGATTTAAATTGCAATTTAGATGACAGTATTTTCTGCCATATGTCAATACATATACATATGCATACACACTTATACGTGTACGTGTATATGTGTACAGAAATATATATATGTATGAAAAAACTAATCAGCAGCCATTCACCACCAGAGGGCAGGCAAAGTATATGTAAATCAGTCATCCTATGTGTTCTCTGCACATCAATGAACTAATTGTTCAGTGGCCAGGCAGGTATTGCAAATGTTTCTTTGACCATCTCCAATGACTTTATTATCTTGAATCTTGAGCCTTACAAGAATCTCATGTTGCACAATGTGCTGTCCTTTTTTTTTTTTTTTTTTAATTAGAAAGAAACTTGCATTTTTCAAGGATGAAATCTGGGAGTGGTACACCATGGGATAACCACAGGGAGCATCATGTAAATGATGAGAAGTTTCCTCAGTGCTATGGCTGAAAGAAGGGTGGATATTGTCATGTGTGTATTTGGAGAAAGGAGTAGGTCAGGGTATCCACTTTTCAGCAAATGGAACCTAACTATTACTCCGTAATACACTGGGGTGTATTAAACATTGATCAAGAGTGTATTACTTGACAACAGAAAACAAATGAAATCTAGATCCAGCAAGGCTGGTATGAACCAGTAAGCAATGTGGCCATTCCCATAGTTCTGCATACTAGCAACAGCTTATTTCATCCATTTAAATGTGAGGTTGGTACACCAACCTTCTGGATATGCACAATTAGCAAAAAAAGAGTTTCTCTCCTTTTCACTCATGATATGGAGAGAATAAAAATACAGGAGTCTAGTCACCAGAAAGTAAATCCCGAAAAGCATACTCTTCCAAAGAGGAGATGCTTATGATATGGCAAGGACAGACAGTGACCTTCTAGGTATGATGGGCCATGAGCTCTATAAAGGTCATTGTCTAAATCCCAGTGACTTTGACCTGGGGAGGAAAATGGATGTACAGTCTAACCCTAGAAGCTGCATCCCAATTTGCTAACAAAGATCTTTGCAATTGTGTACAAGGAGATGCTTTATAGAGACAAGGAGATGCTTTATAGAGGTGCAGAGGTTCTTCAGGGCAGGGATCCTGCTTAGGGCTTTGTTCAGTGGGATGATGGATGTCAGAGCCTCAAAGCAACAACTGAATGGCAGAATCACTTATATTTGTAACATGCCCAGAAATACCAGTTGCCAAGTGGCTTCCCAAGGAAGCCACTCCCAAGGAAATCGGGAAAGTATTTTAAGTGACTGATATGTCCAACTTGGGCTGGAAATCTGGGTTTTACACCATCAGCAGCTCTACCCACAACCAGCAAAAAATCCAGTTGGTTCTCTGTCTCCTGCCTGGGAAGGGACTCATTTCCTTTAATTTTGAATCTGTCTCTGCATAGTCACTCTCCACTCCTATCGTGTTCACAGTAGAAAGTAGGAGCTCCCTGTGATTCATCTGCCCCATCTTCAAAGTCTGCTGGAGAATGAAATGAATCACGATCAAGAAGGGCTCCCATTTCCCTCCATGAGCTGTGCAGTATATCAAAATGAGTGGTTCATTTGATAGATGCAGATCTTGCAGATGTCTATATTTGATCAGAGCTATCTCTTTCATCTCTGACATCATTCTGGGGTTACAAATTTGTATAAGGAAAAGGAGATCAGGAGTTTACTCAACTCTTCAATACTACTGCCATCGGTTCTTCTACCTGTGCATGCCTGAGAACTGATGATACACATCTAAGCGAAATTATATGTGCTTCTATATTCTCCATATTTCACCATTTCAGTGCACTAAAGCTCCTAGTGGAAATGCAGCCTGTGCAATGGCTTTAAAGATTTTGCTGAGTGCACCTCACCTCTAAAATCTGGAAGGTGATGTTCAGCATCAATTAACTTTTCAGTATTTTGACCAATAACAGAGACTGATAAGCAGGATTAAAAAGCCATTGTTTCCTTCAGGTTGTTGTCCTATGTCTGCTTTCTCTCTCCACTGAAATACCTCCGCCATTCCCCTACGTTTCCCAATGTACTCCACACTTCATTATTTGATGTGGAGGGGTTGGTAAATGGTGCAGGCACCTTCCTCCTCCAGGAGCGTGTTGCAATAAAAGCGCTGTGGAAAGGGACTGCTATGAAGTCCTGTGTCAGCACTGCAAGGAGCACACCGAGGGATGAAGCCAGGGTTGCAATGTTTTTCCTTCATGCAAAATATCCGAAATACATCACTGGGGGGGGTGCGTTAGATTACTCATGAAAAGCCAACATTTTGTGCAGAAAGCACAGACATTTTGGAAATAATCCAGAATCCAGCTGTGGGTTATAAAATAATAATAATAAAAAAGAATTCAATACATGATGACGTAGGGATGGATCAAGGGGATACGGGAAGGATCAAAGGGTTTAAGGAACACGACAAAAATAGAGCATTTCTAAGTCATTTTTTCTCTCCCTAGGATTATGATTGCAAACTTTTTTTTTTTTTTTTCAGGGTTTGCCTGAAAAATCAGCATAGAAGGAGCAAACGACAGGGCAGATCACAATCTTGACCAACTGCAATGAAGACAAGAGCTCTTTCCACAAGAGCTGAAAATTACTCGTTACATGATCAGCTTCAAGACCCTGCAGATATAATGCCAGTAATCCCTTTACTCTAGCTTCGCTGCGGTAGAATACCACCTGCCCAAAACAAACAGGGAAAGAAAAGGGACAACAAAAAAGGGAAAACTGATCATCAGCAGTGGTTGATAACTTAAAGTCATTTTGGCAAGGTTAGAGTCAATAGCAGGGACTAAAAACACCAGGGGAGAGAATAGGTTTCCTCTTCATTTCCCTGCTCAAAGGAAAATGAGAAGAAAGAAGAAGAATGGATGAAACTTCACATTTTGAATTGACTAGGGGATCTAAAGGGAGAGAGATGATCTTTAACCCAATTAACACAGACAAAAGAGCAAACTGTTCTACTGCTTGTTTGGCACCACCTGATTCATAGATCCTCCTGTTATTGCAGAAATATTTGCAAGAGAAACCACATCAGTCTTGTCTGGTTTGCCATTTCAAGATAAACCAGATCTGTCCCATGGAGCACAGCTTCCTGAATCTGTCAATGAAGCTTGGGACATTTGAAGCACAGGCTAGATGAGGTCCCTGGAGATGGTAAAGGGGCAGGCAAAGCCCAGAGACGCTTGAAAAAGTGTGGGTCAGATGCTGCTGGATGAAGGCTGCCAGCAGTCCCCAGAGCTGGCAGGACAAATGCAAGGCAGAAAGTCTCTGCCCATATTTTTATCTTCCCAACGCGTTCACCCAGGAACTTTGCCTGGAAGCTGCACCTCAAAAGTCACTGGGGACGAGTGTGAGTCTGAGGCTCGCAGTCATCAGAAAGTAAAATTAGAGGATGCTGGAGACACTTTTGGCCCTCTACAATCCAAAAATAAATTCTGCTTGCCTCATTCCCCCCCAGAATTATGGGAGTCTCTGAAGCTCCTCTGCTATGCTTTTTCTTGCCTGGGAATTTTGCCCACATGTTTTCCCTGTTCTGTTTCTCTTACAGTTTCACTGCTCCAGGTTCCAGCAGCCTCCATATCTGGCTGCCATTTCCTCCCCAGCTGTATTTCCTTTACCTCCTGTGGTCTCTCACTCTGCAGAAGACCCTTATTGCCAAAGTCACCTCATCTAAATCCTGCGGCAATACCTACTCATGCTGGGAGTTTCAACAATATCCGTCACTCCGAGTGGTGTACAATATCCCTCAAGCACTCCACAAACGTCTCAAGCACCATTATGTGCATTTTAATTTTTGTTCAACTCTGGAGCACTGCCTGCCTAAGCATCAAGTTGTGTCTCAGGACGGACAGCCAGATGGCAGTGACAAGATGAGCCAGGAGTATGCCGATCCTGCAAGTCACTGCTTTGTAGAGTGGACACTGCTGATCCCTTCCTAACTAGTCACATCTGGGTGGGTAGGTGAGGGTGGAATGTCCCAAGAGAACTGGCCATGTATTTTTTACCCTGGTTTTCAGATGAATTTCACAGCTACTTGGGTTACCAGGTTATTGGTAGCTGGTTTAGAGTACCTACGGTATGTCTCCTTTGCGGTTGCAAGTGGAGCTGTCTTCATCTTGCAACAGGAATGCCTTCATGGTCCAAGGTCAGGTGGACCTGAGGAAGGTTATGGCTGGCACCAGAAGGGACTAAGCCATGCCCAGCCTGGGGAGATGCCAAGAGCAGTGTCTTCCTCCAAGACAGCTCAAGACACAGTGCCTGAAACCTGCGGGTGTCACATGATGGGGCTGAGGACAGGAACCACAGGTAACCTGGTGACCTGGACAACCCCTCTGTCCTGCTCTCCACCAGCATCAGCACCAAGGCAAGCCAAAAATCCCAGTATGTAAAGCATCGTCATGCTCCCAGCGGCAAAATTCCCTAGAGAGCAGCAGGAACAGAAAAAGAGTGGCCAGATCAGAGATCTTGGCCCTGTCCTTCCTCATGCATTTTTTTAAAAGAACAGGCTATAATCAGAGCTGAAGGAAATGGAGCAGAAATATCAAACTTTGTTTAGTCTGGGGAAATATCATTTATAATTAGAGATGGGCATCCTGTTGACATGATACAGTCTATTTTAAGCGTGAGGTGAGCACGTGGTCAAATTCTAATCTTTTGCAAGTGATTAAAAACTGCCAGTTCATCTCTGAGTGGCTGGTTTCTTTTTTCTTTTCTTTTTTTTTTTTTTTTTAAGTGTAGTTTCTGAAAACCAACTGGGCTAACGTCATCTCAAGATAATGATGCTTATACTGGCAGTGATGTCTTGGAGCATCTCAGTAGCTGGGAGTTTTGGTTTCTGTTTATGCACTGCTGCTCATCTCCATGCCAGCCGTGCCAGCTAAGCCTGCTCATCTCTCCCACGGAAGAGTGGGAATCTCATGAGACCTGGAGGGGTTGAGCCTGTGGCAGGACATGGCCCATGGCCCTCGTATGACCCGCACCAAATTGTGGCCCTTGTTTTGAAGTGGGATTTGGCAGCTGCCACATCCTGCTGCCCTAGGGTGAGGCTTGCAGGATTTGTGCACAGCAGGTATCAGCAGAACTGATTGCAGGATTGGTGCTTGCCAGCAGCTTCAGAGGCATGATGCTACAAGTCTTAGGGTGTGGCGTCTCTCCTGGTGTCCTTCATTCATGGGATTAGCGTGGCTACATCAATGCTGTCAGATAACCCGGTTCCCAATGATCACCCAAATTGTTGGTTAGCTTTCTTCTGGGCTCCCTTCCCCAGCCAACTGGCTCATTCCGTCCAAGCTGGGTGTAGTTCTAGGGTTTGCTCTGGGGCCTGCATCAGGTCTGGCTGCTTCTGCTCCATGCAGTCCTCCTGCGCTATCCCACAGGGCTTGGCACACTGTCTCCACATTATTCAAGGCACTCTGAAAGAAAAATAACAGGGAAGCAATGACCTTATGGCTGTGGGGACACCATCTAGAGCTAGAGATCTGAGTGCTACATACCTGGACATAGCCAGATGGCTCTAGAGGAGGACGATGTCTGTGCAGATGGGGCCAGGGTTCACTCCCCGGGACAGACATCTTTAGTGGGAGAGAAGTAACCAGAGGAGCGTCATCCCTCAGGTGCCACTGGGAAGCAGCCACAGGTTGACCAAGACTTCTGTGGCCCACACACCAGAGCTAGAGGTATAACAACAGCAGGGTCTGTGGGAATAATTTCTTCTGCTTCCATATGAGGTTGAAATTTATTTTTGGAAGACTTCTTACCCTTTCTGTGATAGGTCACTTTCCCATTAGCTAGCCATGCTCCACTTGGAAAATACAAGTGGACTCACTTCTCTAAGTAGCAGGTCCACAGCTTGGCTGCCATGACATCAAATTGGCCATCGGGTTTGCCTGGCATGGTGACAGGAGGTGAAACGATCCGTCCTTGTGCCTCAGTGAACTCCCTCTGCGGATAACTCCTGGCCGAGTAAGATAGCACGGAGTAAGAGAGGAGTTTCAGCTTGGGTGGGAAGCGTACATCAATAAAACAACGTTGAGCTCCTGCCAAACCAAACAGTGCAGCCATATTCACTAGGCGCAGTGCCACAGGATGAAGCAATAGTGGACAGTTAGTTCAGGCATTGCATGGAGCAGCCAGGGCCATACAGATTTTAGACCCTAAGCTCACTTCTTGGTTCTTTCCATGTACTCTTTCTTAAGGGGTCAACATACATTCAATGTAAATAGTATCTCTGATGTGAGCCATGACTTTGTAGGATGCTCTTGGAACAGCAAAGCTTCTGTCAAAGGCACAGGGACATGCCCATCCTCAAGTCCGTCATCCAGGGTAATGTTTCTCAGGGCTAAGGCTGAGAGAGTTGGGGTTGTTTAGCCTGGAGAAGGCTCTGGGAAGACCTTATTGTGACCTTTCCTATAGAGGGGGCTGATAAGAGAGGTGGAGAAAGACTTTTTACCAGGGTCTGTAGTGATAGGACAAGGGGCAATGATTTTAAACTGAAAGAGAGTAGATTTAGACTAGATATAAGGAAGAATATTTCTTTACGATGAGGGTGGTGAGACACTAGAACAGGTTGCCCAGAGAAGTTGTGGATGAGCCATCATTGGAAGTGTTCGAGGTTGGGTTGGACAGAGCTTTGATCTAGTGAAAGATGTCCCTGCACATGGCAGGAGGGTTGGACTAGATGATCTTTCAGGTCTCTTTCAACTTAAACTATTCTCTGATTTGATTATTTACTAGGAGGGTGGATTCATTGTTTGCAGAACAGAAGCTTCAGGACATGGCCCTGTATGAATAAGTGACATCCATCTCTGTACTGAGGAAGAACTTGAGGGACCACCTGCATCTCGTCAAAGTGATACTCTGAGGATATCAATAAAGTTTTGGGACTGCTGCACACAAGCAAGCTTGCCATAAGATCTGCTTCTGTTGCTAAGAAAAGTCAATGATTTCTCATTCACTGTTACTTACTAATTGATAAGTGAATTTGGACTTTAATAAATTACATATACAGCTATATGTGTACACAGACAATAGCTATTGCAGTAATAAATTTGTCATTTATTTATTATTATATACTCGTTACTATTTAATTATTATCCTTGTTACATACTTATTGCAACAACATGTGCAAACTATATTTACTGTGTTATGTAGTGAACCACATCTTGAACATCTGTAGATGCTTTCATCTAGAGCCTCCCAGTATGTTGCAGATCTGAAATAACTCTGACTCACAAGAGCTGGTGTGCTACAGAAAAAGATCAGGAACCTGTTGCAGAGAAGCAAAGGCTGGAAGCCAGCATATGTTTAGCAGAATCCCCAAAGCTTCTTGGCACATGGTATAAAAGGACATGGCTTTTATCTGACAGATCCAGGAAAGCGGGACAGAATTGATGCTATCCAGGAGAAGAGAGTCAGCACTGCATTATTTTTTCTCAGTGGAATTCATTGCAAATCATGGTCTAAAAGGGGGGAAATGCCCAATGCTGAAGCCAAACATCTCCTCCGAGGGGCTTTGCTCAGCACGAGCCCATCCTTGGCACTCACCCCTGGCACTTCAGGGTGCCTTCCCTGCGCAGGGGAAGCAGCGTGACTAACATCCTCCAGGACTTGTGACATCCTTCCCCAGGGGAGCGGCGTGCTCCGTGCATTGTCTCGGTGGAGAAGGTCACCGTTTGTGTCATCGCGGCCACACGTGCAGCACCACAGATTAATGTCAGCAAGGGCAATGCTGAAGATGCTCCCCGTGCACTTAGGGGAGAAGGTGGGAGGTTTGCAGTGGTCCCCAGTGCCCTTGGGGACTCCCTGATGGGGTAGGGTGGCCGAGGGAAGGTCAGGTCCTGGCTGGTGAAGCTGAGGCTCGGTTTGCTCCTGAGACATCCCGTCTGGAGCTGGCAAAACGCTATTAGAGGTTGGTACTCCTGCAAACTAGCATGTGGAGCCAGTGGGCACCCACCCAGTTATCACTTCCTCTAAACAGGACAAGAAAACTTGGGCAATGCTCAGGTCTCCCACCCGTTTACATGAGAACTGTGTCTGAAGAAAAATTACCAAGGAAAAGAAATCAAGATCTGTCCCTCTGCCCTTTTTGGAAGGCATTTGTGTTATTACCCATTCAAGCATGAAATTGAATTTATCCTTTCCCCCAAGGGTGCATTTTGGTCATCCCACTGCTGTGCCACAGAGAGACACTGGAGCTGCTGGGATGCCGAACGCGCTGTGCTCACCCTGCAGCGAAATACCCTCTTCCTTCACACCCCATCCCGCACAGGCTTGGATAGCTGGAGCGATGGGCTTGCACTTTCATGGGGGTGTGCAGTTTCCTGGCTGGGACTATGACCCCTGAAGGGACCTGTCTTGCTTTTGTGTCCGTATGGGTGTACATTCCAGCTCGGTCCCCGTGATTTGCCCCAGCCCCAGCATCACCGTGCGCTGCCCCGGAGTACCTGGGAGTCCGTGCGGCTCGAAGCGCGTGCTCCCATCTGCGGGACAGGCACGGCGAGCTTCAGAGACAGCATGTGTCACCAAAGTCTGTGGAGGGGATTTTTGTGGTATTCACAAACCGTTTCATGTGTCAATATGAGAGGAGCGTAATTACCAGCTGAGAAACTGCAGGAAATAAGCCAAGGTTGAATGAACGAAATGGAAAATAAAGAGAAGTGCAGAGGACACACACATTTTAAAACTATTACGGAGGTATGCATTCACGTGCTCATGGGAGCCTGGGAATATATAAGAGCTCATGACTGCAAAGGAATGAATTCAAGGACCGGTCTATGGGGAGTACTTTTTTTTTTCCTGTGACTTCAAACTTCTCTCCGAGCTCGCAGAGTTTTAGTCAGCTGGCATGCAACAGAGGTACGACTTCCCCAAGGAAACTCTTCCTCGGCTCGCACTGGAAAGGCTGCTGGGAGAGTCCGGGAGGCAGAAGGCTGCAGGCAGAAGCAAAACCTCCTCCTCCTCCTCCTCCTCCTCTTCCTCCTCCTCCAGCCTCAGAGCAGGTACGTGGGGAAGCGCGTGAAACCAGCTGGGAAGTTGAGCCGGGTGCCTCTCGGCTGCAGGAGAGAAGCGGGCTTCAGTGACTTAGGGCTGCAGCCTTTAAAAATATCGCAGATGGGGAAGGTACTGTATAAATAAAATAGGCTGTGTTTATGAATAGGCTGAGGAACTGGCTAAACACACTGTGTAAATGGCTCTATCCACACAGCTGTATATTTAATCCACTGGGGACTCGCACTGCAGCGAGTTAGACCCTTTAAGTTAAGGAGGCACGGGTTGGTTTATAACAATACAGTTGTCACACTCCTGCTTTGTTATTATTCTCTGTGATAGCAGCAACGGAAGATGGGGAGATTTTTTTTTCCTTTCTTCACGGGACTTTAGTCTATTTATGGTGTTACTGCATTATAGCGCTCCGAACCAGGAATGCTGCAGAGATCAGCATTGTGCGCTGATTAAATGCTGCTCGCCCAGCTCTCCGACACTGCGTCCTGATACAGCCTTGGGCAAATCACACTGTCCCGGGGTGAAATGAAATGCTGTTTAGCTCGTCTGCTCTTCTTACTCTCAGTGCTGTCATTGGGCTCTCCCTGTTGGAGCACAAGGCGTGGGATGGCAGGGCTGTTTTTCTGCTCTCAAGAAGATCCTGACAGCCTGAATGTCACCTTGGGTGAACGGTGACTTATTGATAGTGGCTGTTTTGCTGCATCTGGGCTGTTGAATTGATGTTTAGACAATATTTGGAAATTATAAAGTTCTAGCAAATCCTGGCTTATATAAAAGTCACAGAACATATTCTAAAGCCAAACTCATTTGTATTTGTGATTAAAGTACACTTATGTTTCCCTTAAATAGAAGCCAAAGTTTGACTTTCCACAACAGTGGAAATTTGATTTTTTTACTAAGATGTAATCTCTTCAGATTTAAAATCATCTTATTATTCTAAAATTCTGAAAGTCTTTAGTTTTAATAACAAAAATTTATGATCAGTCATCTCTTTTTAAAGCAGATGGTTACAGCTCAGTGACGATCAGTGTTTGGCCTTTTATTAATACAGTGATGAATGAATTCACAGGAGGGTATCAGTATCATGCAAGTCAAATATATCAGAAATAATTTTCCTCACTTCATTTTATCTTCTGGTGGATCCTGTAAACTGAGTACATCTTTTCTCAAAGACTGACTCCACTCTCAGTAAAAGAAAAATTGCTGAATTAAAAACTGATTTCTCTCTCTCTTTGCTGTGCTTAGATTAAAGCTTGTGAGAAAAGGTTCTGGTTTGGTTCCTGGATTTCAGTTTCTCAAGGAATTTTGTTCTCCAAGGAGAGAATTTCATGATTGAATAGTTTCGTCTTCAAGTGCCAGTGCATGTCACTTTTTGTAGACAGAAGTGTTTGCATTTTCCCACCTTCTGCTGTCCCTTTGCCCAACCTCTCTCTTCCAAAGTCTCCGGTCTGATGGGTTTCATGCAATTCTCGTTCACTTTCATTTAGTTTCCTGGAGAGAGGAATAAAACTAAAGGTGAAGAAAGTGGGGGAACTGGCTAAACCCTGTGCGTATTTGCTGTCCAATTGGATTGGGAAGGCTGATGTCCCCCAGGTAATTTTTGGTGGGGAAATGCTGTTGGCTGCCTGACCTGATAGAGGTGCATGCAGAGAGAGGGCAGTGTGGGAGAGAAGGAAGGAAGGCAGCAGCTTCAAAGACAGGGAAAAAGGCCTGATTTAAGTCATGCAGGTGGTGGTGGAGGACTTGATTTGTGGACTCAATACTGGAGAGACAGAAGGTTGAGCCTGCCCATGGAGGCAGTCCTGGTGCCTGTCAGATCAAGCACAGTGCAGATGGCACAAGTGAACTGAAGCAGGAGAGGCAACTCCTGGAGATGCTGTGGGGTCTCAGGAGCTGGAGCTGTGCCTTCTTCTCAAAGTCTGTGGCTGAGGATGGCATGGGCTGTTATTTTTTAATAGGGTAATATTTATGCTGCCCCCAGCTCCCAAGTGGGATGAATCACCGGGGAGCTATTCCAGCCAAAGGGAGCAAGATTTGTCCGACTCCTTGCAGTTCAGACCCACTTTCTAAGGCGGGAGTTTGTTTTGTTTACTTCTCTGGAGAGTTTGATTCATGCGGCTTGACACGGGACTCAACCCAAAAGCAGTGCCTTAGAAAGCAGCAGCGTTATGGATGGACAGACTCCAAAAGGTCTGAAAGTTCAAGACACATAATCGTCAAGACATATTCTTGTTTATCTGAAACCCTTGGGAACCTGCAACAAATTATGGATGGGCTCGTGAGAGCCAAAGACTGGGATTTGCTTTTCCTTCCCACTCTGGGCCATGCTGGGAAGAGGCTTTGGAGGAGAGCAGTGGTCTGAAGAGGCCCCCACCAGACCTTGTGTTGGAGCCCTGATCCCCGTGCCACATCGCCAGCTTTGGATGATGTGGGGTCAAATCCAGCTGATGTCAGCAGAAACCAATCAGGCGGTGATTTGTGAGGAAACTAGGAAAATCAGGAAGGGCCCGATTTCACAGATTCACAGGTGCAAACCCTTGGGCATCAGTGGGATGGGACAGCCTTTGCTGTCTTGTGCAGGTGGGCAAAATAACTTGATTTTCCAATCTGGTCAATGGAGATGACCCAATCCACACGATGGAGACGACCCTTGCTCTGCAGACGTGACTACCAAGCACATACCATGCTAATGTTTCAACAGCATTTTAAGGTGTAAACTGCTGGGTAACACAAACCATGAAAATATTGAAAATAGGAAGTCAACCAAAGACTTCAGGGTCTGAAACTATTTGCTTTCAGATCCCCTTTAGGAAAGGAGGCAAAGACAGTAAGGACACAGCTGATAATTCCCAGAGTGGTTGGTGTGCCTCTAGGGCTGTGGTTTTAATGAAGCAAAGCCCTGAGCAACAGAATCAGTGCATGCCCTTCCCTCCTGCTTTGGCATTTGTTTCTGTCCAGGCTCATCTTCACAGTTCAGCTGGCACAGCTGCTTGGCCACTTGGTAAATCAGCCCGAGGAATAGAGCCAGATTTTAAAAAAAGCACCAACAACAAAAACTCTGCTATTTTCCAAGCTTCCCAAAGTGCTCTCAACATCCAGGTGTAGGACAATGTGAGACTGCAACCATCCAGGACACCCACTACTCTTTGTTGCAGGCATATTTTTATTCCATCTCCAACTCCAAATCAAATCAAAACATGCTCTTTCCAAAAGTGAAGAAAGGGATTTTTTTTTTTTTTTTTTGAAGACCACAAATATTTGAGGTTTTCCTTGTAAAAGTGGTTACATGCTGCAAGCACTATTGCATGCTGATGATGAGGCAAGCTCTAAACCCAGAACAACCAAAAAGCATTTAAACCTCTGGACACCACAGCGGCCCTCAGCTGCGATGTGAATTTGCAGCCTACACCAAGGGGTTGAAGATGGAGGGTTTGTGTCTAGGGAAAGTGCTAAAGGGATTGAGTATAAAGCAGTGCTGCACCCAGCTCTGACCAAGGAAAGCTTAAGATGCTGCGCCCTGGAGAAGGGCAGGCTCCGGGGGATCCCATCCATGCCCACAAACACCTGCAGGGAGGTGCCGAGAGGCCGGAGCCAGGCTCTGCTCAGGGGGGCCCAGGGCCTGGCCCAGAGGCCCCGGGCCCAGCCTGGAGCCCAGGAGGTGCCTCTGAGCACCAGGAAGCACTTCTGTGCTGGGCGGGTGCCGCAGCCCTGGCCCAGGCTGCCCAGAGAGGGGCTGGGGGCTCCTCCTTGGAGAGCTCCCAAAGCCGCCTGGACGTGGTGCTGGGCCCCCTGCTCTGGGTGTCCCTGCGGGGGCAGGGCTGGGACCAGAGGCCCCCAGAGCTGCCTCCCAGCATCAGCCAGTCTGGGGTTCTGTGCTAAGGCAATCAGATCAAAACTAGTCTAATGAGAGCCCAGCCAAGAGGACTGGCAAACAGTTCTGCGGAGAGCTAAACCTGATTTTCTCTATCCATTGCACCTAATCATGCCCTTTCCCACCCACACGCATACTGCCACCTCTTCATAGCATTTACGCCTCTCATTTCAGGGCGCATTGCAAAGCAAACAAGATGATAAGAGCCCAGCTCTGGTGTATTATTTCAGCCACAGGAAAAGTGCATTGCAAGAGTTCAGGCTCCTGCACTTGGGAGGCAGGAGTGGGGAAATCTGCGTAAAGATGGGTTTTCCAGAAGCAGGTCTTAATTAACCAAAGGAAGCAAGGAAAGCAGCAATTAGACAGCTGCTCCAGCCCTAGAGGGCAGCACAAAATAATAAATAAAAATTGGAGCTTGCAGGCAATCTGAAATCATCTTCTGCATGACAAAAGCATCCCTTTTGCAATGGGAATTTTTACAAGCAGGTCTGGTAGGCTGAGCACTGCGTACTCACTGCCAGAAGTTCAGAGAGGTCCAGGTGCTTGGACCCCTCTGCCTTTATCAATCTCCCTATCAATTTCCCTGGCCTTACACCAGGGAACCCACAAAAAGCCTTTAAGTCAGGTGTGTTGCAGCTGGCACTGAACCCCTGCCCTGCCACCAGACTGTAGCGCACACTGAGCAGTGGGACTGTTGCAAAGAGAATGAGCTACATCTTCTAGGACAGGTTTCAAGATGATGAGCTTTATATTTAGCAGCCGTGATTTTTAAACCGTTAATCCCCAAGCGCTTGTTTTCCTAACGATGCAGAAGACGATTTAGGTGCAGGGATAGGAGGCTGCAACCCTTCAGGAATGCAACTCGCAGACACAAAACCCTAAAGTAAACATGCCGCCCGCACCGCGCACGCAGCTAAACAATGGCATCGGCAGCGATAAGTCACTTATTCCCCAGGGCCTGGTCCCGACAGCTTCTCTGGCGAAACCCCCCCTGTTTCTCAACGCGTGCGCCTGCCCCGAGCGAGGACTTGAGGATGCCGCACAGTAGCTGACTCTGCTCGGAGCACGCAGCGGTGGCTAGGACCCAGCGAGAGCCCGGAGAGGAGTCCGGAGGAAGACAAGCAACTTAATTTAAAGCAGACACTGTCCCAAATAAGGTTATTTCCCTGAAAATGCCTTTGGTCTGAAGTTACAAGTAAACCTCTTGGTGTCCTGGATGGGTGAACATGAGAAGCTGAAGCACAACTTCCTTGGTACCAGGACTGAATTGCTGTTGGAGAGCTGGATATGCTTTCTGAAGACATGACAAGCAGTATATGGGGATGTGAGAAACCCTTGAAACAAGGTAAAAGTGGGATATTCTCTCTTTTTAACCCTGAGGGCTCTAACACGGCAGCAAAGAGTCTTGTGTAAAAAAGGATTGGAGTGGGGAGTTTGGTTTGTGTTTTGTGTCTTTCATGTTTAACCTCTCTTTGGCACAGGAGAACATCACTGTTAACTGCCTAGGTAGTAACAAGAATTACCTTTGGGGGAAATTTAGAAGGTGCTGCTGCTGTTAGCTACTAACAGGATCTGTGAAGTTGTCTCAGGTTTAACAATGTAAAAGAGATGGAGGCATATGTTGTTCTGCAGTGGGAACTGGACAAAGTGTGATTAAATCCTAGCTCTTCCTTGGTTTTCAAATTTTTTGGGAGGCAAACCACCGCCTTTGCCCTCTCATCTGTTAAATGGGCATGCTGACACGGCATGAGTTGCATGCTTTTTCTAGACGCTAAATTATTTGACCGACTTAATAAGTGTCCTTGGGGGTGTCACTCACTGAATCCACCTGTATTTTGCAGCTGTGGATGGGGCTGGGTAATTTTGGCAAGCCACCACAGAAAGCTGTGACATGAAACAGTTCAGAGCTCAGTCCTGCCCTGAGGTATGCTGGGATTTTTATCAGCGGGAGCGAACTGGCACCGTGCATGAAGCTGCTTCACGCAGCAGGGCTGAGCCTTGACGCCGTCCTACAGCAGGGCAATGGGGCTCCCGGGCACCTTCAGCTCTGCTGCGGGTGAAGGTGGGGAGCAGCTGATAGATGCCCAGAGAGCAGAGGCACGGGGACACAGCGCCGTGTCACGCTCGCTGTGGGAAGGGAAGGGAATCTCCGTGAGCACGGGTGTAGTGCTGTGCCACGACGAGTGGCTTACCCTCCTCTGGACTGAGTCTCATATTTGGAGAGCAGCATGTGCCAGAGCTTCAGGGCTCCAGGGTGACAGCCACCTTAGGAACACCTTCAAGGACAGCGTCCTTGCTTGCTACGGATCTGTCTTCCACGGCAAGACATTAAATCACATTCTTGTGTTCAAATACATCCATTTCCCACAGCCTTTATAATTTATAATTTATAATTTAGGAAGTTAAAAAACATATTAAGACCCTGGATTGTGTCAGGGTTATCATTTAAGATGATTTTAAGGGACAATTAATGATTTAAGGGACAATTTTTAGCACTGGCAGCATGACAAGAGAAGACATTGCAGACTGCATGGGACGTACGCTGTCCGTCAGGGTGGTGCCTTGTTGTGGGTAATATCCATGGAAATTTCATCAGCCTAATTCATTGGATTTAAACAGAAATAATTTCCATTTGAAGGCTCTGAGTAAAGACTTGTAATTTGCACGTCAACAGTATGTTTGTCTTTTCTCTCAGTTTCAGCAAACTAATACCCAAACAATACCCATCATTTTCTCCTCTAACGCCCTTGCACAGAGTGCCCAAGCACCCACCCCCAGAAACCTGGACAATGAGGAACAAAGGGGGAATGGCAGAGACTGTATAGATGGTGGTATCAGCAATTCCTTCTTCCATAGGATGATTTTGGAGTATTTTGCAAACAGCAATTTAAAAGGTTGAGAATGAGCATCCTTTGTCTTGTTCTAGAGATGGGGAACAGACTTTTGATCCAGCTGCTGACCCCCAAAGACAAACTCCAAGCTCTCTCACCTTGGGCTCCCAGATCATTATCCATCACTAGTTGTCTCTCTAAACTGGAAGGAATATGCAATCTGAAAACAAAGCATAAATCAAAGGTCTAAACTTCTCCAGTTTCTCCTTTTCTAGTGCACACCTCTTTTCTCTGGCTGGGAGGCAGAGGGATGTGTGCTGCTGCACTCAGAAGGTTATAGAAACGTGCCCAACTATGACATGGTGCTGTATCCTCAAGGGAAAGCAGTGGAGGGTGTGAGCAGCCCACTCTTAAGGTCCTGGTGCACCTGGGCAGAACTGGATGTCCTGGGGTGGCAGGGGCTGACCTGGTGGAACCCCCAGGAGACTTTATCCCATGGTGAACCTGTTGGCGTTACTGTTCAGCAGTTGCCATTGCTGGCTACCAGCTGCATCCCTCAAACAGTGACTAAGCGGAGGGATCTCCACCAGCTGGGAATGATCCCATCTCCTTCCAGCTTCGTGACGCTCTGTGGGTGGAAGCCGCTGAGTAACGGTACGTGGACGCCGTCTTTTGGCGGCACATGAGAATGAGATTGGCGTACATTTGGAGCTCGCTGGATGCAGGCTTGCTCCTGGAAAGGCTTAAGAGCTGTGCTAGCTGAGCACTGCTGTGTGGCTTCCAGTCGGGAGCTGGTGTGTTTCTCAGTGGCTCTGGATGTGGGCAGGACCAGTTTAGATCTGCCTGCAAGAGGTTATACGAATACAGGCAAATTCGGCATGTTTGCAACAGGGGGTGATATATAGAGGTGCTGTCTGGAGCTAATGTCAGTGGTGATAAAAGCTTTGATAAAATCTATTCACTTTAAATGAGATACAGTCCCTGTGCCTATAATTTCCCAATCTACAAAGCAGAACTGCAAGCACTTTGCCAGGGTCTGGGAGTCTGAATTCCTACCAGATTGGTTCAGCTTGAAGGCTTTGCCATCTCCAGCTGCACTGAGATGTGCTTTGCAAAACCTGGACATTATGTTGCTAATTCTTTTGCCTCTCTGAGCATCATTTATTAAAAGGTAAATGACATTCGTGGGGCTGAACCTTAGTGGATCAAACTACTTGTTTTCTGGTCAGCAGCCTGAGACATACAGATCCTCATCTCTTCCTGAAAACCTCTTTCCCTTATCATTTCTGAATTAGCTGTTGTGATATTGAAGTCTCATGCTCAAACTCAGAGGCTTCATAAGGGTCCATTGACATCTCAGGCTTGAACTCACAGAACTCATTGGTGTCCTTCTAGAAATGTGCTGTCCGGAAGGATGAAAGCTTTCCCTTGGCCTTGTTTCCATTTTTCTCCCATTGCCCCCTGACAGGCCTCCCAGAGTTCTTTATTCCTTTTGCAGTTATTTTTCTGTGCTCTTTTCTGGAGTCCCTTCCACACAGTTAAACTCTGATGAATCCTTCATTTCACACAGATCCACTCAATTTTGTATCTGCCTCTCTTTTAAGGCATCAGCTGTCAAATGTATTTAAATGCTTGCCCATACCTGGGATGTGTAAAATGGAAGACTAACATTTGGACAAAAAGTTCTCAGTCCATTATTTATTTAAGCTGTTTATATTAACGCAACAAATCTGGATGCACAGTGACTAATGAGTGTGTAAAAGCTCTTCGACATTGTTGGGGGTAAGAGGAGTGGAAACTGTTGTGGATGGAAATGGAATATTCCCAAATCTTGTTTCTGATCAGCACCCATTCACTTCCATCAGGACTTGGCACCTAAAACTCCAGTCCAATTAAAAGTACCTGAGCTGCCTCTATGGGGAGAGACAGGTGGCTCTAGGAGGTCACTTGGTCTTCCGTGGTTGTCTATCTCCATGACACCAGTCACACTGCCCAGC
This sequence comes from Anseranas semipalmata, assembly GCA_013399115.1. Taxonomy (NCBI): domain Eukaryota; kingdom Metazoa; phylum Chordata; class Aves; order Anseriformes; family Anseranatidae; genus Anseranas; species Anseranas semipalmata. The sequence continues at coordinate 142,595 of VXAA01005852.1, read as the reverse complement.
TTGGGCACCTGGACTTCAGTGGGTGACCTGGGTATCGTGTGGTAGCAGCTGAAATCACACCAGGACAATCCCATGAGATGCCTTGGACATTCCTTTCAGGTCCTTATGTAGATCTCTCTTTTCCCCACTTAGCTCAAAGAGATGCAAATGTACATTGGTGGGTTGCAAAAGCTGTAGGCTCAAAGATGGGCTAATTAATTGTACTGCATACACACCTCTCTCTGCTTGATGATGTTCTGGTACCAGCTTTCACAAGGATGCATGAGACAACTGTGGTGTCGTGTTTGACATCTAGCATGATTATTTTTCCCTGCAGAACCATGAAACTGTACGTCGTCTTCCTCCTGGCATTGGTGAACAGAGGGATCTCTAACTACAGGCCTGCAGAGGGGATGCCCTGTGAAACGGTAAGGCTACCTCCCTCCCCGGGCACCTCGAGGTCCCCGATGGGGCTGGGACCCCTTTGTTACAGGCACTGCACAAACAATGAGGGTCTCTGTGAAGGGTCCCCTACAAAGACTGGTTGGCAGAGGTGGGCTTTGCTGGGTTAGCGGGTGCTCTGCAGACTGTTCTTGGGTTACATCCATCCCTCGCTTAGCGACAGCACGTACAAGGGGAAAAAAGGGAAGTGTCATTGTCTCTGTTTTCTTCTAAGGGGGAGCTGGTTGAAAGAAATTTGACCTGATTTCCCCAAGACTGAACAGGGAACCTATGACTGAGACAGAGAAGGAACTTAGACTTAAAATCTACTCCTTTATGTCAGGCCTAAGTTCTCTGTGTTTTAAATAGAGCGTTTTCTGTGAAACACATCTATACCAGCTTTGGTAATAATGGTGAGTCTGACCTCTGCCCTGACACACCATTGCTGCCAGGGGAGTTGCACCTGACTTCTGTTGGAAGTAAAAAAAGGTGACAAAGCCTCTGTCTCCTGTATGAAATTTGCTCCTTGAATTTTTGCAAGCACCTGGTATAATATTACAAATGTTATTCATAGGTGAACTTGCTCCCTTCCCTATTCAAGTGTTGCTGACAGTAACAGGCCATTTAAAAATACTACTTTTTTTTTTTTTTAATGTTGAAGCTGTTCAGCACAAATCCTTGAGAATTTCCAAAATAGGGAAAAAAATAATTTGCTAGCTGTACACATCTCCCTTATGGGACTCATTCCATTCCTGCCCACCCTGCTGTATTGCTGCACTTCCTGAATTCCAGAGAAATTAAGACCTAGTATATATAAAAAGATCTTGGGAAGGTGACTGGATAACTCAATTCATTGGCTGTCGAGGGGAGACTGATGAAACCACTGTAAACATGACAACTTGGGTCCCATGTATCATAGTCACATGAATGCCGGGCGAGACATGCAATAATCCAAGCAGATTTCGCCCCGTCCCGTTTCTTGATGGGTCACAGATCAGGCTGATTGCTGAGAAGTAAACACATGCTTGTTTCCACCACTCCACTGTAAACTGCTTCCAGCAGGTCAACTGCGCAGGCCAAAAACCCAAGGCTGTACGCAACGAGGCTGGGATAAATTCAGCCCCAACTGAAAACATGCTGCAGATGGGGGCTGGGATGCTCATCTGGTACAAATTAACAGCTCAGCATCGCTTAAGTCAGTGGAGCTTTGCAAGTCCTCATTCACTCAGCGTTTGGTCAAAGGGAAGGAGGAGGGTGTAAATCCAAACACTTTTTCACGCAGCTTAAAGAAGCTGCTGGATTAGTTGATGTGTCTACTGGGAGTCCTACTTACTTCACAGGATGATTTTTCATCACAGCCTCACTGTTTCACACTTTACTTTCCCCATGGTGACACCTTTAAAATAACAAAGGCTCAGAGATGGAAGCTTCCATCCTAGGTCTCCTGGAAGTGGCACGGGTCAGAAACCTGTTCCCTTCATCGCTGGTGTCCTTGTTGGTGAACCAGTCTTGTAAAAGAGGTTTTCGGAGGTAAAATGTCCTTACCAGGCCTCTGACACCGGATTGAGCCGCACTGATTAAAGAAGCCATCACCTATCTATTGAGCAGCTGCTAGCCGTTTGCCCATTTGCAAGACAACAAGGCACATGCAGGGGAAAGGTTTTCAGAAAATTGCACATTACCTTGTATCAAGGTTGTGCAAGAACATATGCTTACCAGTTCTCACGGGTCAGCCAATGTGTGGTACCAGGGCCAATTGCTAAGACTTTATTGGGCAGCTAAGCCTCCACCTGGGCAGCTCTTCTAGAGAATGGGCACGGACACCTTGCAAGTGCGAGCTCACCCCAAGCAGCTCCAGCCCAAATTCTTTGGTTCAAACACTCGAGAGCTGATATGGGAAAACACGGGCTTGGGTCCAGCTGCTTTGTTTGCAGGGCCGTTACTGAGGTGGGTGACAACTTCCACCCAGTGCTGAGCAGTGAAGAACTGGAGTCAGAACTCAAATGATGCTCAACTTTTGAGCTGTTGGGTCATTTTTTCACCAGCACCTGCATGGAGCCAGACACTCTATGCACCAAGTGTTCCGCACTGTAATATTCCTGCCAATGGGCTTTAATCAAACCAGTGACAGCACCGACAGAGCTGATGAAGTAGGAAAGTGAGACCAGCAAAAACTTCTTTTCCAGCCTCAGGCTGCCAACCCGCTGAGCTGCAGGGGAGAAGGGGAGATACACAGATGCCGTTTGCTCAGTCCCACCGAGAGGTGCTTCATCTTTCCTTCCTGGTGCTGATGAGAATGAAATTCATGCAGTTTGAGCCTGGAGGGAGAAAAGATGGTGCAGAACAGACTCGATAAGAAATTCAGCGATTATCAAAATAGTCAGTGAAAAGGAATGAAAGTTAAAAAAAAAATGGGAGGGGAAATGTTGTAGGAACAAATGGCAGACAGCAGGACGAATAGATTTTAACAGACCCTTTTATCACTGGGAGGGTTCGGTGCACGCAGATTGAAGGCCCGATCCTGCCAGATATGTGGTGAGCTGGGACTGACTTCTCCCGTGTGGACTTTAATGAAAACGAGCCAACTGGTGTTGATGGGCGTTGGATCAGGCCTTTGCTACGGTGCGGGGTGCCCAGAGGGAGCAGAGGGTGCCCAGTGCTTGCTGAGATCTGGCTCAAAGTGTGGGAAGAAATCTGGCATCTGCCTTGGCTGCAAAGAGGCTGCTTCTTTTTCACTCCGGATTTGTGCACCATTCTGGCTTCTCCCCCTTCCATAAACTGAACAAGAAGACACTTCCTGCTCCATTCTACGGGCCTCTGGGCTCAGCCCAGCTCTGTATGTGTTTTAGCTCAAAATGAGCAATTCGACACTGGTTTTGCAGGCAAGAAATAATGGCTGGAAGAAGTCAGAATATTCCCTTCTCTCTTTTTCAAATTTGTTTATTTTGGGGAGATCTGAAAGAGTTGGATAGAAAAAAGGAGTGGGTTCAGACTTTAATAAACCATTTATTTCACATCTTTGGGAAACTCGTATCATGGGAAGGACTGTGGAGCAGCCTGTGTATATCTAGAGTTTAGATGAGCACTTACATTTCTCTGTCACATTTTTATGTGCTCTCAAAAACACACATGATGCAAAAGAGAGTCACAAAATGCTGACTATTGCCCCACTTCTCATAAACAGACCTGCCACTTCATTCACCCAGAAGTTCACATGAAACAGATGGGTTATAATACTTTTTTTTTTTTTTTAATGTTTCTGTAATGTCTGAAAAGCTAATACAAAGCTTTGCGTCATGGAATCTGGATTCTGTTTCTTCACAAAAGTTAAGATTCACCAGATTTTTTCTTTCTTTTCTTTCTGATCTTTCTACAAACAGTACATGACCTGGTCACCCATGTACATTCATAACAAGAGTTTTCCTTCGGTAAATTAAATGCTGCCTAAGCCTTTCACATTCCGCTTCTTCCTGCTCCTGTAAGTTCTTCTTAATAACAAAATACAGCTTGACATTTATGCAAGGATGATTATCTTGATGTTTCCAGTGTTCCTTATGAACACACACTCCGAATTTTGCTTTGGACATAGATTCAGTCCAAGCTGCAATTAAACAGATGTGCATTGACCAACGGTTGAGTTTTCCTTACCCTGCTGCTGAGAAGTGGACAGAAAAGGTGTGACCCTCGCTGTATATCACAGCTTTTTTCCCCTCAAAAGCTGGCTTTACGTGATACGTCTTCCCTGTTGCATTGTGAGTGTCTTGTATGGATGGTGCATGGGGATGGAGCATATGGATAGAACATAAGGCATGCTCCCTGTGCAAGAAGATAGGAACTGTTGCCTTAGGGAAAGGATAAATATGGATGGTAAAACCAGGAAGAGCTTGCAGGTTTGCATCAGAAGTGTTTCAGTAGTTGAATGACCCATTTGGTTGAGGAAGCATTGCTTACCTAAGCCATGGCTAAAGGAAGGCACAATCAAGTATCTGAGGGGTGTGACTAACAAGGAGAGATCCTATGGTTTGTACCATAGGATTCTTATCTTTCCATGTCCTTGCTTCGGGAGCTAATTTACCAACAGAGAGGAGCCCTTCTAAGTATGACTTACTATTGCAAGTAGTTTGCAGAATCTAATAGACTGATTTAGGATGAAGCTGAGAAAAGTAAATATCAGGAAAAAAGTGAGGCAAGAGTACTTGATTGCAATGGAAAGAGGGGAAATACCTTCACTTGGGACTATTAAAATAAGCCTGGTAGAAAGGTATAAAAAGGACAATGTAGGTATCACATGCAGATACAACTCTACTGGTCTTTAAAATGAAATGAGTGTTATTAGCTGTGAAGAAGTGCTACGATGGCTGTGCTTGCTGTCTGAATGCTTGAAGAAAATAATGTGATCAGTGTTTCAAAAGAAGGGTCTGATTGGCTGTTGAATGTTATTTTCTTTACACTTCGTGCACATATATTTTTCCTGTGTCAGGTAACAACCCCTTTTCTCTCTTTTTTTCTGGCAGGCAAACTTGCAGGCATTTTGCCACAACAAAGACCTTCGCCAAATCCCTCATGAGTTCCACCCAAAAGTAAACAAAATAGACCTATCCGGAAACCTGATACAAAGGATCCCTGAAATGCCATTACCATCCTACACTTCCCTCCAGTGCCTGGATTTAAGCTCTAACCAGATAAGCTTCATCACGCCTGGAGTCTTTGCACACATGACAAGTTTGCTGGAAATAAATTTAGCTAACAACCACTTATATGAGTTTGCTCAGAATGGGACAGAAGGGATTGGACTTTTACCCAAGGTGGAAATACTGGACTTGTCTCACAACAGTCTCTACAACAGGATGGCTGAGTATTTCATTAAACAAGCTCCAGCACTGCGGTATCTTTCCCTGGCAGACAACAGTATTATAATGATATCCCACAAGATGTTTCAGGGTTCTCCCAGTCTTGTGGAGATAGATCTTCAGAGTAATATCATTATGGAAATAGAAGAAGGTGCTTTTGAGACTCTAGTGAATCTTTCCAAACTCAATCTCTCCATGAATTCAATTACTTGCATCTCTGATTTCAACCTCAGGCAGTTGGAGATACTTGACCTTAGCAGAAATAGCATTGAGTCCTTCCATACCACAGAGTCGGATGATGAGTATAGCTTAAGATGTTTGGATCTGAGTGAAAACAAACTGCTTCACTTCCCAGTCTTCCCCCAGGTGAACAAGCTGGTAACTCTGAATTTATCAAAGAATTTAATTCAGCTCAATGATGAATCGTCTCATAATAAAATGGACTATATGGAGAATGAATGGCTAGATGCTTCTTTTCATCTTCTTGATCAGAAGCAAAGTAGAAACAAAAGTTCTCTTAATTTATCCCAACTTGTATATTTAGACTTAAGCTATAATGAAATCAAATCCATTCCGAATGAATTCTTTGAATCAATGTTGTCTCTTCACACCCTTAATCTCAGTAAAAACTGTCTTCAGGCTTTTGCAGTAACTTACGACAGTACATTGATCTCCCTAACTGTCCTCGACTTGAGCTACAACACTTTGCAGAACCTTCTCCTGGATGCTGGCACGCTGTCAAATTTGAAGGAGCTCTATATTCAAAACAACCATCTTCAGACCCTGCAATTTGATATCTTCTCAAGTCTTCCTAGCCTCAGACTGCTTAATCTACAAAGCAACAATGTCAGTCTTTGCAGCATGTACTCAGGATTAGCTAAGCAAAGACTTGCTGGAGAGGAAAGTGGCTGTGTATCATTTGTTGATTCTCCTGCTCTTCAGTACTTGTGCCTAGCTGACAACATGCTCAACATCCTACCAGCATACACTTTCTACAAGACTTCTCTGGTTGTCTTGGATATCTCCATGAACCCAGGACTGAAAATCGAAGTTAAAGCACTATCAGGACTGGAACGGTCTCTCGAATACTTGTATTTACATGGCAATAGCCTGATAGAATTAAATATTGATTTGCCTTGTTTTAGTCACCTTAAACATTTAAACCTCTCTGAAAATCAGCTGAATTGGCTGCCTAAGTGGGGTAGTGACTCTCCACTGGAAGTTCTGGACCTACGGAACAATAGGTTTAGTACATTACAGAACAGCAATATTTTAGCATTAGAAAATTCTCTTAAAAACTTGTATCTCACTGGTAACCCACTCAACTGCTGTGGAAATATCTGGCTGTCATCAATGATCCAGAACAAAAATGTCCACATCCCCAACGCAGAGCATTTAATGTGCCAGTACACTCAGAACTTCGGGTACCAGGAGGAGATGCACATCGGGAACATTAGACCAGAAGACTGTGAAAAAGAGGATCTAAAGAAAATCAACTTCCTTATTATATTAACATTTGTGTTGGTTTTATCCGTGATCATCATTGGAGTGGGTTCATTTTTTTGCTTCCGCAGGCAGAACTTTAGCCATCAGTTTAAAGCATAGCACACAGATTGCCTTGAAAACTGAAGAAATCAGGTGCTACACTGCCGGTGTGTAGAAATGAAGGGTAAAATTCTCATCTTTGATTTATAACTGTGGATTTTAAGACAGTTTCAAAGCGCCCCTGAACAATTCTGCTACAGTGTTCTGGGATGCAGGGACTAAAAGGAGAATTTGCCGTGTTTTGTACTTGCTTTATTCACAAGCCGAACAGCCTAAGAATTTTATAGAGCAGTAGAAGAGACCCCTGTAAAGGCCTGCTGTTGTGAGGGAGGTGAAATTTATGATACTTTGTTGATGTCACCTGCATAGAAAGGCTTCATGTAAATTGAGTGATGTAACTGAATCACTTTTTTTATGACAGTCGTTGATGACATCAGCTGAGAAGGAAAGCCCTTCTTGAAGTGTTACACCTCCATGAGATATTTCACCTTGCACTGAGATTTGTTTTTTTCTTAACAGGTTAGAAATAACAGCTCCTAAACATTGAACTAAAATCATAAAAGCTGACACCAGGGCAGGCTAAAACATGGTCTTTCACTGTTTGAAACTGATTGAAAATCTCCCATGAGTTCCAAAGCAACGAGAATTTAGCTCAGTGAGCAAATTGCATTTCATGTCTGTTGTGCTCATGGCTACCATTTAGAAAAAACGCGGCTGAGCATGGGAACCAAAGATCTTAGTGGTAGCAAACCCTTTGGACACCTCCCTTTGCTTCTAGTATGACGCTGCAGCCACTGGGGCAAGAGACAATGGAGAAGATGAGATTAATTATACTAGTCTTGGCGCTAAACACCCACCAGGGGTGTAACAGAAATCTCAGGTGTGATACAGCTGCACTATACATTAGCCAGGCCTGCTCAGAAGGTCGCAGGTCCACAGTTCAACTCAAAGAGGAGAAATTTGCCCCTCACGTGCAATACATATTTAACTGGGTTTAATGTGAAGAAATTCATCTCTGAGGTAAATGCTTTCTAAAAGAAAAATCTTAGAGGACGAATTTCAACCAGCTAACATTGGACTGAAATGTTTATATTTCTAAGGAAAACTGTTGGGAACTCACTGCATACAGATGCATTTCAATGCAAAAAGATAACATATCTATTTTTAAAGTTCACAGGAGGTTAGACAACAAAAACATATTTTAAAGATACAAGTGTGAAGCAAGGTACAGGGAACCGAGTCCTGGGCCATTATTCAGATCAGAGGTCCACTATCTCTCCCTAAAAAGAGATTATGGTATAGAGGACCGATTGCAAGAAAATGTCTGTAGATCTTCATTCTGTGATGGGTTTAACATGGCCAACCCATTGTGTTGCTAAAAGCAGACGCTGACATATGTTATGTCCCATGCTCTGATAGCAGATTCACCCTTTTAAAGTGAAGAGAAGCTCACCAACAGTGGGAGCCTGACCTACTTATGGCATCCAATGGCTCTGAAAGGAGCTGTGTCAGGTTTTCTGTTAATGCCAGGAACTGTACATTTAGGCACATAAGAGAAAGTGAAGTCAAACCAAAACCTGTCCAGGTGAATAACTCAGAGTCAAATTGCTGCTCCGCTTCTGTTTCTTCCAGCTAGTGAATGTCAAACTTCACACACTACAAAAAGATGTATAATTCTATTTTTAAAGCAGATATGTAAGAAACTGGCTGGTAGATTTTGTTGTGGGATTTTGTACAATAAAAACACCTTCAGATTTTGTAAAATACACAGGGATGTGAATACATTAAAGCACCAGCTTGGAATACTCCACAGATGAAAAGCTATGTCTTCCTATTTTTTCTATGGTGTTCAGACTCCACCTTAGGTCTATACCTTCTAGTCCCAAAGCAAGGACAGCTGGTATATACTTTAGAGTGCAACCAATGAACATCAAGGAGATCTACTGAAGATGCAGGCAGGTGGTGTTGGAATAATTCATTTGCACAGTCAGCAGCACCAGGACCTGATCTAACATCTGCGAATCACAGAATCAGTCCCAGAATGGTGGAAGTTGGAAGGGGCCTTTAGACCTTATCTGGTCCAACCCCCTTGCTCAAGCAGGGCCACCTAGAGCAGGTTGCCCAGGACAATGTTCAGACAGTGAAAAGCCAATGGAAGCCAACACTATGCATTGGCTCAAGCTTTTACTCTTCTAGGAGAAAGTTTGCACAAGCAGCAATCCTGGGGCTTCATTGGAAGCCAAATGCTGAAGTTTGTGACCTTCTTCTTTGGTGTGAAAGCAAGCTTTGCTGTGTGCCCAGACATGGGCTAATTTAGCCATACACTGAGTTCATGCCTTTTGTGTCAAGCACAGAAAGATTATATCTCCTTCTGAGAACTAGTATTAGCTTGGCTGCCATGACCAGAATTAGTTAATAACCTGACGACAGAGCCAAACCCATTTAATTAACAGTTTTAACACTGCTTTTGTTTGGCTCTACCAAAAGGAAGCGCTTGTTATTACTAAACATCTGGGACTAATTAGACTTCTATTGACTTCCATGGGAGCAGAAACAGCTTTCTCGAGGAATAAGCCCTGCGAGTAACATGCGGCATGGCTCATTTGGATTTCTCTGTTAGCAGCATAAGCAACCAAGTGACGTGAGCCTGCTCCAGACAGTTTGGATATTTTAGATGGGATGAGAAGCATGAGGGGAAGGAAATATGAATAAAGGGACAAGGAGAGGGAAAACAGGGAAAAATGGAAGATTTCTATGCTCTTATTCTTCAAAATAGGGGTACACATACATTAGCCCCCAATGTTGAAACCCAAACATCAAAGTACCTGATCCTGCATCAAATGTAGCTGTTACCCACACATTGCACATCTTCCTACCACTTAGCCATATTATCCTAATACGTTGGAAGGATACAGGTAGCTTGGACTTTGATTTTGTAACCTCAATTTACACCCTCATGCATTGCTCTTTCATAAAGTCCCTGCAACAACATCTATTAACTCAAAGGGAGTTTATGCTACTCAGCCAAGGAATATCCTTCTGGGATTCTGAGATGTGTAGTACAGCATGTGCAGCATGTAGGATTTATACAGCCAATGCAACTTTTTTTTTTTTTTTTTCCGTGCAGCAAGTAGCTTCCTCTCTGTGGCTGTTTGCATGGAGCAGAACAACAGATCTCCTTCAAAGAATTCCTATTACAGTTTGCTACGCATGAGACACTAAGTGGTTCCTGTGGTTTGTTCCCAAAAACGATTCTCTGCAGTGGGGTCAGATAGATATAAGTACTGGAAGCACTGGAAAACTCCCAGAGAGGGTCCCTGAAAGTTCAGCAAGTCATGACTCATTTGGTCAGCCACGGAAAGTCAAGTCCCAGTTTCCAAAGGCATGAGCTCTTCCTGCAAAGCCAAGACAAAACAATACCCTAGCAGAGTACAAAGCCTCTGATTCCAGAGCTCTCTGCAACAACCCTAATCAGCCCCGAACAAGCCACTGGGTTACCACCAAAACCAGTCCGTGCCTCCTAACATTTCAGGAGGCCAGAGCATTTTCTTTCCTGTTCCTATCTACTCCCTTAGCCATTCAGTACCCTTTTACTTGTTTGAGGAGAAACAAACCAAAACCACAACCTAAATCCCCTGTATCTCCACATGAGAGAAAAACATATGTGTTACCTTGCATGGTGAAGTATTCTCTGGTCATATCTATTATTTTCCATAAACAATTGCCGATTCTGTTTGTGCACATGTGCAAAGGCTCAGGCACGCACAGGTCACTATAAGAAATACATCACTTAAGGATTAACTTTGCTTAAGCTAAATTAAAACAGCCTGTACTAAATGATCTATAATAGAAACCAGCTTGTGGCACCGGTGCCTGTATATTCCTGTTTCATGCCTGTCTGAGTGAACCAATTTGATCAAGATTTTCAAAAGTGACCAATGATGTCTTTCAGATGCCTACATTTTCAGCCTGCATCTGGCCAGTCCTGAAAGAAGCCTGATTTTCCAAAAATGTGCATGCATCTCCTCTCAAAACCAGACCTCTGAAGTATGTCTTATACATTCCCCCACAAAACTGAGGCTGGACAGGTTCATACACCCTTCTTTCACTTGAAGCTTTCCTTGCCGATGATAGCTGCCCACCATGTCAGAGTTGTGATGCGCATTTGAAGAGCTGAAATACAGCAAAGCTACTCACTAACAGCTCCTCTGCCCTGTTGTCTGCTCTCTGAAGGACCAAGTTAAATAACTCATCGCTCACAGAGCAATCGTTCACCTACAGTGGTGGCTTCATTTGGGTCAAAGAGGAGAATTATCCGTAAGGAATGAGCAAAAATGAAGTTGAGGGTCTGCAGCTTTCTGGCAATGCCACAACTATCCAGCTGGAGCAGATTTTGGTCTCATGGGTCATGGCTTGGTGAGGGACCAAACAGAGTTGGCCAAGAAACAGGAGAAAATGGGGATGAGTGGAGCTGAGAGCCATTGGAGAGTTCAGGGGGAAAAATGAGAAAGGGAGAAAATAAAGTGTTGGTGTAATTCTCTCCAAGCCAAAAAGCATCGTGGAGAGCTGAAAATCCTCCAGAGGAACAGGCAGTAAGGAGCACATACCCACTGCTCCCCAGCCCAAGAGGTTAGAGCAGATCTGTGAAGTTTCAACACCTCTCTTTTAGTGGAAAAGTGAGGAGAGAGCCTAGGAGGTGGATAATAGAGGAGCAGAAATGAAGGATGATAAAATAAGAAATGAAAGATGGAAAGGAAATGGAGTAGAGAGAGGGTTTTAGTACAAATCAGTTCTCCACGATGAGTAACTGAGAAGTATAACAGGAAGCTGGAGGGGTGGGAAAAGGTTTGCGTGGAGGCTGTCAGAGCCGAGCTATGCGGAACAGAGGGAGAGCCGGGTACCTTGGCTGGGTGACACGCTAGCTGCCCACAAATATGTGATGCATGTAAACAGAGGAGGACATCATCTCATGAGGGGTGACAAACAGGAGTATATAGTAACCGGGGAAACAGGGCGAAACTGAAATGGGAGGTAAGAGCAATTTAGCAAAGAGCTTTCCGAGAAAGGCCCATCAGGCTGTGCAACATTCTTTCAAAAGCAAAGGCATTTGACAGCTGATGCAACATGATATTAAACAAAACTTTGGCAAATATAAGGGAACAGTCCTGCAGAACTGGGAGGGAGAGTCACTTTTCTCCCAAGCTATTGATCATGGCTGTTTTGTTGTATTGCAGAGCCAGGTTAGTTCCACAGATTTTCTCCTCCTGTCCATTTCTAGCTGTCATTACATCAAAGACATGCACTTTCCAGGCTCAAAAGTGGTATCAAGAGTTGCTTTGATGCCATGATTGTCTCCAGGAGGGTGAATGACTTTTGCAATAGCAAACAGCAAAGGTGACATCAAGAAATGTCCCTTTATGAAGAAACGTTCTGGAAGGTGACACCAGAAGAGATTCCTCTCTACTGTTTCTAACTTCCCTGTAAAATGGAGTGGAGAGGAGAGTTCAAGGTCCTGGAGACAAGACCAGAGAAGGAGAGAAAACCATTTTCATGAAGAAAACCCACCAAAGAGAAGAAATTTTTTAACAGGTAACTGAACAGGAGGCATAAGGTGGGGAGAACAGAAGGGGAATAAGCACAGCTAAATCAGGAATTTGGAAGATGAACAAGGAAGGAATGGTTGGGAAGAAATCATGAATCAGAAGGATAAAGTGCATCATTAAAGGACAGAATTAAAGGCAAGGGAAGCTGCACACTGCTTTAAGCTAAATTCCTGTATTTAAGCTGTATTTCTTTACTGTGGGGACAGTACTGGGGGGTGACATTGTTTAACCCCTTCATTTGAGATCTGGCTGATGGGACAGGACCTTCACCATGCTTGTGGATGACACCAAGTGGAGCTGTGATTGCCATGCTGGGGCAGAGTGGCTACTCAAAGGGGTATCCCATAGCAGAGGGATGGTCCTACAGCAACTTCATGAAGTTCAGCAAAATAAGAGCTAAGACCTGCACCTTGGGCAAAACAAGCTCATGCAACACTCCAGCCTGGGGACAAGCTGACCAGCAAGTAGCTTTGCAGAAGAGGACCTGAGGGCCTTGGTGGACAAGTTGTCCATGGATCAACATCATGGCCTAGTGACAATGAAATCTAGCTGCATACAGAGCTGTATTTACAAAAGCTTATTCAGGAATTCAATGTAGGTTGTTATTCCCCTCTATCTGGCACCTCTAACATCACATCTGGATACTGTGTCTGGCCTTGGGCCTCCCAGTGCAGAAGAGATACTGACAAACAGGAGCAAGTCCATTAGAGGCCACCAAGATGGGTGGGGGTCTGGAGCATATGATATCTGAGAAAGAGACAGAAGGAACAAGGTTTGCTCAGCCTGAAGAAGAGGAAACCTTAGGGGGAAATCTTTTAGCAATACTGGAAGGGCAGTTAGAAAGAAGACAGCACTGGCTGTTAGTCAACATCTAACATTGAAGTTGGCCCTGTTCTGGTCAAGGAGCTGGACTGGAGCTCTCCAGAGGCTCCTTCCAACCTAAATTATTCTATGAGTCTCTGCAAAACAAGGAGAACGGGTCATGCTTTTAGGTGGGGAATAGATCAGTAGAGAAAATTCTGAGCATCAGAGTCTGTTGGTGGTATCTACTTCCTGCACTGAAGCTGTAGAAGGGATTTGGCAGTACAAGTGTCCAGAGAGATGGTAAAAGTGGTTGATGATGTCAGAATCAGGTGGAGCTAGTCAGAACATGCATGTCTGAGTTCACATAATATTTGCTTTAAATATGTATATATAACTCAAGATTAAAAAAAAAAAATGGTTTCAAAATATTCCATGAAAATTCTGAAGAATGTGAAGTTGGGCATTGTTTGCTTTGTAAGGCCAGAGCTTCAGTTTGAATTCAGTTATTCTTACTGCAGTAAGCACATTCTCATATAACAACAACCACAACATCCACAACAACAACCGTAACAACAAATCATTGCAACATTCAGTTCAGTTTTATTATCTTTGTTCTGGAGAAGATGAGGAAATGTTTCAATCAGCTAATGCTAAATAGTATCCCCCCCTATTTTCACTAAAATAAAACAAAAGTAATTTTTTGGCTGTTGAAACTAATAAATCTTTTCATGTTTTGACACATCAAGTAGCGCTGGGGCACAGGAAGAATATAAGACAAAATAATGGCAGTAACCTTTTGAAATTCCAGAAGACACCTATGAGGTAAGATTTTACTTCAATTTTTTTTTTTGTTTTGTTATAAAACTCTCTTCCATCATAAGTACTCATATCATAATTGGTGCATTTTTATAATATTTACAGGTTTTATGAAACAGTTATTAAACAGTTAAACTGTTATTAAACTCCATTGTTTTTCACTTTAAAATGTTGTAACAGCAACTTTTGACATGAGTTGTAGATCGAAGAGTTTCAGAACCCCAGCTTCATTAGTTGGTGCTTACTCTTTGAAAAAGCTCTTTGTAACAGACCTCAGCAGATGTTTCCAGACTTAAGTATGCCATTCTAGACCATGTTTCCTCTAATCTGTCCCGCATGCTTTGCTAGAGACATCAGACAAGTCCATAGCATTGCTGAACAGGACCCATCACCCTTAAATCAAGCTCCTTTCCTGTTTGGGAACAATGATGCCAAGGGAGGTGAAGGGCCGGAAAGGTATTTTGGTGCTTTAATTGCCACACCAGGTATTTATGTCCACAGTTTTACAGTCCTTGTTCACAGAACCAGAATCACAGAATGATTTGGATTGGAAGGGACCTCTGGAGGCCATCTGGTCCAATGCCCCAGTTCAAGCAGGGCCACCCAGACCAGGTTTCCCAGGACTGTGTCCAGATGGCTTTTGAATATCTCCAAAAACAGAGTCCACAACCTCTCTAGGCAACCTGTTCCAGTGATGTTCATCTTCTAGATGGTGCCTACAGTCCATACATGACTACTGTGTTTGATATCAAAATTCCCTGTGCATTTAACATTCTGCTCCTTGCCGTATGCAGAAATGCCACAGACAGCACAAAGTCACTTATATTTGTATAAGTTCCAACAGGGCTCACATGTCGACCATCTGTCTGCTAAGGTTCCTAAGCTGGTATATGTTGCTGAAGCACCACCACTAGATAAAGCTCTGTAAAAAGTGCAGCTGGAAGTAGAGTTGCCATGATAGCTCCATGCCTAGACTGCCAGTTCAATTCTCTTCCATACACTGGGACTAAAAACTGTATTTCTGTTCCTCAGTGTCCTCCTTGCCAGGCCAAGGGGGGTGCTTAGTGGGCCCTACCAATTTATCCTCAAATTTTTTCTTAATTTGTAGCTAGTTGCACTCCTTAAGGAGCACTTAAATAATCCCTGAAGAAGGGAACAGTGCCCTCAACACAATGAATTGGCCACTGGGACTACAGTAGGCAGCAGGCGAAGGCTGGACGAGACAGCTGGGAAGTACTGTGCTCCCATATTGCCCAATGTGCTGATCAAAACAATCCCCCTCCTGCACAAGAGGAAATGGAACCAGGGTGTGCCATACTATACATGGTGCTCTAAACTCTATGCTACAGGAGCAAAAGGAAAGAAGAGCCACCACATCATCCTGCCACCACGTTTCATAAGGAAGGGGTGTTGCTGAAGAAGATCTAGAGATGTGAATCACCAGTAGTCAATGCTGTCTCCCTCTGCAGTCCAGATAAAGGTCTTTAAGTCACAGACAGAGATTAAAATTTAGGTGTCATCATGAAGGATTATGACATCTGAGTCCCCCGATGCACATCTTAATTCCCCTAGGGCATTTACATCTACGTGAGCTGGAGGCTGGGACTCAAGTCTTCTAGGAGACCCACAGTTCTGCCACCTAGTGAGCTGAACCTCTCTTCATCCATCAGTTGTATCAACTATATCTCCACCAGCTCACATGGTGATGTCTACATCTAGATGCCTACATTTATGTATCTTAACCCAGAGCTAAATGCTTGAGTCACTTGCCTAAACATAGGCAGCCAGTTTAGTCTATGGCAAGAAACCGGTGCAATTTGGGATGTTCCTGGGGCTTGGGCTACATAAATACAGAATTTTCAGGTGTGATACGGCATCCAGAGGAAACCTAGCTATTCCTGAGTACCAGCTGGAGGCCAGGCAGCATACCCCATGGTATCTTGAAGGCCACCAAACACCAGTTTGTGGGCATTCAGTCAAGCCCCATTGGATAAGACAGTGCAAGTCTGTTGGATAAGTCAGAATTCATTTGAAGAACAGGCACTCCAGGTCCTTTGCTTTATCTGATTGTTATATTAGATCTGCTCTCTGAAGCCTGATGTCAGTTTACCCTCAAAACCAGAAATCAAGACCAATTTTCAACCAGGAAGGTTTTGCACAACTCTCTGCCTCTGTAAATTCCATGTTATATTATCTGTTTTTCTTCTTTTCCCATGGTGTAATTGCTTTTCCAGCCTCCTGCTTCCTTAGACTGCTCATGAGGAAGCTTTCTAGTGGATACCATAGAAGTGCAATGACATCACATGTTTGTGTGCTACAGAATGTGTCACTTCATTTGGTTTGCATCATGCACTTCCTACTCGTCTTCAGTAGACCTCTGGACTTACCCACACAAGGTATTTTCAGATGTCTCCTAGCACTCCTAGCAGAGTACCTGAGTGCTGCACAGTTAAACAAACCACTTGCTGTGGTCTATGGAGGAATGCTTTCAGCATCTCACGGCCTAAATGTTGTTGTTTTTTTTTTCCTTACCACTTCTTATTTCACAACTTCCCTGTTGGGATTTTGGTCTTGTGCAAGAGTCGTTGTGGGAATAAAGTCTTATCTCAAGGAAAGATCTTGCTTTATTTGGATCAAATAAAATGAGTTGATCTCCTTAACTTTCTNACACAACATGATACTATCTGAATTTTGCCAGTATGGCAATGGCTTTGCTAGTTAAGTCAGTGCAGTTTTTAAAGATGTCTCAGCTGCAACTGAATGAGATAAAGTTACAAGCTGTTCACCAGCCAGACCCTCTTTACTCTCCATACCTCTCCCTGCTTGTGAAGTCATTTAAACCATCTTCATGTTTTACATGACAACTGGGACAGGCTAAGACTACATCCAGTATCATTTACATCCTGAGTAGGGATAATTTATTAGGCCAGGAGACCCAACTCCATGGCAGCTGCTGCTAGCCCCTTCTGCTGTCTTGCTTTGCAGCTCTCCCAAATGTGCTCCTCAAGATCCCTGGTCCTTTCTCTCAGGAACAAGGTTACAAAACCTGGCAAAGTTTTCCAGGCAGTCATTGTGAGAGAGTTCAGAGGGGATGCAGCAGCAACTGGGAAAGGTGTGAAAAATGGGACCCTTGCAGAAAGGTTATGAGAATTGGTTCACTGTGGAAGGGGAAGAATTAAAGCACATAAACAGAAAGGGATGTTTTAAACATTCTGAATCAGCAGGGAAGAAGGAAGAAAAGAAAAACACATAGAAAATATAAGTCAAATGTTGGGTGGATTTTTACAGTCTTGGTGGTGGCGTAGATGTAAGTGTATGTTGAGATCAGTCCTGAACCCCGGAGACTCAGCAGAGACTGCCTCCTGGAAGAGGCTGTGTGCATGGGGAACGAAACAGATGCTTTCCCATCAGTTTGGGCTTACAGATGTTGGAATGTGACTTATTCAGGACTTCTGAGATGACTCTAGCTATCCTGGAGGGTTTTCAGATCAGTTTGAGTGCCCAAATCCTGCTTGTTCCATGAATAAACAATGTGCTTATTTCTCCAAGGACAATTCAACTGGAATATCCATGCTCCTGCTTTGGAGCAACCCTTAGGTGGGATAGTTTCATTAACACCAGCAAAGGCACTATTGCTGTGGACACTCATTTTCTGCTCCAGGATGGTACCAACAACACATGTGAGACCGGCGGTGACATCAGGTGATGATCAGCAGGTGTGATGCAACGGATGTAAATGGTGGTGATTTCAGCAACTTTGGACTCTGCTCAGAGGATGACCTGGGTGAAAGCTGGTGCCACCTTCAAGAGTGAGGCTCTGTACAGCGTATTTTCTTTTTTTAATGTATGTCTTGCTTTCCATCCCCAGCTATACTGTTTACTCCATCCTGACCACTGCCTTCCTGCCCTCTGTTCTTCACTGGCCTCCTCTCATCTGTTTCAAGCTGTCTGTCCCCAGCAGGACATAAGCCCAATGAAGTCTGAGCCCGAGCTGAACTTTTGAACTGTATTACATTTAAGTGGACTAGAGATTAGGTCAAGGGAATTTTTGACACGTCTTTCATCGAGAGATGAGGCCTCTCTCCCTTGTTTATCATTCCTACCACATTTAAATTTTTAGAAATAATATTGATTAGAAAAAAAAATCAGTAATTGGAATTGTCATTTCAATGCAGCAAAATATTAAAATATCAGCCAAGTCTATTCTCTAAGGGACACAGGCAAGCATGAATTATGGACTGGCACTGTGTCAAAAATGCAACTATTGTTCTCAAAAACAGGATGCAGACCAAGGGGAAATGGTGTCTAGTCTTGACTGTTCATAGTATAGGCATAAGAAAATAAAAATAAAAGTCCTACTGAAAAAGTAAAAGGTCAGATTTTCATGGGAGAATTTTTTCTTCTCATTTTCCTGAATCTGTTGATTTCCACCATGTAAGGGTCTGGATCACCAAGCATAGCTAGAAATATTTATTTTATCAATCAGCATGTGGATTATATTATCCATAGCACATGGAGAAGACTTCAAAGCAGCAACTGATACCTCATACACCTGGAATGAAAAATTTTTCAACCAAACCTATATAAAATTCACATAAAAATCTATATATTCTTTAGACCCAGGTGGAGGAAGAAGAAAAATTTTCTTTGCGTTCCTCAGGTGATCACTTGTCCATGTTACAGACGCACTAAGAGTCCTGCAGGTGTCAGGACTGCCTTGTGCTAGGTGTGTGTCAAAACATGTCAGAAGAGCTTCCAGTCAAACTCAATCAAAAATGGCTCAAGAGAAGAAATACAGCCTGGCTCTCTCCACAGGTGGAGAGGACCTGCATAAACTTCTCCAAGCACACAGGGAAACTACAGAAGGTGACTGCATTTGGAGTATCCTTATCCAGAAAACATCTGCTTGCACCTAGCCCCCACTCTGTAGTATGTGACAGTCACTCACACCCCCTTTTTGCATCAAAACGCATTTTGCATTGGGCAAGGGTGAAAATGTACACAAAGCAGGGGCCCTGCACTTACCCCAAGGCATCCAACAGGTTTGTTGAATTTCCTTGCAACTTCCATGCTCCCTCTCTCCAGGTCTCCTGGGGCTGGAGCTCGACTTGAGGTTTCCAGTTTAACAACCAGACTGGTTGGCTCCTCCACCGAAGCTCAACTGAATGGGGCTTCCCTGTATTGTTCTGCTGGTGGACGGCTGCCCTCCTCCCTCTGCTAGGTCGGGAGAACCCATGCATGGCTCCCAGAATGTGGCTGGACCCCTGGGATGTCAGAGACCACCTTTCTGTGGTTTAGCAACACTGGGGCAGCATTTAAGAGTAAGTCCTCATTGCAATGGAGGGAGGGAGAGAAGGATGGTGCTGAGCAGTGAAAACAACCCCAGGGGGCTCAGCAGCAGACTTGCTGCCTCTCCAGGATGTACTTGGATACAGCGGTAGGGAATAAATCATACTTTTCCCAGGCCTGGGCTACTCGGTGCTACTGTTTTCCTTTCATGCAGTAACATGTGCCACAAATCATGTCTTTATAACTCAACCCTATATCAGGCTATGAGTACATTCCTCCATTAAAGAAGCAGCCCCTTGAGGAGGGCTGCTCCAGACAAGTCCTGTGCCAGGGAAATGCTTCTGGGGAAAGGCACTGGAAAACCCTCCGCAGCAGCTCCGTCCTTCTCTTTGACCTCCCCGAGGGTACGTCTCCACGGACGGGTGCAGACAGATGTATGTTTGCTCCGCCTGAGCGTCGAGCTGGTCGGCCACAAGCCAGCTCTGGCGGGGATCCCTGTGGCTTCATGGGCCTGAGCTCACAGCCTCCACCAAGGAGCGTCCATGGGCACACAGCCCCCAGACATGGTTGGCTCATGCCCTACCAGTGTGCCATAACGTTGACAAGCCCAAAGTGAAGTCAACGGCTTAAGAGCCAGGAGGTGACGTAGCTGTCCTACAGCACTCTCCGCTATTAAATTAAGGAAACACCTCACAAAACTGGATCCAACCATTCCACTTGGGCTGGCAGCGATGACTCAGTAGCCACATAGCTCACTCTGATGCTCAGTGCTGCTTTTATCCAACATGAAAAAAACTATTATGGACAGGGCAGTACAGCATGCTAGCATGGCTCACCACATCTAGTCTGGGGAATGATCCAAGCATCATAGCTAGCATCACAAACCCAAAATATTTGGTCTGATGGACAGCTGGGATGTGATAGATGAGTCTTTGCTATATAAACCATGTGATTAGTCAACACCAGCAGTCCCATTTACCTATAGGGTCCTGGAGAAAGCCATGGCTTTTGCAGAATATAGATGCTCTAGAATGGAAATACATTTGGTACCTGTGGACAAAGGAGCAAGCAATGATGGAGCTAGTTTTGCAGTTAATTCCTGTAAACCAGTGGGTGTCCCGCCTGAGCAGGACTGCGTTGGGTGCGGCTGATTCCTTCCCAGTGAAGAAGAATGATCTGGGCCTCGCCAGGCTTTTTGTTGCCTCTGCAATATTATGGTCACACTCCAGCAAAGCCACGAGGTACACAGGACAGGGCTGAGGCTCAAGTACTCCCTGGAAGCAGACCACAGCCCTTTGCTCACTGTGTCCTGGAGAGGGGAGATGGGCTGGGAGGGCGTTGAGAGGCTGTATAGCAGCCCAGGGGAGGGTTTTTGGCTGATTCAGCAATGTTACTCATGCAGACTCTTTGGCTGCCCGCTCCTGACTGGGGCTGTTAACAGATAAGCAGTTCCCTGATTATCAGCTGCAGAAATTATAGCCGATTTAATGAGCCAAATATTACATTTTTTCTCACTGTGGGAGGATTGTCCCTATTGGGGAGGCTTAGAAAATAGACAAAGGGGCATGAGAAATCAGCCAAGGTGTGGGCAGAGGTTATGCAAGGGAGAAGACACTCTTTTCCTGGGGCACTTTGAGGTCTCAGCCTCCACTTGTGAAGTAGCACAGGGACAATCTGATCAGTCTGGGGTGCACATGGACCTGGGGTGCAGGACAGTGGTTTTCATTCTTTTTTCTGTTGCCACTGCTTTTTCTCTACCCCATTATCAATGGTGATTGCAAGGGCACATAAACAGCTTTCCTTTTGGCACAGCTTCCCTTTGGCTGTGTCCTCACCTCTCATTCAGGTGGCTCTTGCTTGCTGCAAAGCTAGCAGGATCTGTGTTGTTCAATTATTGCATAAATTCTGGCTTAAATCACAGCTCACATGAATTGTATTGCCCGGAGGGCAGAGGTCTGGAGGAGAACAAGTAGCTGTCATCACTAGGTAGTGATGGAAGTCACAACCAATTAATCATTTTTATTCACTGATTTACAGTGTTTGAGTTAATTACCATTGTTTGAATATCTAAGCCTCTTTCACCTAAGGTTACCCAAAACACTGCACTCCTATGTAATTACTGGACTCTTGTAAAGTATTGAAACCGAGCCTTGGAGGAGTTAATTGAGTGTACAAGTGTAGGTGGAAATTGAATGTAGAAGTTGTGACTCACAGTCACTTGCTCGTATCCCTGTATTGTTTGCATTGCTTGTACTGTTTGTAGAGCTCCGATTTCTGAAAACTGGCAGCTTTAACCAGCCCGGTAGAAATAGACAACAATCTAGCATTAACATCAGAGAAATAAATACCCCAAAGACTAGCCAATACATATAAATAACAGTTATCCACCATCCTGAGTATGAAAAGTTGTGTGTGTTGGAGAGGTTGCTCTTCACAATAAGGTTAATTGATGTCATAACCAAAAAAGGGCCACTGGGGATTTCGGTTCTGTATCTAAACAGAGGGTGGTGAAATTCCAGCCAGGGCACCACTGCCAAGTCAGACGGGAAATTTGAGAACCCGTTAAGGAAGCTAAAGGAGCATGAGGGGAACTATAAATTAAAACCAGACAATAGGACACTGTGTGCAGAAAATTTTAAAAAGTTCTTGCACATACACAGTGTTTATTTAAGATCTCTCATGCTGTTATTGCATGAAAATATCTGACAAACTGTTATGGAGTCCAGGCAAGACAGATAGACTTTTTCAGCCCATTCTANAAAAAAAAAAAATCCAGTTTCAGAGGATTATGAGCCTGATGTCCAACCACAGAAGGTAATTTTCAGTGTGACAATCATCATTACTGTACAGAAGGTTTTTGAAGAAGATGTCGTATACATTTGAGTTACATTGGCCTTTGGTGAGGATCTTGCAGGTGGGTAAAAGCTGGTGAGAGGTTATCAAGGAAATGAGGAGAAACAGCCTCAGTCACTAGGTCTTGCTGACTTAGCTCAACCCAACACTCCAATATGATCCCAGGATCACATCTGTGGCTCCCTCTTATCTTGTTCAGCAAAGCCAAGGGAAGAGTCACCGTGCATCATCCCCTATAGTGGATCTTTGATCACACACCCTTGCCCACTCAGGAGGCCCTTGCACAGAGACATGGCTCTAACATTTGAGGAGATCTTATTTCTTTTTCTAAAAAAAAATGCATTAGGCTAACCTGAAGTCATTTCTGGACCTGGGCTGTATGTTCCGCAAATTTTTGACAAGAAAATTTGCATGAAGAACCATAGAAAGCAAGTGTGAAGCATCAGTGACTTCACTGATGACCAAAGATGACAGCTCATGGAGGTGCTGCCATGGGGCAGACTGGTCCAGACCTCTCGTGCACAGGGAGGGCACAGGAAGGCAGATACTGCATCTCAGTGCCCGTCTCCCACCTCCTGAACGTGAACCTTGACTGCCGTGTTACCAGGTACACTGGAAAACATTAACTGAAAGAGAAACAGGCTTCCCTGTCCCAAATAATATTTAAAAATAAATAAATAAGTAAGTAAAGCAAAGCTAAGCAGCTTCATGATATTGGGAATATCTTGAAGATATTCACCATGAACAGTACATGTGTCTCTTGTCCAATGCGGAAGAAATGATGCTGCCTGGGTCTTCTGTCCGTCTCATCACACCGAATGGCACTTATCACCGAGGACACAACTTTGGAGTGGGGTTGCCTCCACTAGAAGGCACTTTAAGGGATTTGAATGCTTGATCTTTATTCCAGAGATGATATGTTTCTGTAGGGGGGGTATTGAGCTGTTCTTACTCTTCCATTTCACGAACGGCATGTAAACCTAGCCTTGATTTCCTTTCATTTTTGATCTAAATAAGTCACATTGTATTGTTCAACCCAACTGTTTTATTTAACCTCCCTGGTAGAAAGTGGCTTGAAATTTTCATTTTGAGTTGATCTGACTTATCCGTTTAGTTTCTCATTTGGTGACTAAACCAAAAATACTTATGATAGGTTTAATCTTCAAAAACCATAGCCCCACCAGCTCTGCACAAAGGCAGTCTCCATTCAGAGCAGCACACATAGCCTTAGACGGGCCTGGGAACTGTTCATTTGCTAGTAAGCTGCCACTTATGTGTTTCATTTTCTGAAAAAAAAAAAAAAAAAAAAGTCACTGTGAATTTATAGCTGAAAGCAATTTGCAGTAGTCCCAGTGAAATACAAAGCAGATGCCTTCAAGAAGCAGAAACAGAGCAGAGCTCACTGATGCCTCCGTTGTGCAAACAACTTTGATCTGCATTTCAAAGACTGAACACTTCCAAACTTGGTTTGTGCTTTTCTCTTTAAGGAGTTATCCACTTAAACAAAAATCATATTTAGTGTTTGTTTTGTTATAAACAATATCATAAAAACTAGTCATTGTTCCTTATAATCTCTTTCTTGTATTTGGCCTGCTGTCTGTGTTTAGAAGTGTTTGTTCCCGCCTTTGACTCTTAGCAGATATGTCTTTGATACTTCGCTAAATGATTTCAGATTTATTACGTTCTAGGCCTGGGATTCCAGTCTCAAGATGTGCCATTTGACATTTGAAATATTTCATTTACTTCTATAGCATAACTTGAGATTGGAAGGAGATCTGGGGCCCACATAAGTCCCAGATAAAGCTTAAGTACATCTGGTTGAGCACATCAAAAGCACTGAGTCTTAAAAGGATCCAGTGCAAACCATTGCATCATCACTATTGGAAAATGTGCTGTTCAGGTCTCAGAGTTTCCAGAACATGTAGATGGCGTTCTGACATCAAGAGAGATTACAAACATGTGTTGGGGCTTTGACAGAGAATGGGAAAGCATCAGAAAATGTTAATGAGAAAATTAGTTAGATTCCCAAAATTATACATATTACAGCAAACTGTTGCCTGTTTCATGATGCATTGAGCTGGGAAAGAAATCAAAAAGGAAAAAACTACATAGATCATTAATGAGTGCAATAACAGCAAGAATAATGATTCACTAACACTGGTAATCAGAAACACTGCCAAGCATAATAAAATGGACTGGCATCAAAGGAATCATGTATTAGAGAAATATGTAGATTACAAAGAGAGACTGTTAATGATATATAGAAATTGCATAATAATGTAATGATTAACAAACAGTCATTGAAATCCTGTCTTAGACACTTAAGTAATTACATTATTTACGTAACAGTTGTCCTCTTACTCCTTTCCATAATATTTACTTTCCTACTTTCATATGCACTTCGCCAAGTTAGTGACATAACTTAGAGATTTTAGACTGGATATCACATTTCTGTGTACCTCTGTCACTGAAAAATCATGTAAAAAAGGGGGTGTCTTTTGACCTGAAAGAATCAGAATGGGCCATTTACAGCACTGGGACTGAGAAAAAAAGCACAACAATTTCTAGGAAGTGCCATTCGCTTTTTGACTGTTGTAGAAAGTTGTTTTGTTTTTGTTTTGTCTTTTTTTGTTTTGTTTTCCCCAACTTCACTTTTTACCAGAACTCAGAAATGCTTTTTGAACGCAGACGATTCAGCCTACCCAAACGATCCCTTTAAATGCCCATTAAAGGTAGTGATGTGACAGTAGCAGCACTTTTAATCTTCCAGCATCTAGAAAATATTCTGGTGTCAACTGCAAATGACAGAAAGCAAATGACAGAAACACTCTTCTTATTGCCATCAAAGTGGAGTGCTGAATCTTTAAGATGTACTTTATCCATCAAGGCCTGATGGAAGGATGATAACAGCAGGTGGGAGAGAAGACTGATGGTCTTCTGGACATTTCTCTCTTCCCACTTGGTTTCAGCTTTGTAGTAATTTTCATGTCACCTCTGAATCAATTTTATGTTTAATGAGGTCAGATTGTCACTGGCAGATATTTTTGTTATCTATATCTAGTCTCTTCCACCTAAGCTTTGCAGGTTCACATTTTTCAAAAGCACTTTTTAAAGGCCTATTAAGGTTTCATTTTGGTAGAGGCTTTTTTTTTTCCCTGACATCTTGAGGTAGTGAACGTAACCAATTAACAGGATGTAACTGAATTACATAATGGTATCAAGTTTTGCCCTGCTCATTGACTCTCCTTAAGAAATAAAGATAGAAATAAAGAAGTCTCAAATAAATTGGTTTACACCTGGCTGTTAAGTCTATAATGCAACCTAGATATGGAAAAAAATGCATGCCTTAATAAGATACCATACCTCCATTGCAAATGTATGTAATTAGTTTGCTTCATCAGTTAGCATTGGAATAAGCCATCCGTGTGTGTCTTTTCTACTGAAGTCAACAGGGTACCTGGTCTTTCCCCTTGATTAGAAACAGCCCAGACAAATGTTTGCTGAGGAAGGCCCAGAAGAGCTTGATCCATCCTAGGAGACTGGGTGGGGACACAGGGGACGTCTTCAGGACCTTCCCAACCTGTATCTCTTTAAGACTGTATGGAATTGATATCAGTTGCTGAATCAGGCTCTTCCAAAAAAGAATTTCTTCCCTATGTCTACAACCAGTCTTTAAAAGTGTCTATTCCTCTCTGTGGCTTTAAAGGGAGCTCAGACTCAAACAACTACGATGCATAGTTCTATATTTAATCTGACAAATCCCATTAATATGGTTCAAATAGAAAGCACATCTTGTGCAATTCGGTCTCAAATATTAGCAAAAGTTTCAGTCTCGATGGTGCAGCTGAGTGTCTCCCACTTGCTGGCAAGGTAGAAAGATCTCCAAAGCCATTGCAATGCATGTGATGTTTATTAGAAGTAAAGCTTCCCTGATATCTGCTATTGAGTGATAATGTGCAAGGTTGAAGAGCATCCTCACAGTTTATAATTCAGTACACTTTCTGGTTGTCTAAAGACCAGATGTTTCAGCAAGAAGATGATGAACACAGAGTGGGTGGAAGGTTTGAGGACAGGACAATAATGCAGAACCAGAAATTGCACATTCTCCCGAATCTTACGTGACTATAAATCATGTCGGGCTCCTTCAAACTGCATCAGGAGCCAAATTCCACTTATGCCCTCCATCAAAACAAAAATTTATAACAGTGAGAATAGCTACAATCTGGCTTTGAACAATCAGGAGTTAATCAAGCAGTGGGATGAAAGCAAATGTACTTGCCTTTCAAGGTAGCCTGCATTAAAAAATTAACTGAAGATCACCTTCTGCCATATTTCTATAATGAAGTTGAATGGATAAATGAGTACAGTACATAATATTCCAAGCACTTCACAGAATTAGTCTTTGGAGAAGGCAAAGATTTCTTCCTCTGTGTATGGAAAGGAGTTCAACATCTGACTACCCATTCATCAAAATGTCAAATCAGGGATTAATAGTGAGAGCCTCTTCTCTCTCCTTCCTCCACGATGTTGTGCTAAATGGGCCTCTCCAGCCAGGACAGAGATGAAGATCAGTCTCTTCAGAAACCAGATGACTGCTCTCCCAGTTTCAGGCAGCTGGTACGTGGGTTACAAATCTTAGCGATTTCTGGGAACAGCACCCTTCGCTTCGACATAGTTCAACAGGAATTTAGTCTCTGTTCAACCATATTTCTAAGTTTAATGCTGTGCTAACTTTACTCTAGAAGAGAAGTTGGCATCTTGACATAAATATTTTCTAAAAAGCTCAAAGCTAAATGCCAGTGGTAAAATTCTGGCATCAATAAAGACATGGCTTTTTTTATTTGAATGTGGCAAAAGTTTCCCCCAGTGTCTGAACTCTGGACACTTCTCCTTCACTCTGGGCATTTCTGATCCAGATTTAGAGGTTGTGGCTGGAACTTTACTTAGGCCTGCTGGCTCAAGCCCTCACGCGGTGTCTTCCAGCAGCACTTTTGTCCCACAGGAGCAGTAATATAGTTGGCCAAAAGTAAAATGATGTGACAAGATGAGTTTTCATAGAGGCTGGATTTAAAGACTACAGATATTTTTTCCTTTAGAGATATGAAAGATATAAACAGGATCAAAGCTTCCTTCTTGCAAACATTTACACATATCCTAAGCTTCATTTATCAGAGTGGACTAATTGATATCAGACTTGTGTACATAAAGTTAAATATGTGTATAAATACCATCAGTGTGGGGGGTCAAAAAGTAAAAGAAAGTCCTTAGGCAAACAATTAAATATAATCAAGTGGGTGGTTAAGAAGTCATGGCTTGTCAGCTCAGCTCTGGCGCTTGGTTTGTGCCGTCCTTAATGCGCTCAAATGCAAGAGCTCAGCCCAGCTTGGACACGGCTGGTGGAGGAGAGGTTTAAACACAGGCATTTTGCTGCGCAACCCGGGTAAGACCCAGAGCAGGAATATGCCCAGTAATGGCAGTGAGCAGCATTTTGGTAAAGGTCAGTGGAGATGTGTAGCCAAACCCCTGAGCCACCCTTCTTCAAAGCAGCTTCTGAAAGGTCAGCTCCTGCAGTGCGAGGAGGGGTCGGGCAGGGGACGAGGAACGTGTTGCCTTTTGAGCGTGGGGAGCTGCACAAGCCTTGCGAGGAGGGGTACGGTGCAGGTGAGAGGTTCTGCAACCCCCTTAAAAAAATAAATCTTTGCTTTATCTCAGCGCTGTCTCTTTCTCGAAGGAGCAGTGCTCAAAGATTTGCACAGCCGAAGTAATTCCTGACATTGCTCAGAAGCATTTACCCCAAACACACTGATTCTTTACCAGCAGAAAAACCTAAAAGAGACATTTTATGAACTTTTTCTTTATAAATCACTTTTTTGTTGCTTCTCTGCATTCCCAAAATTGAGAAATGGCAGGAAAAATATCAAATCTGAGTGCAGGGCATGTTACCAGAATGTGTCAGCTTGTCTGGGTCTCCTTCATCTTAGTGGATAAAGCCAGCTAGCTTCAAAAATGTGAATAAGCCATGTGGATTTTTATAAGATAGGCTGTCATGCAGAGGAAGGAGGATTGTGTTAGTCAGCGGTTTGTTGATACGAGAGGTGTATGTGGTGAAATAGCGACTTTCTGTGATTTCCTATAAAAGGCTTGGAAGGACATAAAACCAATAAACAAATCTGACAGCACTCCAGGTCTGACAGTGTGCTGAATAAACCTGAGTCACGTGAATTGCAATAGCTCATTCGTCAGAAACACAGGACAGTGCTGGGAGAAAGGAAACAAAAAACAGTCACAGTACTTGGCACCATCAGGAAGCACACACCAGTTCGTGTCAGGATAAATTTAATAACATTTCTGTAAAAGAACATTGCAAAGGACAGGAGATTTAGGAAGAAATATGGCTCCAGAATGCTTGCAATGAGTCCGACTTGCCTTGTTCTGAACTTCACAAAAGGTTTATTTCAAATGAGGATGTGATGCTCTAAGCTTGGATCTGGTCTGTTGGTCCAGATTCCTGCTCAAAGTTGCTAGAATTAATTCTCTAATCCAACCTGCTTCCTAAAGGAAGCAAAATCATGAATGGTTGAGCACTCTCAAAATGCTAACAAAAAGAGCTGATCACCCCCAGCTGCAGTTAGCTTCAGCAGGATTGGGACAGATTGGAGATCCCACAGCCCCAAACCAACATCTTAACAAATTGCGAAATCCATGTTGGAGCTTGCACTTTTTCATTGATCATTCTTAGCAAAACCTATTCTTCGAGAACTGAATGGTTCTGGTAAGGGGGAGTAAAAGTACCTGTCAAGAACGAGTTCAGTAAAGTGTATAATCTCTGGGAAGAGGCTGGTACTTTGCCATTGAATTGAAGGAAATGAAATTTCCTCTTTCTTGTGCAGCTTTGCAGTGATAAAGCTTGAAAGACCTTGGTTCTAACCCTGATTCCTTCTCCTCATATTGAATAATTCATTTCACCACATCTATGCTCTCAGCCTCTATATTCCCTACCAACACAGAGTGCAAGATGGTCAGAGAAAGTCTTTTATTGTATTCATGAATAGCACCTGGAGGAAAATGATGGTTTTGCTATGACACAGACATAATAAACCAGTGCTCAGCTTGGTGAGTAATTCTGCCTGTTTGTGGCCATAGGAACCATCAAAGCCTTGAGGGTTAGGTTGTTCAGCAAGAAGCTGCAGATTAAACCCTGTGCCTTGAATTGTAAATGATGCCGATGATGCTCACTGCCTATCTATTTTTGCTGTTGGCCATCAAAAGAAGAAGCTCATATCTAAAATAAGAATCAGAACTTACTCCAAATTCAGGCTTGTTAGCTTTTGTGCTCTGGTTCTAATAAATTACAAAGCCTCCATAGCAGAAATCTTGAGGTCTTATTAAGAAAAATATTCCAGCAGTTGTTGTTCACAGACTGAGAAAAATGAACAGGGGTTATATTCCTTCCTCTGTGACTTTGGCCCAATTACATGTGGTCCAACCTAAAAAGGAGCTTAGACACCTATGCCCCTATTGTTTTCAGATTACCGAGACTTTTGTGCATGTGGTGCCTCTTGTCTTTACATGTAAAATACTGAACAACTCTCTCGTTAGTTCAGTGGTCTGTTGTGCTGACAAATGGAGTGAAGATAATGTGTTGCTCAATACTATAGTATAGATCTGCTGTATATTTACAAAGTTTTATGCTCCCCCTCCTTTTTAGTGTTTCCTGAATTGAGTATAGATTAACCACGTTGCAGAAGAAACCAGTAGCAAGGTTGGTATTGTGCACTCCGTTAAACACTGTCAAGAGATGACATTTTAAAATCAGAATAAAAGCTGTTGTCCCAGATAAATATTTTTCCCTAAAATAAATAATTTTCTTCAGTTACATCTTGAATATCAGAGAATGCAATAGTTATCTTTGGCTGATTTCAAGTGATATTATGAGCTATCTTAATATTTTAGAAGTGACTCAGAAGCCCTGGACACTCATCTTTGAACCTTTGACACAGTTCATAGGGCCAGCACTATCCCCTCGGCCAGCATTACTAGTTCAAATGTCTCTCATTTTCTACGAAAGAAAGACTGTGTAAGAGCAGAAGAGCCACACAGGTCTTCCAAACCAGCAGTGGTTTACCTTTCCATGGGGCCCAAAACACCACAGCAAGTCACATCAGACACAGAAGCACGCACTGCCTCTCCCGTGCACAGTAGTTTCCTGCAGCTCAGTGTTATAACCTTGCTCCTTAAGTGTTTAGTAGCTTTGGCAAAAGATCATCCACAGCTCTAGGACTGGGAACAACTCCTTCTTCTGGCACCGTGACACTTTCTACCAGAACACCGACAAAATACAGAGTGTTCTCAGGGACCAGAGTGGGACAAGCTCCCACAGGAACAAAGAACCCCCACAAATATTGCAGTGCCCTATTCCAAATACAACACACATTTCTGACCTCTCTTCTCTAAAATAAGTTCAGAGGAACATGTATACTCAAAAAAAAAAAAAAAGGACGAACAATAATCCTTCCAAAACAACTCCACTGTATCCCCTTTGCCCCCAGAGAGAATGAGAGAACAAACACATGATACATTAGTCATAGACTGCAAGACCAGAGGAGACCATGGTGATCATCTTGTCTGACTTCTTGCGTAAGAGGCCGTTAGGCTTCTGGAAATTAATTCATGCTTGAAATGGAAAAAAATGTACTTTGGTGATTTAGAGAATTGTTGTCAATGGAAATTCAACCACATTCCCTGCTCCAAGCTGTTCTGATGTCTTGTTACACACCTCTGTTTTAAATCTGAATTTATTTAACTACAACCTCAAGCCTTTAGGGCTCATTCTACATTTGTCTCTAAGACTGAAAATCCTCCTAAATCAATTTCTGAAATAAGTACTGCAAGAATCTGATGAAGTCACTTTTTTTTTCTCTAGCTCTGACAGCTACACAGTCTGAGTACCTTGTGACATTTGCTGCAAGGCAAGTTCTTTAACACCTCGGTTATTCTTGGTTCTTTTGTCTGAAACTTTCCAAGTTTGTTTGAGCATTGCTCATTGGCTCGGCCTGGCCAGCGGCAGGTCCCTTTTGGAGCCGGCTGGAACTGGCTTTTCTCTGACATGGGGCAGCTCCTGGGCTCTGCTCACAGAGGCCACCCCTGCAGCCCCCTGCTACCAAACCATTGCCATGTAAACCCAATACAACATGATGTGGAACATAAGTGCTATTTAGTGTCAGCACATTTTCACATCATTTTTGCATCAACTGTAGCTTATTTCAGTCTTGGGTGACCACTTGAAACAAGATATGTTTCCTTCTCTGGGCAAAAAGCCCACTGGTTTGTTCATAGTCCACTCTTTGCACAAGGGAGGGTCTTTGTGCTAGTCCCATGGCTTTTGTTACCCTTGGAAAAGGCAATGAGGGTGGCATTTCTGCTGGCTGTGCAGAGGTGTCGAAGATGATCCAGTGCTGCCCCTTCATTCCCTGCTCCTTCTGGATCTCTCCACAGATGAGAAGGCGTTTATGGCTGATCTAAATCTGAGCATGAGCCTAAGGTTGCCTAAACCAGACTTGCCTTCTGGAATGTGGAAGAGAATAGCCACCAAGAGTGTGTTCCAGGGGCAACGGCTCAGACACTGCGGGAGCACCACCACAAGCCTGCTTCTGCAGGCACCTGATCAAAGCCATCATTCCATGGACCCCCAACTCCATCGATAACCTTGGTCCACCCTGTCCCATGTGGGGCCACAACTTTAACACACACCATCAGTGGTGGGAGGAGGCAGCCTTTTGGATATGTAACCCCCTCCTACAGGGCCTTGGCCACACAGCAGCAGAAGCCAGGCCCTCTCCAGGTCTCTGAAGCATTTAGGTGATTACCAAGATCTCAGATCTGCCTCAACAGCCTTACCAGCAGCTGCTAGCTCCACCCGAAGCAAAACAGCGATCTCTCCTTCTGCTACAGGATCTGACTCAGCTATTCCAGACACATGGTTTTATCATCCTGCAGCCTTCTTTAACAGGTTTATCAAGTTCAGCTGGCACAAAGCAAGCCATTAACACTTACAGAATTGATTAGAAGGAAGCAAAAGTAAGGAGCAAATCAAATACAGGAGCCTCATGTTCCTCACAAGCTTGTTTCCAGCAAATGCTGTCCTCAGATCTCTCTCCAAGCTATTACAAGCAACACAATTTTCTTTGATCTCAAACCACTAGAGATTTTGATATGAGGAGGCTTACCACAAAGCCCTCTTACACCCACATAGCTCTGACCTCAAAACCAACCCACTGGCTTGGTCACTGAAGAGACAACTAATGTCAGCCTCATCGAGTAGCCAATTGCATGGGAATGTCCTAAAACAAAATCTTTCTTACTCTGAATCTGGGGTCTGACACAGCAGAGAACCTGAACAGAACCCAAATTACCAGCCTCCCTGAAATAAGCACACACACAAAGCTCATTTTGAGAACAATGTCATAGCGTTCAAAAAAAAAGGACAGTTTATTAAAAAATCAGCTACAAGTGCAGATAGTTGCCTGCTGCTCTTTGCATTCCTCAGTGGTTATAAATTAGTTAACTGAGGATGTGGTATACATGTATACATATAAATAACCCAGGCAGATAGCAGAATTCTGATAAAAACTTAATGGCAGTTCCCAGTTGAAATAGAATTACAGGGAGCTTGAATGGTGGCCCTGAGGGTCTAGGATGTGAATTGCTTCTGTGAGCCAAGGTAGAGGCAGTGTTTTCACATTTGGAAACCAGATGGGTGTAGAACTTGATCCAGAATATTTAACTATTCTTGGCTTTAATTCCAAATTTGCCTCATTACAAAAGGAGACATATGAAAAACATGCAGGTCAAATTCTACTCTCATTTATACCCATTCAACCCATACGAGCTCAGCAGGACCCTCCAGAAGCTCCTCCATGGGCTTGCTAGAAATGGGGTTGTTGAGCACAACTGACCCTCATAGCCCAGGCCCATCTGACTCATTTGCCCTTTTGGTTCCTTGAAGTCCCAGACACTGTGCCTAATGCCAAGAGGAAGCCCATTGTGTAGTGCTCTTCCTCAGATCTACTTGTCTTTGCTATCACAGCTTGTTCCCCTCTGTTCCTTATAGGATGGTGTGTTCCTGTGGAAGTTATACTTGGAAAACACCTACTGTTAGAACCCGGACTTCACTGGCAATGCCAGAAATTGATGTTTCTACAGAATTTCACCTTTGAATCATTGCCCTACTTTTTGTGACCATTTTATTAGCTACGCTAAGCAACAGTTCCAAGCAAGTGGGCCACCTTCACTTTGCCTGGAAGAGCATGTCTCTGCCTACTTGTCCAAGACAACTGGCTTAACAAGCTGCAGAAAAAGGCCAAATGTCTACTTATGGTCTGGTGATGCTGGCTGATATGGCTCACTTGGAGACAGACTTCTTTGTCAGTCACACTAGTAAAATTGAGTTTGATTCACAGACTATCAGACCAGTGTGGGTCAGTTTGATTTCTCAGCCTGATCACCTGTATTGTGCAGGGAACGGGCTCCTTTGGATGAGTTTGTATTTGCATGCAAGAGTATTTGCAAAGAAAATACATTCAGTTTTGACATAAACAAGGCTTTGATGGAACTTGTTACAACATTTATGTTTTTTCCTGTTCTTTTTTTTTTTTTTCCTGCATGCTGTTAATAATGTGTGCTTTAATTAGTGC
>VXAA01005852.1:86617-108685 GCA_013399115.1 Anseranas semipalmata | reverse complement strand
AAAAAAAAAAAAAAGTTTACTAAGGAATGTTCAGATCTAAGATTACAACTTACAGTTTGTTCCTTCTGCGGAAAAACGTGCTGGTCCAAAATGTTTATCTTGTTTGAAACCCTAGAGAACTCAAGAATTTCAGAAGCAAGGACATACTGCTCCATCTCATCCTTGAGTTAGTGGTGACCTTCCTACAGGACCAGTAGCAAAGATCAGAATGGATTCAGTTCTGCTTCCCTGCTTTATGAATGTGATTCCCAGTGTAAGATGTTTGCATCGCACATTTGTCTGTGTGAGGTCAATGTGAGCCAACCAGTGTATTTTGAAGTCCTCAGGATAGAAGAATTGGGAGGGTTTTGTGCTGTTTTTATCAGCTTCAAGCATTTCCTTTGTACTTTATATCATGTATTTCATCTGGAGGTGAATACAATACACATCACATTCTAAATGCCATGAAATGATTAAAAAAAAAATTCTGCTGCAATGAAATTCACAGTGCAAAGGGAGGACATCCCCTCGAAAGTCTGGAGCACCGAGGGACAGTGCTAGCAGAAAACACTGTGTTGCTGTGTCAGAAGAGCCTGCAGGGATCTGAGACCCTTGGACAAAACAGAGACTGCATCTTGATTCTCACATCCTGACCAAACCCCTGGACTGTTATGTCTGTCCAGGGCAGGGCTGTTGTGGGACTGCCTTCTTGTTGTCACCCTCATCCCCTGCCCCAAGGCTTCCTGCTGAAACTATCTGGCAAATTCTGCCAAAATTCAGGATAAGTTTGGAGATGAACAAAATCATTTTGTCTGGTGTTTAAAATTATTGAGAATAATTTGATTTTAATTGGTAATAACTCAACCAGCAGCTTTCCATCATGACCCAAGCTCAGGACTCAAAGTCTGGTATCCTTTATTCTGCCTAAGGGACAGCTGTCTTACAGGCCACCAAGAACCGCATTTAGCCTTGAATGGCCTTTTAGTAGATGATGTGACATACCCTACTACATTTGCTGATCGTCTTATCTCCTCTCACTCCATAATACACTTATCTGTTTGTCTCATCGCTTTGTTACATCATTTGTAATCTTCATAAGTGAAAGACTGTCACTGCTTACACCTTTCTGCAGCACCTAGTATAGCAGGATCTAATATGACCATGTCTCTACACAATGTGGTGGCCAATACTATTGCAGCTTTGCCAGCAGGTTATATGCACATGCATGCACAAATCAAAGGAAACATGAACTTTTGTCCTATCTGTCATTTCAGGACTGCGAAAGATCAGGAACAACATGTGTGGGGGAGAAATTCAGAGCAGGGAGACTGCACATAAAAAGTTTACATTAAAGCCTACAAATATTCTTTAAAAGAAAATCATAGTTCAGGGAGTTTTTATCTCTGCTTTGAACTGCAAAGTCAACAGTATTTCCCCTTCACGTTCCATAGTCTCTGGGGATTATTGGGATTTTCTGCCAGACTTGACTCTCTCAGCTTCATTTCCCAAAGAGCAAATATTTTACGTGAACTGCGGTTACCTAATAATGCTATTCTCAAAGCTCCTTTGGAAAGAAAAAGAAAGGAGTCATTTCTTCACCATATGAGTTCCTATCCTTATCTCTTGGAGCTCATTAGCTTGGAAACACTTCACCTGCTCGGTCTCTGCCAGCTAACCTCTCAGTGGGCATTTTGAAGGCAAAGTTCCCAGCAGAGGAGTGTTGCCATGAGAGGAAGAAAGCACTGTCGTATTTACTGCTATTATCACATCCTGCTCTTGTTTCAGTTTTAATTTCTTTCTAAAAATTCTCAATTCACCGGGAATTTTCTTTCAACATGCTGTAAGGTCGTTACCCTGTTAGGTCTCAAAGAAAAAGGAAAAAGAAGCTTTCAATGTTTAAAAGCTAAATTCCACCAAATGATTAACTATCTAGTTGTTATGTTTGTCACTAGTGTAATGCCAAAACCTTCCAATTAGCTTCTCACTAACACTAAAGATCCCTAAAATCCCCTTTGCTCGTGTTCCAAGTGGTAGCACTCCATAGCAGCTTACGGTAGTCTTTTGGTGGTATGGAAAGGACAGTCTAAGTCTTGGTATCAACACCCAGTTTACTCCTAAAATCCAATGGAGCTCCTAAACCAGATGTTTCTCTATCTTCTCTTCAGGGTCTGGCCTGGTAAATATAATCAGATGCTGCCCTTCCCCACAAAATAGCAGCGGGGGATGTGGTACTGGGATGTCCGTTAGCATGCTATAAGGACAATCATATTTCAGGGAAGAAGCTGTGTCTTCAAGTCACCTGAGAGTGAAGAGAGACTTGGATCCAGCCTTTCACGTCTTCCACAAATACTTTAAGGACATCTTGCGTTATAAGGGAGAACTTATTTTCCTTCAGTACATTGTGTGAGAAAGGATTCACGCAGCATGAGAAGAAAGCTGATGAGTCCTGAGAATCGCCTTCCACCAGGACAGCACTGGGTGGACTGGTCTTCTTCAAAGCCTGCAGATAAAGCCATGTTCTTCCAGTATATTTTGTTTGCTAAGTTAGGTAGCAGCAGAAACTCTATCCTTGGAGCAACATCTCATGTCTTCTGAATCCTGCATAAGCTACCCAGGAGAGGTTTGGTACCTAAAACATCATTACATTGAGCAAACTTGACCCTGGTGGAGACTAATGTCATTAAAATAGCACCCTGAAAACAAGGCCCTCGGGGTAGGCATTGTAAAATAAAACAAGTCCCAGAAGTCTCTTTCCAAAGTCATTACAGCTTAATGAGATGACAAGTGAAGGAGACAAAGACAAAAGTAGATTTCCCAAGGTTGTCAAACAGATAGAAAAGCCAGTGGAGAGAAGCCTGGCACCCAGCTGCTGGGCTGGGGTTCTCTTCCATGTTTTACTGTGATTATCTTGCATGATTCAGCATCTTATCTGAAAACGCACTGCTCATTTAGTCCTCACTCCGGGCATCCGAAAAATGCATTGTTTCCCGAAAGCCAGGCTGACGTTTTCTTTTGGGCCTCATCCCATTTGTACTATTTCCTCAGTAAATAATCCCTCATTTCCTTTTATGTTCACATCTCAACTGAATCCTATCCTATGATCCTCCTCAGTCTTCTCTGTGCCAGTTTTTACATATCAACCTCTTTAATACTTCCTCACATGTCTCCAACTATCCAGGAACATGGTTCCCGTAAATAAATGACACACACATGGGGAGACATACCACAGCTGTGGAGCGCACCCATATCTGTAGCTTGGAAAATGGGTGCAAGCAAAGCTTTGTGTAAGCCATCTTCATCCAGCCTTCTCCATGCCACACCAAGCATGAAGGACATCTGGAAAGCTTCCTTCCAGCCTTCTTTCAGAAGTAGGAACCGACTGAGGTCTTTCAGACAAACTTTCCTTGAAGTTTTGAGCAGATTTTAGAGCTGTTTCATAACAGTAGTGGCTCAAAGGTTGCACCTCTGCCTTTAGTTAGGGTAGTTGTAATTCAAGAGAGCAGTTGCAATTGCTTAAAACAGAATAGGTCCTTTAGCTAGAGTGGACAAGGAGTGGGAGGACTGATGGGGACCACAATCTGCTCCTCAAAGAGCAGAGAGGATATCACTCAATCCTGAATTAATTAATTTGAACTTTGAATTCAATGTGAATTGAATTTTCCATAGAGGTAGAAAGGGTGAGATTTAGCTGACCCAACGTAGGTATCAGAGCTATCAGCTGAGCTGATGATATCTATCTAAAGAGAAATACACAGTGATAAGGTCAAATTCACATTTCCCTCAAGAAGATATATAAAATAAGGCAGTAGAGTCTCCGAAGTGTTTCTCTCCACTGACTACAAAATGAACCTGGGCAACCAGAACTCCTTGGCATGTCTCCACTACATGTATGTCAAAATTAGGGCAGATGAATCTCAGCTAAAATGTCTCAGCAAGAGCAAAATGTTAAACAGACAGTGGTCTGTTTGTTAAGAGCAGCATGATGGCTAGTGGTAACCAGAGAGCAGAAAACTAACCTTAAACCAGAGTTATAAACACGTTCTTAAATTAAAACTCATCTTCTGGTTCACTTTGACTAGCAAGATTTTGTTATTGGTTATTGGAGGATTCTGAGAGCATATCTGGGATCCTGAAATGAACTGTAATGTTTATTCACTTAAAATTTATCACTAGAATTGTAAATTGGAGTTGTCATCTTCTTATTTAAGTTGTGTACAACCAGGGAGCTTAACTGATACCATATGAACNAAAAAAAAAAAAACAGAAGCAGAGGGTAGTATAGACCCAAATGAACAGTATGAGAACAACCAAGCATCCATCAGCAGCTTCCAACTGAAAGGTCACTGAAGTTTTAAGCAGGGTTATGAGGCTGGTGGAAATTCAGTTATTGTTGAACTGGGGACATTAGGCTGACTAAAATGGAGTTAAATTTCAGAACTGGAGCCACAAAAGGAGAAATTGGGAACTTTTGCAACAGAATGAAAAAAATTTCAGTGAAACTCTTCTTATGAATAGTAATGGAGTCTCAGAAATTTTGACTGATTAAGGACCAATATTTCAACCACACAACTATTAATTTGTAGCAACTAGATATAAGTGCATAGTTCCTATTAGAAATAGCTAAACCTTCTTTTGGCAACACTTTGGTAGAAGCCTCCATATTTTCTGCAAATTTGGATGAGTTAAATTAGAGTCTTCCTAAGAGTCAGACAGTGAACATCTGGTTTGTATCACTGAGATCTTAAGTGTGTGTATGCATGTGTGCAAAATAACTTCATTACTAACCTCCCCCTCTGCCGCTTGTCTTCTCTCTCTGCTTTGAAACCAGAAAAAAAAAAAAGGGAAAAAAATCACATGCCCTGTGATCTCAACACTTTACTGAGTACTAGACCTCAGTTTCTCACAGGTTTCCTCCGAAAAACATCCTAATAGAATCAGCAAAGAGGAAAAATGAGATAGTCATGAAGTTAGTCATAGCTGTAAGTTTTCCATCTCCAAAAGTTGTCAAGTTTGGAGTGTATTTTCTAGCTGAAGACTCGTTTCAGAGGGTTAAAAAATCCTATCTAAACTAAGGCTGTCCCTTTCTCCCAGACACCCCAGCTGTGTCCAGCTAAGCTGTTCTCAGAGGTCCCCAGGCTGGCTGGGCTGTTTTCTGGTAGACGCCCCTTTGCTTCAGATGATTATCAGCTTTATCGAGAGAAGAGTCTATGAACTTAGTGCTTGGAAGCAAAAAAAAGCTTTCAAGTCTCAGAAACTTTGACAAAAATATCCAGGAATGGCTGTCATGGGATTGAAAATAAACACTGGCATGGAGCCGTTGCTGGTGGCCCACAGGCTACATATACTTTATATCCCTACTTCTGGATTCACTCCATATATATGAAGTCTGTTGTACAAATCACAACTGTCCCGAAAGACAGAGTCTTCTGGCCAAAGCCAGCGTGGGCAGAAGGAAGAGGAGAAGCAGCAGCAGGAGGGAGCGGGGGATCACCCTGATTCCCCACCATCACCACTACCTCCTTTGGGGTGTATCTCAGCTCTGTAGGTGTGATGCTTGTGTTGCATGAGTGCTCTTAACATTTTCTGAAAGCTTGCCCAGGGACAGGACCCCTTCCCTATCCAGCTGAATTGAAAACACTGTCTTAGTAACAGAGTGCTCAACTCAGCCAAGAGACAACACTTCACATAGAAAGAGGAATGGGACACAAAATCCAAATGTCCTGACACCACTTATTATCCCATTTATTATGCTCTGAGAAACTAACTGAAGAAAATAGTGGCATTTATGAAAAATCACCTGCATGTTGCTTTTCTCTCTGCTTTGGCTGCTCCATGTTGTGTCAGGTCATGGCTAAAGGTCTGGACATTGGGATCCCTGAGATCTCCTCTCAGAGTGTGAACTGACAACTGTGGATGCATGTAAAATGTGGCACGATTTCTTATGCAGAATGTATGATCCTTCCTTTAATCCCAGGCTGTTCTCTCCGCTTCTGTGTGCCAAGGATTTCAAATGGGCAATCAAGCTGCCTTTGATTTGGAATGCCAAGTCTCAAGCATGATAAACCCTTGCTTTAAAGGTGACAGTCACACTCTTTCTGTGGACAATATCTCCGTCTCTGTGCTTAAAGCTTGTGGCATATGAAATGCATCACCTCCAGGGGATGTAGTTGTGATTACATTAGCATTTCCTACCAGGACTTTTCACACACTCTCAGGCCCATCATGCAGCTGCATGAACAAAGCAGTCTCACCATCTGCATGCTCAGATGTCCATGCCATTGGGATAGTTTAGTTGGAGAAGAAAGGGTGTTTGTAAGGACAGCACTTCGGTTTTTCAATAGTGAAAAATCTTAGCCAGTAGGAGTACATAAAACCCAACAGATAAACATCTCTGCTTTGGCTTTAAGTTCTGTGGAGATACACATGGTTCCAATTCATCTGTCCCAAATATTAGAATATTTTTCTGAATATGTGTCCTGGTATGCATACTTATCAGTCTTGCTTCTCCTACCACACCCATGGGGTGATCAGCTAACCCCATGAGAAAACGCAGTAGAAGAGTGAAGGGGAAAAAAAAAAAAAAAGTTCTTTCTGAGCACAGCAATGACTTTCTCCTAATGGAGTCCCACTGAAGCCTGGCAAAGTAAGACCATGATTCCTTCACTGGCCTGGAGACCAAGACAATGGAAAAAAAAATGTGCCAAAAGTAACACCCTACTTTGCCTTCTCTACTGACCTGGACAATGGCAAAAACAAAGATATTTAGGGACAAGAAACTACCAGATAATTAGCTATCTGCCAATTGCTAGGACTGACTCAGTCTAGTCACACACTGCTTGTTCAGCTCCCGGTGCAATGAGACATAAAGCAGAACTGGGACTTGAACAACCAATAACTGTAATGGTATTAAGCAGGCAATATACCATAATGACTTGTAGATGTACCAGATCCACCCAGGTGAGCAACACAAGCCTATGATGAGAACAAAAATCAGGTAGGGAAGCAAATGTGGTACCATAACATCCTCCCAGAACAAGAGCTACCAGGTATTTTCCCCCCTGCCAATAAAATCATTCAAAGTGAAGGTTGGAGGAATCCTGTCCTTGTAGATGACACATTAAGAACCTGGCAGAACTTTCCTTAGCATTGGTGAGATCCCATTCCTGGCAGTTTTGTTGTTGTCACTGCTGTTTGGTTTTGCTTCATGAAATAAAGCTGATCTTTCCTCCAGAGCATTGACGTCTGATGGCATTTAATAGTAGTTCCTTAAGTTAAACCGACAGCTCACTCTATGTGCCTCTTCAAGACAAAAATGTGGAGGGAGTAAACTATGTTCCCTGATTTAAAACTATTTTCAATTGACCAGTCTAACCTTTCTGGTTCCATTATCTGAGTATTATACATTTCTCCTTTAACTCAGCTTGAACCCTAGGAAATTCTAGCACTGAAGCTTGAAATGTTTTAGCTAAGAATTACTACATATTTTCTGTGCCCCTACATAAGGTCAAGCTTTCTCAAGGAAATACAGGCAGCGGCTGCAGTTATTTTGAAGGTGTCTCATTCAGCTCTGTGGGCTTTTGGATTATAAATCACCTACAAAAAGATTTATCAAACTCCCACGGTCCACAAACAATTTTCTAAGCAACAAGGAGCTACATTTGGGTTTGTAGCTACTCACTCTGCTCAACTAACAGTGATGTAATTTTGACAGCTGTAGCCACAACAAATATCTGGGAGAGTTTTTTTGAATTTTTAGCATGTAGGTTTTTTTCAGGGCACAGATCTTTGCAGTCTGGTGAGGAGGGGGAACTTTACTCTGGGTTAATCCTCCTGGTTCATA
Organism: Anseranas semipalmata; assembly: GCA_013399115.1. Classification (NCBI taxonomy): domain Eukaryota; kingdom Metazoa; phylum Chordata; class Aves; order Anseriformes; family Anseranatidae; genus Anseranas; species Anseranas semipalmata. Next base: position 100,866 of record VXAA01005852.1, on the reverse strand, counting down.
AAAATATTATGAGACTGACCACAAGAGCAAAAAAATAATGTGGCAAAAATAACACCTTACGTTGCCTTCTCTAACTGACCTGGACAATGGCAGCAAAGATTGGTTCAACAAGTGTTCCCTTTGATAACCACTGTGAGGGGAAAAAATCAGTTTTTTTTCCACATATTCAGCCTATCTACTAAGGGTTGCTGATGCTGCTGTTTTGATCACTGCTGTGTGTCCCACCTATTACAATCCGTGGATGCCCTTGCATGACAACTTGTGATACTGAAACAGGTTTGTTGACCTAGGCTTGAACTATCTTTATATTTCTTACAATTATTGTTTGTTTGGCTGGTTAGTTGGTTGGTTGGTTGGTTTAGTGGGCAATTTTCTTTTCCGAAAAATAAGCTGATGTAATTCCTACCATCAAGTGTTGGTACAAAAGTACTGTATGTCACATCAGATCACCTCTTTTCACTTGCTGTAAATATGCAGTACTAAAATTAACCTGAGTGCTCCTCTAGCTCTAAGAGGAGGCTCTGCTCTTTCCTTACATCCACAGCAGCAAAATTTATGTGTACGGTTAAGTCTCAGTTAGAAGGACATCACACTATATGGTGAGTAACTCCATCTTTTCAGACATGTGCCTGAGCCATCCCTGCTAGTACCCACGTATAAGATTTGAAAACCTGGGTAGAAAAAATCAAAACAAAGATGGTGAAAAGGTGATATTTCTTACCCATTGGGGGCTTTGCAGGACTTTAATGCCAGCATATGTAGAGGGCAACATAGATTGTTTTGGCTCAGAGGCAAAATTCTTGCTAATCCAAACATTTCCCCAAAGGACGGATTAGGTTGTTGGAAACAAACACCAAGAAACAAGATAGACCATGTCACCTTTTACTCTTTTCTCCCAAGAACTCACTCTGGTGTATAAATGCTGCAAGAGTCCTTTCACTTTTCAGCTGTGGCCAACAGAGCTACCAACATTTTCTCCATTTCTATCACAGAGATGACTTTGTTCATTCCCACTGATGAACATCTGGGTCCAATCATGAATGCATCCTCCAAGGAGTGCAGATCATGAATCAGCAAGCTGCTTGAAAATAAATCCAGCCGATCAAAACTGTCACGTCTAGAGCATGATCCACTGATACATTACCTTCTTTGATTCTTTGTCTCCAATAAATTTTAATTTCTGTCATCTAGATTTTGTCTCCGTGGACATGACATTAAAATATAGTTACATTCTGGTAGGGATAAAGAATTATTTCCTTTCTTGTACCTGGAGAGTCCAACAGGGCAAGCTAACCATGCCAGGATGAGTTTATTGAAGCATAATGCAAGAAATTATGCGAGAACTCGGAGTGTCTAGGAACACAACTTATTAAAGGAGGCTCTGGTAGTATGAGCACTGCTTTAGCTCCCATTAGGCTCCTATGTGAGGGCTCCTCTTGTCCTGGAGCACAGCAACCAGCCTCCCTTTACCACAGTGTCCGGATGGGATGTGAGACCTTCTCTATGCCATACTTTTGCTGGGAGGGTGACCGTGTGAGTAATAAGAAGGGAATGAGATGAGGTGATGACAGACACTATGTTGCTATGTAGGAAAACCACCACTAAATCATGTGTATATTTCGTGCTATCGTAGCTATGAATGTAAATAGAAGTCCTTGGACATCAGGGCTTAGAGCATCTATCCCGGGATGTATCAATGCACTCCTAAATAAATATTTACTACACACTGTACTGAATGAAAGCATGTCAGAGATGAGCTTGAGACCTCAACTCCTCCACGTCCACCCTTGTTCAGTGTTCCCTAGCTCCCTGATTCTGCTCAGGTCTGAGCTCAATCCAAGACAAGAACCAGTCATCCAGTCCTCCAACACTGGTTCAGCAAGCTTTGCACCTCCAAACTCCTCCATACATCCTGATCCTCCACCCAGAGCATTCAACACCTTTGTGGTTTCATCCCATCACCACACCACGCTGGTAGGATCAGCACTGCCTACATTGTCTTGGGGCCACAGAGTTCAGGTTATGTAAATCAATGCAAACTGGTGACTCTAGAGAGTGGTAACTGTAAGCAATGAATAAAAGCCTTAGACCAGGTCTCAGTCTCTTTGGCTTAGTGGTGTAGAAAATATACACTTTCTATTAATTATAGAGCGAGCCTAGAGTGACGTCCTTGTAACATGGAAAGCACAGCTCATTGCCTATATTTAGGTAGGATGAATCCAGGCCCTTCTAAAACGTTTACAGTGCCTTTTATTTGTGGTTTGAACCGGAAGATAGCAATTATACACATTCCAGATGGAGAAAGATGTTTAAAGGAAGACTTGGCTATACCAGGAACCCTGTTGATCACTTTTTCTATTTAGCTGTTTGGTCACTCTCCTACAGAAGGAGCAGGAAATCTTCAGGGACTGGTTTTCCCTCCCCTGCTATTTCCAAGAAACTGCACCTCTTTGATCTTTTTTAGTCTTGCAAAACCTGGGCCTGCCTTTGTTCCAACAGAATTGAGTGGAAGACTCACAGAGTCAGATCCTTATCTTGGTGTAAATAGGCACAACCACCGCACTTCAAAGAAATTCTCCTGTTTTACACCTCTTGCACTCCATATCCTCAAGATCTTTATAGGAGGCGAGACCCCATGCGGCCAACCTTGGTTAGTAAATCACTTAATTAAAAACAGTCATTAAATAATCTTTAGTCTAATGTTTATTTCTCCAGGCTGATCTGTTTACACTACTTGTTGCTGCTCTGCATCATGCCAGCACGACGGGACACTACAGTGAGACCGTTCCTGCAACGTGGTTGATTTCAGTGCCTGTGCTGCAGCTGGAAGTCTTGGGTGTCTGCTCTCATGAAAAAGTGCTGTCTGTTGCTTAGATGGGGAGAGGGAAGAGAATCCTGGGACGGGGCAACCCCGATATATGTACAGACTGGGGGACACCTGGGGTGGGGTAACCCTGGTTATATGTACAGAGCCAGGGACAAGAGGCTGGAGAGCAGCCCCGCGGAAAGCAATATGGGGGTTCTGGTTGACAGCAAGCTGAATATGAGTCAACAGTGTACCCTGGCAACCAAAAGGACCAACCGTACCTTGGGGTGCACCAAGCACAGCATTGCTAGCTGGCTGAGGGAAACGATCGTCCTGCTCTGCTTTGCGCTGGTGTGGCCTCACCTTGAGCACTGGGTGCAGTTTTGGGCATCAGAGGGACATAAAACTGTTGGAGAGTGTCCAAAGGAGGGCTACAAAGATGGTGAAGGGTCTGGAGGGGAAGGCATATGAGGAGTGGCTGAGGTCACTTGGTTTGTTCAGCCCAGAGAAGAGGAGACTGAGGGGAGGCCTCATGGTGGCCTGCAGCTTCCTCACGAGGGGAGCGGAGGGGCAGGCGCTGATCTCTGCTCTCTGGTGACAGTGACAGGACCTGAGGGGACGGCATGGAGCTGTGACAGGGGAGGTTCAGGCTGGTGGTAGGAAAAGGTTCTTCACCGAGAGGGTGGTGGGGCACTGGAACAGGCTCCCCAGGGAAGCGGTAACGGCACTGAGACTGCTGGAGTTCCAGAAGCGTTTGGACAACTCTTTCAGAAATATGGTTTGATTTTTGGGTGGTCCTCTGAAGAGCCAAGATCTGGACTCAATGATCTTTGTGGGTCCTTTCCAACTCAGGACATTCTGTGATTTTATGATTCCATGGTTCTACGAAACCAAGAAAATGATGCAAAACTTCAAAGTTGACATCTCTGGTGAGCAGACTCTTCTCCTCTTCTGTCCTCTCTCATTCCCAGCAAGCAAATTCTACCTTGAATCTCAGATCCAAGAAAAAGCAAGCCCGTGGTCTCCTCCAGACAGAGGTTATGCAGGTGATTTCTGCTGTCAAAGAAAGGATGACCTCACGCTACAGCCTTTCCCTCAGCTGGAGCCCTTCCTGGGACTTTCTCTGAGCAGTCCATTTTCATGACTGTCTTGAAGCCCTCTGATGATATTAGCTGTTGGGTTCATAAAGAAGGGCCTGGGAAACTGACCCTTCCTACTGCACATAAATGCCAACTTACAGAGCCACACTGTCCTAGGAAGCAGCCCCAAACCCAAGGCTGACCTGGCCACATGGCTCACTCAAAGTGAAGGGAGGGCATTTTCACCTCACCGTTTGGAGGGCAATGCTGTAAGGTCCTTAGCAAGGTTTTCCAGGGCCTCTAGCCTGAACTTTGGGGACTTGATTTCTCAGAAAATTCTATTTCTGAGCTATCCAGGAGCAATGACTTGCAGAGGACTCTCTCCTATGGCCATTGGCCTTGTCTGCTTGGTACAGGGGCCAGGTCCTGTAGAGCAGCTCATCCAAAGCTCAGCTCTCTGCTTGCAATCCACTGTACTAGGAGTAACCCCAGAGCTCTCTGTGCCTTTCTTCACCTCTGAAAAGGGGCATGGCAGGAAGATGGCCTCCTTAGCACATGTCATTTCATCTTTCAGCTTTTTTCTCCCAAACTATGTTTATTATGTTAAATCCCAATTCCTCCCCAAAAGGCATCCCTTCAACCTCCTTATTACACACCAGAGGAGAAAGACTTGGATCATTCTCACAGGTACAGACAATTTGTTGTCAGTTCATAATAAAGAATGGGATTATTAATACATGTGTTTAGACATATTTTAGAAGAGCCACTTAAAAATGAAATTTGTGATGCAGTTCTGCCAGGGATGGGTTCTCAAATGTTGAGGTTATTCCTTCAGGAAGGTCATGCTGTCATAACAAACATTTCACCAAAATAGAAACAATACCCTGGGAATCTGAATGTCAGACTGGAAAGTCAGCTTCCTGGCAGATATTTGAAAAGTACTTTGAAGATGTGAAGAATGACATTGCTACTAAGAAGTATTTATTCCCCTTTTTTGTACTATTATGTTGATGAGATTAATTTTTTTTCAGCGTGTAATATGACAGTGGTGACATCTTCTCCACACTTTGGGATGAAAAAAAAACATACAAGAAAAACTCTGTGATATCTCTGCTATCAGCAGAAATATAAACAGTGCTGATTTATGTATAGACTTTTCCATGGCTCTCACCACTGTGGTATCTGAATGACTTTACAAGTATTTAACAGCTACAATACTTTTGTGAAACAGTGAAGTATTGTTATATATATTTTGCCCAGAGGGAACTGAGGCACAGAATTAATTAAGCAACACAAAGTGAAATAGCAAATTAGATACTGAATGCTGATCTCCTGAATCCCAGTTCACTGTTTCTTCTATTAGATGATGTCTGTTAGCTAACAAAAAAAAAAAAAAAAANAAGAAGAAGAAGAAGATAAGAGCTTTATGTAGAAGCTGCTTAGTACAGTTCTTTGGCCTGAGTTGTACAACTCAGATAAGATTATTAGAAAGGTCCTGGCTAGCCTCAGAGCCTTGGAAATTAACTTTCTCTGGTTCCTTTGTGTTTGTGTATAAGCCATTTTGTCTGTGTCTTATCCCCAGAAGAAGGCTTCAGTGGGTGGTGAGTGGGTGTTTGTGTCTATCCCATGTCTCAGCTGCGTTGCATTCCCACCAGCTGCATGAAGACAGGGAGCTGGGCAGGAGAGAGACCCTACAAATGCTGGTCTGAGAGCCCACACAGAGGAGAAAACAAGAGGAAGAGACTTTATAAATGACCACACAGCAAGAACAATATAAGTTAGAGTTTACAGGCTTTTCAGGCACCAAAGGGAGTCAACCAAGAACCACAGCTCAGTAGGAAACTTGACTTTCCTATTTCCAGTGCTTGCAGGACTCCTGGGGTTTCAAAAAGTCTGAGATGCACCTTTTACACTGCAAACCATTTCTCCCCTGGGTAGAAGATTATCAGATCACTGTTCATTTTTAACATCAGTGGAGCGTGATAAGAGTCTGGCTGTAGATGAGACACCATCTGATGCTCAGTCAAGACTGAGCCCAGTTAGTCCTTCAAAAGACAGATTTGGGGATGGTTTATGTCGTTCACCTCTGATATTGCTTTGAGCCAGGCTGAGACAGTCCCACAGCCAGAGCTTTGCCTCACTTGGGTCATAGACCCCACATAATGCAGATGTCTGTCAGGCTTTATATCAGGATGGAGGCAGCCATACCTTAATATCTGTGGGGGTTCATGAGAAGGCTCGTGTCTCTGAGGGGATGGGTGGGTCAGTTCTCCCCTTGTCATCCCCACAACATCCCCATAGGTAAGCTCAGGAAGTGTGGGTCTGATGAGTGGATAGTAAAGTGGATTGAGAACTGGCTGGATGGCAGAGCTCAAAGGGTTGTGCTCAGGGGCGCTGAGTCTAGTTGGAGGCCTGTAGCTAGTGGTGTCCCCCAGGGGTCCGTACCAGGTCCAGTACTGTTCAACCTGTTCATCAGTGACCTGGATGAAGGGACAGAGTGCACCCTCAGCACGTTTGATACAAAACTGAGAGGACTGGCTGATACACCAGAGGGCTGCGCTGCCATTCAGAGAGACCTGGACAGGCTGGAGAGTTGGGCCGAGAGGAAATTCATGAAGTTCAACAAAGGCAAGAAGGCAAGTACAGGGTCCTGTGCCTAGGGAGGAATAACCCCATGCACCAGTACAGGCTGGGGACTGACCTGCTGGAAAGCAGCTCTGCAGAGAAGGATGTGGGAGTCCTTCATGAGCCATCAGTGTGCTCTTGTGGCCAAGAAGGCCAATGGTGTCCTGGGGTGCATTAGGAGGAGTGTTGCCAGCAGGTCAAGGGAGGTGATCCTCCCCCTCTACTCAGCCCTGGTGAGGCCACACCTGGAGCATTGTGTCCAGTTCTGGGCTCCCCAGTACAAGAGGGACATGGAGCTCCTGGAGCGGGTCCAGCGGAGGGCTACGAAGGTGATGAAGAGACTGGAGCATATCTCTTATGTGGAAAGGCTGAGAGAGCTGGGCCTGTTCAACCTGGAGAAGGAAAGCCTGAGAGGGGATCTTATCAATGTGTACAAATATCTGAAGGAAAGGTGTCAAGAGGATGGGGCCGGACTCTTTTCAGTTGTTCCCAGCGATAGGATGAGAGGCAACAGGCACAAACTGAAGCACAGGAAGTTCCAGATGAATATGAGAAAGCACTTCTTTACTGTGAGGGTGACAGAGCACTGGAACAGGTTGTCCAGAGAGGCTGTGGAGTCTCCTTCTCTGGAGATATTCAAAACCTGCCTGGATGAGATCCTGTGCAACGTGCTCTGGGCGACCCTGCTTGGCAGGGGGGTTGGACTGGATGATCTCCAGAGATCCCTCACCCATTCTGTGATTCTGTGATTCTTTGATGTCCTAGCACAGCCCACCCCACTGCTCTGTGGTGATTTGAACCCCACAGGGCTCAAAGAGCAGCCCTGGTACGGGAAAACATTAACAGACCCTTGATGTGACTTGAATTGTGTGCTTTAAGGTGATTCAAGTGAAGCTGATGAAACAGTTCCTGTGATTATTGTGAATTCATGTTGTTGTTCCAAAAATAAACTGGGAAAGACAAAGAAGTGAGATACCCATGTCATACATACTGGAGAGAGGAGAGGAATGATAAATTATTCTGAATCCCTGGATACATGGTTCAGGTCAGACCCCAAAATATTATTTTTTTTGCTAGGAAAAGAATTGTAATAAATCATCCTGTCAAGATACCTAGAATGAGGTTTACCAGCTCCGTTTAGGTAATGAGGGTTACTATGAAGAACAGATGGAGGAGTAGCTTTCTTATCCAGTGTTCTGCTTGCTAACTATCTGTTTACATGGTGGCTGTCATTGGAAGTGCTCTCATTTTTGGTTATTACTCACTCTTTTTGAAGGAGGATGGGCTGACCAAAAGCAGATATGTCAGTTGGTGTCTCCTAACAAGCTGCTCCCAGCTGTTCTACATAGGAGCATGGACAACAAGAAGGGACAGAGTTTTGGATGGTTGCTATTTCTGTGTTTTCTTTCTCTTTTTCTTTCTTTCTTTCTTTCTTTCTTTCTTTCTTTCTTTATTTATTTATTTATTTATTTATTTCTCTTTCTTTCTTTCTTTCTTTCTTTCTTTCTTTCTTTCTTTCCTTCTTTCTTTCTTTCTTTCTTTCCTTCTTTCTTTCTTTCTTTCTTTCTTTCTTTCTTTCTTTCTTTCCTTCTTTCTTTCTTTCTTTCTTTCTTTCTTTCTTTCTTTATTTATTTATTTATTTATTTCTCTTTCTTTCTTTCTTTCTTTCTTTCTTTCTTTCTTTCTTTCTTTCTTTCTTTCTTTCTTTCTTTCTTTCTTTCTTTCTTTCTTTCTTTCTTTCTTTCTTTCCTTCTTTCTTTCTTTCTTTCTTTCTTTCTTTCTTTCTTTCTTTCTTTCTTTCTTTCTTTCTTTCTTTCTTTCTTTCTTTCTTTCTTTTCTCTCTCTCTCTTTTTTTTTTTTTCCTGAGGTTTTAAGAAGCTTTCAGGTTTAGGAGAGCTAAAAGGAGGTATTTCTTTTGTTTTAAACCCACCTAGCAGGAAGACAATTTTCTTGGACTGTAAGTCAGGACGTGGTAGGAGGTTCTTAACCACTGAAGCAACCCACACAAAGTGTTTATATCCACACTTAGGAAATAGTTATATTTGAACTCTTCCCAGAGATGCAATTTAGAAATGATCAGGCTCCCCCCTGCTGCGTAAGGTTTCTTTGTGATTCGGCCATGGTTTGAAGCAGTCATAAAGGAGATGAGGTTTCTTCTGATCCATGTGAAGAAAACACAGATTAAATCCTGGACAAGACAGAAGAGCATGACTAAAGCATGTTTTGCCTCCACTTTGGCCTGTTATGATTGTGGAATTTCTCTAGTCACAGTTGCTAGCAGATATGAGTTTGCCGGGGAAGAAATCCCTTACACTCTCCTTCTCTAAGTGGTTGCTGCTGACCACTGCCAGAGGCAGGAAAAAATAATAGAGGGACTGTCAGGTTTCACATAAACTGGAATTTCTACTGTTTGTGCTTGCAACTCACTAAAGGAAACTGCCACAAACTTGGATTGGATCTATCCATCAAATTCACCTTCTTTTCTGTCTTGAAAATATACACTTGGAAACACTGATTACTGCAGAGCTATTATGCCCTCTGCACAGTGCCTTCAAATCCCAGCTCACAGGAGCCAAGGAAAATCCCTGTAACACTCATAGTTTTCATTCCAGGCCGGATGACTGAATCTAATCTTACTTTATTTTCACATTTGAAGGCTACAAATGTATTAATGAAAATTACGAGCCTTCAAGCATCTTGCCTGCAGCCCTTGTCTTTGATACAATATCCATCAATATGTCTGTTAATTTTCCTGTATTCATCTGATGTTACTTCAAAATTTAGTGTCTTTTGTAGAAAAATGTTATGAGTCACTCATGGAATGAAGTATTCCAATGCTTGTTTCATTTTGCATTGCACAGAGATGACTAGAAATAAAAACTCTGGAGGGATACCTTGCAGACTGATGTGTAAAGATGATGGTAAGTTCAATGAGAAAAATATAGCACATCGTGCGTTCCTCACCAATGCTTCATGCATCTCTGTACAAAGGCAGGGTTAGAAATTGTGTTCTCATTTACCTTGAGGAATAAAGCTACTTCTACAGTCAGGAATGCATTTTTCTCCTCACTCAGAGGAGAAAGCTTGAAGTCAGTGGGAGACTTTAAAGGCAGATGACTGGACCGTGGTGAAAAATACCCTAAAAAGAAAAAAATTAGATGAATAGTAAAGACCTAGAAGACTGTTGACTATAACAGAATCAGATACAAAATTTGTCTGGAACCTCCACTTTTACATACTTTATGAGGGATGATATACAAGTCAAGAAACTTGGGTACTGTTAATTTTTTCATCCAGTTGCCAATATACCGTGGCAGTGGAGGAAGATGAAGGTGTCTCAGTGCTGGTACCAGTGGAGTGAAGTTGCCCTGTTCTTGCTGGTGAAAATGCAGGATGATTTTGCTGAAGTTTCAGTGGAAATACTGAAGGTCTGTGGTGCTGCAGGTCTGTATGGAGTTTAGCCCCCAGTGCTTAGCCTGGATCACGGAAGGATGACGCTGTATAGCCTCATGAGAAAGAGGGTGCAAGGCAGCAGCTAGGACTAAACCAGAGGTCTGCCACTCTCAGCAGAAGAAATGGGAAACACAGTTCAATTCTCTCATGAGCCAGAAAATATTTTCCAGTGCCACTCAGTACTGTAATGTTGTCAAACAGCTGGGACAGTGGTTTAGTGCCTCTTCCAAGATGCCTATTCCAAGAGAAGTATCTCCAGGTGCCTGTTAGCTCTGCTTAGCTCTGAGGCTGCTGGCAGAGGGAACAGCATTGCCAGAGCTGAGGCACTGCCAGGCAGAGGCAGGGAGAAGGACCACAGACCCATCTCTGGATCTTGCCAAAGAGACCTAGACAAGCAGTAGCTCCCCAGCTTTGGAAATGGTAGTGAGACAGAGGCACAGCAAAACCTGGAAGAACAGAACAAGTCTTGGCCAGCATGCTGACAATTCACAAGGTGTCACAAGACCAGTACGTTGTACTCTTACAGTGGCCACATCATGCCAAAAAAAACCCAACAACAACAAAAAAGAATTTGGTGTTGTCCGGTATTGCATACATGTGGAATTTTATGACTAGCCTGGTATCAGAGCATTGCTTCCCATCAATAGCAACTTGTCCACAATAACAGCCAAATATAGCTGCATTAACAGAAAACATGAAGAGACCCCTCAGATGACCTAGGAAGACTCTAAGGTCATGTTTAACTCAATATTTGCCCAAGTGTATGTAAATTACACGTCTCCCATGATGGCTACACCCAGTCTAACAGGATTTGCTGCTGGATGAAAAACACCATAAGAATGATATTTTTCTGGGGTCTTTTCCTGAGAAGGTGGGAAGAGGGGTAAAATTTTAAATAAATAAATAAAATACCTTAATTCATACAAGCCTTTAGTTAAACAGTAGTTTCAGGAGAAGAAGTTCATGAAATAGAAGGCGAGGTTTCAGGGATTGATACCACTTGAAAGGTGGACATAAATGACTGGTTTTTCACAGCGGAGGTATATCACCAGGGGGCATCCATAGGATCTGGGATACAGACTGGAACGTGCAGTACATCCACAAATCATCTGAAAAAAAGGGAGTGAAAAATGAGGGGACATTTATGTGAAGGACATTCAGTTACTAGGAATCCTAAAGCGGAAAGCAACTGTGAAGTCATAGAAAGACATCATGTTGCAGAGAGGTTGAGGGATAAAAGTCAAAGGCAGTAAATGCTATGTCATGTGGATTGACTTAAACAACCTTTTTTCCTACAAAGTGAAGCTCCTCAAACTACCCCTTGGCACTCAGAAAAGAGAGATTGATGCCATAAGAGTAAGTTCTATGAAAATGTCACCTGAACGTTCAGTTGTGGTTAAAACACACGTAGGAAAAGTTATTATGGGGAACCTATTACTAGGGAGGGGATAGAAAACTACAGGATGATGTCACTAAAGAAACCACAGAGTACCCAAATCTTGAAAACTCTTTTGTTCTCTAAGTTCTACTCCTCAACAAGGATATATAAGAAAAGTATTAAAAGGATCAGAGGTGGAAAATGTTTTTGTCACAAGAGGTGTATAAAAAGAATATGACTGTTCAGCCTGGTAAAAGATTATACAAGAGAGACACAACGAATGTCTTTGCAGACAGGTGCACTACTGCATAGAGAGTAATTGTTCATTCTTTCCAAAAATGGCAGATTCGGGTTCATTAAATTATGTTATTAGGCAGAAGGATGAGGAAGACCTCAAGCTTCTGCCTTTTCACAAAGTCTGGAGATCACTAATGGACCTTCTTGTCAGCAGGCATTGTGAATACCAAACATTTATACAGATCCCAAAGGCAATTGCATAGCTAAGGGAAGAAATGTCTGTCAGAGGCTCTTCAACACAAACGTACAACCTGGACCTTAGCAAGTCCCTAAGCCACAGCCCTGAAGACACAGAGGAGGTATTGGGGCATTATCACTACCCTCTGGTTTTATTCTCCTTTGCTAAGCTTCCACCCCAGGAGCAATGTGGAAAGGTCACAGAGATGGTCTGAGTCAGCACATCCACTCTCATGTTCTTACACGCTTCTAAAGCAGCTTGAAAAGTTTTCTTGTCAGCTCCAAGCCAGCAGCATTGTTCTGCACAATGACCCAAACCTCTGCTTTTGTTCAGCACCGTTTAGCCCTTGCAAACTCAATGGCTTCCCAGGTATATTGGAGAGCTGGAGGAACCCAAGGCACTCCTTCACTCACTGCTGGTGTGAAGGGCTCGTATCTTAGCAGACATGGCAGGCCGACGGAGGGTCGTCTTCTCTGATCTAAAGGAGCAAAATCCCAGGCCCAGTTAAGCTGTCTGGCCAAAAAAAAATTATGAGGTGGGACAGTACGGGAAGGAGTTTGGTCTCAGTTTCCCAAGTTTTGATCCCATTTCTTGTTGCCTGCAGCTCTATGATACATCTGTGGTGCTCTGCAAGTAATAAATGCCAATTCTACTCTAAAGTAAAAGCAGGAGTAAGTGAACAATGTAGCCTTGGCCACCAAATGCCTATTCGTTGACCTTCTGACACACTTGCACGTAAAACCTACAGCAGACAGTGAAACTAAATCTGCTTCAACCTCTCTTGCTTTGTGTCATCGTTGGCCATTGTCTTTTCGATATTTGTCTGTGCAACCTGGGAGATTTCTTCTTGTTTACATATTGAAATATTCTCCCTTTTATCCCCTGTGGTGGCTTAATGTCTCATTCCCTCTTGGCATCATTGTATTTCTGATTCAAACTTTCTCCATATGGGGCTATTCAAATATGAAACAGCTCTGATCAAGGCAGCTGCCACATTGTCAGTTTTCATTTATACAGACGATGACTAACGCTGCAGCTTATGATTTTGGTGGATTTTCGTACTTGACCCCAAGGCTTGGATTGCCGGAATGGGATTTGCCGTCTACAAAGTTCTCAACATATTGGTCCTGCTAGGATTGCATCTGCATCTGGTGCCATCTCTGGAAATGGCTCTCTTCCCAGTCACCCAGTTTAATTCATGTCATTGACTTCTGTTAACATGCCCTTGGTTTACCCTAGCAAATTGCTGGAATCGGCATTACACCCTCCGGTCCTTGTGTGGGAACAGGCTACTGTCTGTCCTCTGGGATCTCCCCCAGCCCCACCCTTTCTCCTTTTATATCTTACGGTCATCTCTGGAGCCACATAATGATCATATTTTTCTGTGGTCCAGGAATGTTAGTGACGGCTACCCAGTAATACTCATCATGATGTATGTGAAAGTTGCTGATAGAGTGAAGATCTTCCTCCTGTCCCTGACTCTGCAGACCCTCATACCAAGCAAAAGCTTCAAGGCAAGGGAAAACTCAAAATTTACATCCAAGTAGCTCTCAGGGCAAGAATGTTCACTAAAAACCTGAATGGAAGAAATTAGAATGATATGGGGGCCCCCCAGACAAGTCTTTCATAAAGCACCTCTGATTGCTCTTACAGAACTCCATAAGGGCTTGTGGCACTCACATACAGACTCCTGGCAACATCATCAACTGCATTTCCAAGAGATACAAGGTGGTATTACGGCAGTCTTCTCCAAACTCCAAGTAAAGATTTGGTATGAGATTCCCCTTTCCCAAAGAGCATCCCATGTACACCAACTAAAGGAGGGATGTGTCATCACCTCCATTTTGCAGCGGATAAGATGAGCAGATCTAATGGGGCATAAGAGCACTCAAATCCTATGGAAATCAGTAGGACGTGGACAGTTATGTACTTCTGAGTACTTCAGACTACTTTCAAAACAATTTGGTGACTGTTGTAGAACACAATTTTTTTTGCCCCTTGCCACACGATGAAATCCTGAGGTCTGCAAGGTGTAAGGTTCCTCCTCCCTGCAGAGAGTATTTGCAGAGGTAACCTGCTACAGAAGAGATCTCCAAATGCAGAGGAATGGAGACCTTCCTCCACTAGCCAGGTTGGAAGAAGGGAACATGCCTTAACCACATACATCTTCTGCTCCTCCTTCTGCTTCAGCACCAGTCTTTGTACCCTTGCTGCTAGATTTGATTGCTTAATATTTTTGTTTAGAGAACATTTCCTGTCCCATGCAGTAAGGAACTATTCATCTTGTTGTGGTGGTTTTACCCTGCTGGGCAGCTGAACTCCACCACAACCGCTCTCTCACTCCCCCTCCTCAAAGGAAGAGGGGGAGAAAAAAAAACTCACAGGTTGAGATAAGGATAGTTTAATTAGAGAAGAGGAAGAAAAAAAAACAAC
>VXAA01005852.1:68745-80726 GCA_013399115.1 Anseranas semipalmata | reverse complement strand
ATATCTAACCTAAACCTCCCCTGGCGCAACTTCAGCCCATTCCCCGTTGTCCTATCACTTGACACGTGGGAGAAAAGACCAATCCCCACCTCTCTACAGCCTCCTTTAAGGTACCTGTAGAGAGCGATAAGGTCGCCCCGAGCCTCCTCTTCTCCAGGATAAAGGAAAGGGAAAAGAATCCTCATCAGCCACCCTTTACAGATGAGCAGGCCAATGAACAAACACACAAAGAGATGTCTTGAGGGCACCTAGCAGAGTACAGCATGGTACCCAAGACATGGTGGTGAGCACAACCCACGCAGCTACCCTGCTCTGTGGTTCTGTAAACAAACAAGTGCTATGATCCCTCTCCCCACCAGCTCAGTACTGTTGCCAAAAGCCATAATAGGCTTTTATTCCATTAAAGGAAATAGACATTTTTAAGGCTGTAAAAAGGCTGAGGTCAGGGTGACCTGAAAGCCTGGAAGACATCAGAATTTTCCCATAATGCTGTCTTCGGCTTCAGACTTTCTCTGAGTTTTTCCATCGAGGCTATATGTTATTTTGTAGATTCTCTGTTACACACATTCATAATATGACCCCTCCTAACCATCCACACAGATACGATGTTCTCAATATCTTAGTACTTCAGTTATTGCAATGTCCTTTACTCTCACTCTGATGAATACAAAGCAAAGATTTCTTGTCATTCATGAAATCATCTTAAATCAGTTTATCCATCTCCCCCAACTTTATATCCCTTCATGTGTTTCTCTTTTTTAGGATATGATCAAACACGAGCTGGTTTTCTCACTTCAGGCCTCTTCTCAAGTTATGCTTATATCTTATATTTTATATCTTTTTCCTGTTGAGGTTAAAAGCTGAGGTTCCATTTACAACGGATCTGTTTGCTACGTCCTAGAGCTCTAAAAAAATTATATTTTTAACTACTTTTGTTTGTTATGCCTGTTTAGTCCATGTTTTTAGAACATCTCATACAGAAAAGCCTTTAGATGACCTTAGATGAAGTCTTCAGACACTACTGGAACCTAATAATAAAGACATTTTTTGGAAAGTCAGTTCTAGATTATCAATAACGTGAGCTATTCTGCTGCAGAAAAATGTTCAAAGGTATTTTGCTCAAATGCAGGTTAAAGTAGATAAACTGTAGTAAATAGAGCATGGAGGCCTCTTGTTGCTGTTGTACAGGGCTGGAGCATAGGACCTCAGACTCCTGAGTTCTTCAGCTTTAAAAGAAAGCTCTGGAAGAAAACAAGATTCCTTGAGCAACGGAAAAGGGACTGCCATTAGCAGTCCAGTCACTCTGCAGATGTGGAAGTGTATTTCATGGCCATTCCAACAACCCAACAGGAACGGTTAGCAATTTCGAGCCTGGGGATATTTTAGGTGTATGTATATTTGTGCTTTGTTTTACTTACATTATTTTTTTCCACTCGTAATCTGATCATCTTAATGTTCTGGGGAAAAAAAAAAAAAGTGCTGCAAACAATTATTGCTCCACACAGTCACAATTGTTTTCATTTACTCCATTACAGCACAGACTGGTCGGAAAAGAAGTCTTAGTCATGAATCTAACGCCGCATGAAGGGAAATTCCTTGGGGGTGAATGAAAGCAGTGATATCTCAATGTCTTTCTCTCTCTCTTTTTTTTTTTTTTTTTTTTCCTGAGCAGTCTATAAGAAACATCTGCTAAAACTTTTTTAATGATTTGTCTTTGTTTTAGTCTGAACTCAGCACTTCACATCCACATTCTGCTCTGCACTGAGTTAGCCTGTACTCACTTTACCTTTTCAGGGTCATGACAAGTTGTATTTTTGCTAGGAGTGGAAAAAGGTCAAGATTTCCTCCCCTGCCCAACCTAAGTGACTATTGGTAGGAAACAGTTCAAAAACCTCCTGATATAGTGATTGCTTTGCAGCTGGACAGGTTCCTGATTGAGATAGGGGGTGGATTTACCCATAACTAACCTGCATTTACATCTGTCAGTGTGATAGAGAAATTTGGCCAATATAAAAAGTGTTATTGAGCCTCAACATGTCTTACTCCATAAGAAGAAAGGCTTTAGGTTGTTTAAGTAGAGCCCAGAAAATTCTGGAAAACACTGCAGGAATTAGGAATTATCATTAGTGAACTGTAAATAGCCCAATGCCCTACCTTTGGTCTTCATTTCCATATCTGCTGCTCAACAAGTGCAAAGACAGCAAAACAGCCTTGCCCAGGTTCTCTGGGGAAACCTGAGGATACGTTTATTGCATGTTTAAGCATAAAAAATCGGGCTTCCTAAATCTCTCTCAAAGCCTGTTTGGAATGATTAAGGTGGAAACCAGAGTTCAAATACCACTGGAATCTCTTAGATGTGGACTCCTATAGTTTCATTTTTCATTCTTCTGACTTTTTAAGCACTACCACAAATTGATGAATGCATAACTGTATGTAACACATTACATCCCACATTACATTTCATCACTTCTGACACCCCACGTCCTCGATAGTGAAAAACAGCAGGTGCTACTTACAAGTAACTGTTTGCATTCCAAGAACATGGACATCCACTGAGTGACCACATTGACCCAGGGGCAATGGTAGACCCATTTTACAGATAGGAAATAGAGGCACAGACAACAGGGCTGGGCTCAGTCTGACCAAAAGCACCCCCTGACTAGGGTTTGAGTCACCCTGGGCTCTCCTTGTAACTAAAGGGGAGACACCAGCACTCCTGGGATGCGATTCACCTTCCATGGAAGACGAAGTCTAGAACAAGTCAGACGAATTGCAACCTATAAGTGCCCATTTCTCTCTACAGTCTGTAAAGGGAGTCATGGGTGACTGGATCATATATAGACGGCGACACAGCACACATCTAAAGCTGTGTGTGAGGGATCACATTTGTGGCTTGCCCTGACCTGACAGCCAGTTAGCTATTGCAGCAAAGTCTGAAGCTCATTTGAAAGTGACATTCATTTAATTAAAATAAAATAAAATAAAATAAAATAAAATAAAATAAAATAAAATAAAATAAAATATATAGCTGGTACTCTGGTCTGAGGTCACTAACTGAGGTTAACTGACTCAGAAGTTGTTATTCGTCATTTTTAAATCTCTGTAGCAACAGGAAGTCAATACATTGTGGACTACAGGATATGTAGCAACTTTCTGTTGCAATAAGATTGCCAGCCACAATAAAAACTATGGGGGATCTCTGGGGGATGAACCTCATGCTTTGTGTACGAGGCATTCAGGAGATGCAAGTTGATTTCACATCCCACAATATGTTCCACAAAGCATGGAAGCCTGAAACAGCACGACTGGAAAACCTGACCCAAAATATCCTGGAATTTACCTTTTGTGTTACTTTTCATTCTCACAGTCGCTGCTGCACTTCTGAGTTCAAAACAGCAGTAGTGTGTCTGGACTGCTCTTAATGCTTCCTCCTGGCAGGAGGAATGGAAATCTGACAAATCCCCCATGGGTCTGAGACCTGGGACAGATGGTATCAGCACCAGGAGCTGAATTCAGAGCACACCCAGCTGTACCAGTGCTACGAGCTGTGGGTTTTGGGAGAAAGTCGGTGGTAATGGAAGTGTATTGTCATCTCTAGATGGTCTGTTCATCTGTGCTTGGTGGTCTCAGGACATTTCAACAGTGGTCAGGGGCCTACGAGAGAAATCATCACCCCATTTGCAGTTCATCTGGGGCAGTTGTTTGCACTTGCAAAAGCAAAGACAAGAACTGCTTGGAGCTGTACCAGTAACCTTATCTCAGAGGCTGGGTTTTATTCCGTGTTGTAGGGATGGCTCCAGCAAGGCACAGCATGGAGAGTTGAAAGAGATGAGGGAATTCACAGTGCCTCTGTATTGAAACCACCAGAAGCCTGAAATGATGGAGCGGTGCCTTCAACCGAAATAAGAAAGTGGAAAAGACCCCAAAAGGGGCTTTTTCCTCACCCTGGTGCGAGCTCTGCTCTTTGCTGGAAAAGTCCCAGCCGGGTTCAGTCCAGGGCGGGGAGCAATGCTGTGGTGTTGCTTGTCTTCTGCTATGATTTGTAAAGACCAACATCTATACCAACGTAGGGACGTTACTGGCACACTAGAGATTCAGTTAACATAATTCTCTATTATTACTTTCAGTTACCTTTCCTGGAGATGTTCTTGCCACAATTTTTTTGGTCAAATTCCTTGGTAAACCTTCATTTCCCTGTAATGGATCACAACTACCATCCATTTGTTTCACAAGCCCCCACGGCACAAGGGTTTGCTTCAGTAATTATTTACAGTCTCTGCTTTGGAGATTCAGTTTTACCACAGAATTTTTAGGCAAATGAGTCAAAACTGTGTGCCTACAGCCATACTTAAGCATTCTGAGAAATGTGATCTCATTCAGAGAAGTGTCAAGAATTTTTCTGTGTCAATGGAAAGCAGAGATGCTCAGTACCTTTGAAATACTGTCAAACTCAAGTGTCTAAATATAGATTTTAAAACCTATTTTAAGAAACTGGTTTTAAAATTTTGGTCTAGAAGATTCTGTGGTTTAAGTTTTCTTCCCCTTGCATATCTACAGAATGTAAAAGGTCTGGTGCAATGAACTATGACGTACTCGTGAATATTACATCTCCCAAGCAGTTTCATTTCAGTAGGGAATTTGTAGTAGAGACAGTAGAGACATTTGTTCAAATTAGGTAAAAGTCAGTTAAGTGATGTCCCATTTCCCCTGAGGAAGTTCTAAATAATAATAATAATAATAAAAAAAAAATTAAATTTAAATCCTCTATGTGTAAAATCCTATGAATTCCTTCAAGATGCAAACCGTGTTTTTACTTTTATTGCATAATAACGCTAGAGTAAACAAAGACGTACAAAAATATACACATCTCTTATGCCAGTTCCTTCAAAACCAAACAACATTAGATTGGTAAGATGTCATTTAACCAAGACTTCTGATGAACTTTCACTGACTGATAGGAATTTACATTCTGAATTTAGTTTCACATCTTGTCTGGTTTTGTTGGGAAATACTCAGAAGAGCAGTGGGATCATCTGGGACAACAAATCCAAAATCTCTCAAACTTTGTCACTCTCCTAAAGGGCAACAGGTTGCACAAGAGAAAGTTTAGCTTAAGATATAAGTTTCCAACTCCAGACCAAGCTTTCTTCTATATTTGAGCAATAAATTGAAAGAAATGTAGCAAATTTACCAGTTACTTATTGAAATCTCATTAAAATATTTTATTTGTCATTTATTTCTACTCAATTATTCTTTTATATGGTCTCATTAACAGTAGGAAGTTAAAAAAAAAGAAAAAGAAAAAAAATATTTCACGCATAAATTTAATAATATCATATTTTAGGATCATCTATACTTTTTAACATTTTTTAAAAATAATCATGACTGTCACTGTTGGTGTGAGTTTTCAACAGATACCTGCTGAGCTTCTGAGCATCTGTATTATCTTTAGTAAAATGACATGTTTTCCCAGGCTCAGATATTTTAAGACATATTAAGACACAATTTACAATTTACATCACTTTTTCCAAACAAACAGTCCCTTGGAAAGTCCCCAGCTGCAAAGGTTTCACAAAAAAAGTGAAGAACTGGTATTTGGCAAGAGACCCGGCAGGCCATTGTAGGAATTAAACTCAAGAGGAAAGGGGTGGGGGGATGTCTAGTTTTAAAAAATTAACCAGCTTATATTGCCCCTCCCTGTAAGCCTATGATCTTGCTGCACAACCAGTTCTGTTCTTAAAAGCAACCTTACTTGGTAACACAGTCGTGTATACAAAAGAATCACACCACACATCACAGCTGCGATGATGCATCCTGGGCCTGATCCAGTGTGGGCTGGAGCCCATGGAAAGACTGTGTGTGCCTGGAGACACCAACCTCTAGGTCATCTGAAGAAACCCATCATGCTGCAGAGCACCTCCTCACTCCCAAGCGCTGCTGAGAAGACCATAGCCCCCATCTCTGCTCCTCTCACCAACAGCAAGTTGAGTGAAAGTTGCTGGTCATCATCTCCAAAGCACCTGGTGGCCTCCACCAGTGTATCTGAAGGCCCTCTGCCCCACAGGGGAAACCTAATCAGAGCTCTGTGGTTGTGTTTTGACTGCAGACATGTGCTCCATGATCTGCTGTGACTGCACATGTCATTGAGCTGGAGAACATGCCCCAAGGTTCCCTTCCATCCCTTCCCCTCTGGAAGGACATGTACCCAGGTATTAGCCCAAAACACTGTTGAGATTCCTTATCCACCACCAAGAGGGGGGGACTTGTGGTGTGGCTCCAGTAGAAAGACAGAGTAGGGATCAAACCAAGCATTGCATCATGTCCTGTGGATCCAACCACATTTGCACCAACAACTATACAAACAACTTGCACCTCCAAGGAGTTACAGTGACATCAGAACAGCAAGTAATGAGATGAGTCCTAAGCAACTGAATCTGAAGAATGGAAGGAATTCATGAAAGACAGGAAAAGCAGGAAAAAATCTAGCTGGAAGTTGTTTGGGTTTGTGCAACAAGTGTGTCTGGCCTGGCTTTCAGCGGTCTTTGCCAATTTGAGGTGAAAGTGTGAGTCAATGCTTTGCTTAGGTGGCCTTCTCTCTTCTGGCCTTGCGGTGGGAGCACAGCCCAGAGAAGTGTGGTAAGAAGGAACAATTCTGAGAAAGTAAAGACTTGCAGAGGATGATTTCCCTTGGCAGCCACAGTTTCATAGGAAGAAACTACTGCTCACTGCGGACACATCCCAGACTCTGCACTGTTGGGAGGGGGTCAGCAGGACACCTCTACCTATGCAGAAGCACACAGCTTAGGACATTACAACACATTTGTTTGATTTTTTTAGTGCTCTTTACACACCTGTCTGTTAGGCTCTCCTGTGTCTACCACCAGATGACTCCTAGACAGCAGCTCTGTTTCTTTATGTTCAGTTTCAGCTGAAGTTGGAACAGCAGCCTAAGAAACTTGAGCTCTCAGCAAAGCCTGATGTGGGTCCATCTCATGCTGGAGGCTGAAAACATTCCTTAGAGGTCTTAGGAGTGAAGAACTCAAGGGCTTGTCACCTCCAGGCCTCTTCTGTGATGCTGTGAGCTTCGGAAGTGGTTAATTGGGTGTGATGCTGCAATATTACACTTCAGTCCCTTTTCTGGGAATGAGGACCTAGGCTCCACTAGACACAGACATGAGATGACCTCAGCCACGGTTTGAAACTAGGCGCTGATAAACGCGATTAAAACGAAAGCTGCTCTGCGAACTTGAAGGTCGCTAGATAAGACCGAAAGCAGAATACACCATCAGAGGAAATGAAGAAATGGAAGCAGCCTGTGCAATGGGGATCTTACCGCTGGAGGAAACGTCTTATCACACCTCTAATTGCTTGACCGTAATTTCAGTGCTAGCGTCATTCATCTCGGAGCCCAGCAGCTGCAAGTTTGGGGGATTTTTTCCTCTCCACATCAGCTGGCAGAGGCTGTGCCAACCAAGACTGGCTTTGTGCGGCTCGCACTGAACTCTCACTGTGTGTGAAGGTGGCAGCAAGTTGGCAAATACATCCTGCCCTTCTCAGAAAAGAATCTCACAAATTAGGTGAAGACACACTGAAATCCTGCCAAACCTTCATTAGCTGCAAGTCCTCATAGTTAACTACAGCTGAGACAACCCTGCAAATCTCTGGGCTACAGAAAGCCCCATCCTTTACATCCATGGATGTCCCTCCAACATTGGTGGAGCTCCCTATAAGCCCAGTCTTTGCCAAGTCCCCACTCTGCCACTCCAACCCTCTTCCACCAAACCCTCACACCATCAAACAGCAAAACAGTCAACAGCACTGCAGTGATGAGTGAAGTGAAGCCTAAGTGTCACAGCGTGGGAGCAGTGCTTGGCTCGGTTATGTTCGTGCTTCTCCATCATTCATGGCTCTGTTGACCTGCACAAGCTGAGGATGGGATGGGGCTTGCACCAGCCATGGTTTCAGCCCCTGATGTTGCTACAAGGACCATTGCAGATCCTCCTCCCCCTTCATGACATGAGCAAGGTGGGGACGTCCCTAGGGCCTGGCTTGGAAGCTGTTTCTGCATGCATGCTGATGAACAGCCTGGAAACCACCACGGGAGGTGAAACCACCAAGGAGGCTCTCGGCAGCCTGCCAAGGCAGCAACTCAACCACGGTGCAGCACAAGGGCACCTCAAAACACTGACAGTGGCTGGGCATGGACAGCTAAGAAATGGTGCCGAGCCCTTTTGCTGTACAGCACCCGGGCAAAACAGGAACAACATTGTTCTGGTACCTCTGGGGGTAGAAGATACCAAAATCCCTGTGCCGCTCCCCTTGAGCCTCCTACTTGTTCCTGTACTTAATGGTAAATGAAGGGGAGCTCAATATGGTGAAAACCAATGATTTCCATATAGCCTTGGGGCCTGAGGCTACTTTGACAAAGGACAAAAAGATCATGTTGACCAGCAACTCCTACGCGTTATTCCCACACACCAGATAAGATTTGTCTTTCAGATTAAAAGACTGTGACATTTACAAACCACCATACTGTGCAGGCTTCCGGATAAATAATTATTCAATAGCGATTCACCTGCTGTTGCAAGTCAAAAGTAAACATTCAGAGAGAGAAAAAGAGACTTGTGAGACTTTACTACAGTGAGATAGGACTAAAGGGCTGGCAAGAAGAAGCCAATCAATGTACCTATATAATTGGGCACAAAGACCTCCATGCCATTTACCATGAGATGCATGCAGTGCTTTAGGTAGAAAGCCAATGAAACAGTGCTAAGTGCTAAGGAAAGAGACAGGTAGCAAAGGTCAGGATTAACCCTGTGTGCTAAGGTAACCCTTAGCTTTGCTCTGCATTGTGCAATAAGAGATAATTAGGTATGGCATTGAACAGAAACCCAAAGCACGGCTGTTAATAGTCAAAGCGATGCTACAAGCAGTTGCCAGATACACTGAAATTGCTCTGGGAAAGAAAACTCCAGGGGCACCGAGATTTCGGTAAATGTCAATGAGCCTTGTGTGGCACTGAGTTCCCGGTGAAGCAGAGGAAGAAATCAGTCTGCTTAGTCATTGGTGAGGCAGTCATTTCTGTCCACAGATCCGGCCCGGTTTGTACGTGGGATGATGCCATATCAATTGCATTTTTTTTATGGGGTAACTGGGAGGAGTGGTCAGGGCAACAGTTCTCCCCGATTTGTCACCACGTTGATTCTGATGGAAGCTTTCATTGCAGTGGAGTTGCACTGGTGTGAATTTGGGGGAACAAGGGAAAGAATGACAACTGCTCTGGGAACAAAAGCATAAAGCACTGAGATTTGACGTGACTTGATAATGGTTACGTACCCTTTTAATGAATTTCACTGGTGTGCAGGACTGGAGCTATGATACATCACTGACTGTATCCCTCAGCTAATTAACAAGAGCTCTGAAGCAATTTTTCCCCATGTATGTCATTGAAGCACAGCCCGGTCTTTCCTGACTGCCCCAATACACTGATTAATATAATTAACAGTGATATTTTATGATTGTTCCAACCCACTTATTTCCAGCCAGCCTGAGCCAGAAATTCACTTCACTCTTACAGAAAAAACAACTATTTGTATTACTGTTTTGTTTCAAACTCCAAACACCCTTCGATTTATATCAGTGAGTCAATGCCCTTTAGCTGTAAACTGCTGGCTGGCAATTTCCCTGGAAAAAAACAAAAACAAAAACAAAAACAAAAACAAAACAGCTTTCATCCTTCTCAGCATCTTTGTGAGAGGGAATGAAAGCCACCGTGCTCAGGGAATCATCCTCTTGATATTCCTTTTCAGCCTCTCTGCCTTCACTCCGAATCTTAATGCGGACAAGAGGTGCCAGCTGGGGTGCTTTGTACACTGAAGTTCCTGAGCAAGTTCCCTCTGCTGCTGATAAGGAGGGATGAGCATAAAGCTGGTGTAACCATGAGGAGGTAACATCACAGAAGAGACCCTCCTGGGGATTTGGGATTTTCTTCATGGGGTTTGGGAAAGGAAACCCATTTCCTCCACCAGGGTAGGATTCAAGGGTGGAGTGAGAGATGGATGTGGGTCAGGCATAAATGAAACGACGGAGTTTATAAAATTTACCCTAGGTTTGGGTCCGCGTTGAAACTAATCCTATGAGATATAAGTAGTGGATGTTTCATGAGCACAGAGACGCAGGCTGCATTTGTTTACATCTGGGCTGGATCGGGAAACAAAGCTTGGGTTTAAATAAACAGCTGAAATCTATGGAGAGAGTCAGTCATTGCAACTCTGAGGTCACTGGCTCCTGAGCCTGAACCCTCCGACAGCCCCTTTTGCTACAGGCCAGATTCAGGTATGCCTTTAGATAGATGTCAGCTTGGCAACAACATAAGGCAGGAACTCTGCCTACCCATCCAAACCGTGACAAAGCCCCAGTACCGGGCTGCGGAGTCACGTAGTCCTCTTCCTATACGTGTGCAGTTCCTGTTAAACCACCCAGCAATTTACAGATGGGCTAAAGGCTCGGGAGTATTTTTAAAGCTTTGTTATTTTATTACTTCTGTTTATCTTTCTGTTCCATGATGACGGCTGAAGTAATCCCAGCCTTTATGAATAAACTCAGTGTTTCACCTGTGTTTAGTTAAAGACCACGAGGTACAATACTTCCCGCAAACACAGCCTTGTCAAAGGAGTCATGCATCACACATTGTGCTGGAAATTATATTACCCAAATTTGGTGCCTGTCTGATGCCCAATGAAACTGGTGGAACCATTAAAAGTGCTAGCAGCAACTAAGGAAAACATCTCCTTATTTTCTGTTCTGCCAAGGCAGCAGCTGAAAGTTTGTTAGGAGATCTCCCAGCCCACCTCCTTTCATTACAGAGTAGCTGACTCTCGACCTTTTTATTTTTTTTTTAATTAAAAAAATGCAGATGTGACTTGCAAATTGCATTATGGGGTTCTTTTGTTTGTTTGTTTGTTTTTCTTAAGCGTCTGATAATCCATATAAAAGACAGAAACAGATTGTTACTGGACAACTTTCAACTTTGTAAAAAGAAGCAATCTCTCCACCCCACCCCACCCCCAAAAAAACCCTCCTAAATCTACAGTGAAAATTTTACATCTGAGCAAACTACTGGCATCACTTTCTTCTCTGAGATGGATCTTCATCCATCTCCCATTAAGCCTTTTAGCCAAAGCCTTTATTGGCCAAGTATAGTTTCTTCAGTTCAAGCCCTTAACCTCCAGTCCTTCTTTTGCTGGCAGCCCGGAGCCTGAATATTTTGGGACAGATGTTCAGGGCCATGGATCATTAAGAAATAAAGATCATTAAGAAATAGGAATTTGCTTTAGGAATTTGCTTTTCTCTGAGTTAGTCTGGAACTTTTCATTCAAAGCTCATTTTGCTGCATGCTGCATTTTTCATTTTCATTTTAATTTTTAACTATGAGATCTGTTACCTATTTTCTAGCTGCAAGTGAAATAAACCACAAAGAATCTCTCTTCTCATTAAAAAAAAAAAATAGAGGGAGAGAGAGAGACTGTAACAGTGGTCTTATGTGGATCTCTGAGGAAAAGAACATATAACTACAAAAGGTTCAAGGCAAGTGGAGAGCTCCACAAATTTCATCCAGGAGACACTGACTGCAGCACTTGGTGCTCTGCAGTTTGGAGCATCCAGTTGTTCCTCTGTGCAGGTTGTAGAGACACATCAAGGTATTATTTCTAATAATCATTTGGGACATAAAGAGGAGAAGAATTTACATCCTGAGTGAAATGAAGGATCCAACAGAAAATTACATTGACTTCATCACTGGATGCCAAAGCTTGATCACTAATTCCTTGCTTGGAAAACAATGTCTGTGTGGAAAGATGTATTGGGCTCACATGACAAGAGTTTAGTAGCAGGGGGACTGCAGGGGGGGCCTCTGTGAGCAGAGCCCAGGAGCTGCCCCATGTCAGACAAGAGCCAGCTCCAGCCGGGTCCAAAAGGGACCC
>VXAA01005852.1:50902-68452 GCA_013399115.1 Anseranas semipalmata | reverse complement strand
GAAGAGCTGCAGCCCGTGGGAAGCCCACGCAGGATCAGTTTGGGAAGGACGGCATCCCGTGGGAGGGACCCCACGTGGATCAGGGGCAGAGAGTGACCGTGAAGGAGCGGCAGAGACAAAGCGTCATGGACTGACCGCAGCCCCCATTCCCCTTCCCCTGCGCCGCTCAGGGGGAGGAGGTAGGAGAGGGTGGATGCGGGAAGGTGTTTGTAGTTTGCTTTTAGTTTGTCGCTGTTCTAGTCCGCTAGTGATTAGGTAATAAATTATATTAATCTCCCTGTGCTGAGTCTGTTTTGCCCATGACGGTAATTGGTGGGTGATCTCCCTGTCATTATCTCAACCCTTGAGCCCTTCTCATCATATTTTTTTCCCCTTTTCCTTTGAGGAGGGGGAGCGAGAGAGCAGTTGTGGTGGAGCTGCTGCCCAGTAGGGTTAAACCACCACAAAGGAACAGGGATTTTGTCAGGGGGTCACTTATTCTGTGAATCCTGAAATGGCTGGAGTAGAACATGGGCATCAGAGGACCAAAGAAATGGTAGGAGCAGGGAGGACTTTTCAGCTCCTGATTGCGTGTTGGAAAGAGACCCAGCTGTACCCTTCCTCTTATTCTTCCCTCCACAAGTTTCCCCAGGAAGAAAACTTGGGTGTATGTGCTGGCAGGGACCCCAAGTACACCACAGTAGGTCTTCTGGTTGGGGTGATTGGCCCCAGGTTTAGATGCTTCAGTAGATAATTGACTCAGATGAAGTAACAGATCCTCTGCACTTAATGTGACTTTAGTTTCCCATTGTTTCTAAAGTAACTTCATGTCTTCAGCTTTTAAAATATCTCAGAAAAATTTGCAAGAGGTTTTTGATTTCTCTCCCAAGCTTGGGTACCACCTGAGCTTCCATGTAGGCTGCACCCAACACTCCGGAGTCCATCAGTTTTGTCTCCTGTTTCTGCTAAAACCAACGGGAATCAGACCCCCATTCTACCATAGGGGTACTTGGGTGATACTAAAGGTGTTGTGAAAACCCGGGAAGCCAGCCTGGGAGGGTTTCATATTGCTCAGCTAGGCACCCATGCATTGCACAGTCAGTGTCTGGAAGGGAATGTGCTGCTCCCATCCATGCCATAACAGTTGAGCCAGGAGTTTCCTAAGAGATGGGCGTGCTTACCGTGCATGAGCTTAGCCTATGTCTCACCCTATGAAGCTGCCCATAGCCTAACCTCAACTTGCACCAGCCAGACCCAGCATGCAACACTTACATCTTCCACAGCTAACAAGGCCAAAAGGAGAGGTGGGGAAATGGGCTGACTCCAACCCTGGGGCCAGAAGACTCAACTGGAGGGATGGAAGGAGATCTCTGAGATCGTGGTCACTCCACACAAGTGCTGGGTTTTGCTCCTGAAGTGGTGTTTTGTCTGGATTCCCTTTATCAGTCCACTGACACAAGGCAGCTACACTTTCCTGTCGCCCACTCTCCTTACATGAGGAAGCTCTATATAGAAAAGCTCTTTGTGCATCATATGATGAACCTTCTCTCTGCAGCTCTTGAGCTAGCTTAAACTCACCCTTTCCCCAGATGAAAGAGAAACTAGAAGATGAGCATAAGGAGATCAGGCAGAGGAACACATATAAGATGCTGTGAATCCTATAAGAAATCTTAGGCCTTCATCAGTTAGGATGGATGTCTGTCAAATACAATTTTGTGCTATTTACTCATGAAAACACATTTGAAATGAATATTTATGTGTTTACCTTGTTTACACAGGAAAAAAAATAGAGCAAGAGCACATGTGAATCTCTTCAGCCAAATTGCTATCACTCTCATTGTATCTAGTTTTTTTGTTTGTTTTTCTAGTTTTTTAATGATAATTTTTTACATTGGAAAGCTGTAAAAACAAAGCTTTTGTGGTCTCACAGAGTTCTGAGAGACTGCAGAAAAATAATGTCTCTGGGATTGATTGTCACCCAAACAAGGTAAAAACTTTGGAAGAAAAAAAAAAAAAAAAGGTATTCATTGAAAGGAACTTCTGTCTTACTGAGTGCTGTGCAAGTTGAGGGTGATTGGCCATTCTGCTATGGTAGGTAAGCAGTCTGCAGAACTGCTGTTGATAATTCCTGATTGTCAGCAGAAATGTACACCTGTTAGAGAATCTAACAGTGGCCCAACTTCACAGACAAATGCCAAAGATTCTGCTTAAAAAGTTGCTATCATATAGTTTTGGTAGGAAGCACAGTGTGGTGAGGCTGGGTTTCTGACTTGGGTCCATGGGAGAAGAAAGGCAGTAGTCCTCTTGTCTGACTGATGCAGAGCAGTATGTGGGCATAATTGGGAAGGGAAGAAGAAAGCAAGCATGTGAGCTCATTTACCTTCACTAGCTAGTTCTGGAGTTCACCAAAGAAAATACTGCATAGGTCATTTCTTCCTTCCCAGTCTTCCAGAACTTAAAAATTACATGTGGGGGGAGCACAACTCTTCCAGGACATGTTTTTATTAGTAAGGGAGCTCTTACAAAGGCACAGCTCTTACAAATTGCACACTGAGGGAAAACAAGATACTGAGAAATTAATTAGTGGGACGGGATGATGTGATGGTTAATTCTGGAAAGACAAACAGCCTTGTGATCTACCTGACCTTGTAAAAGAGGTTGGGAGCCTAGGAAATGGTTGATTATGGGACCAATTTCCATCGGCAGAAATGCTACCATTGGAATTTTGTGGCTCCCAGAGTACCACAAAACTTCACTTGTCAGCCTTTTATTACCATCATTGGCATTGAACGGACACAAGAACACCTGCACAAAAAAGCAACGAGGGTCTTGTTCTTTGCCTTATCCTTTCAAAAAACAGGGTTCATGAGAAAAAAATTAAATATGAAAACCCTGATCCTACATGAGAGTATGCCCTGCATCAGAGTTTCTCAGGAGATGGTATGCAAAGCCACATTTAGTGATGCATAAAAGATCAGAAGTTATACCATCTTCATAATATTTTCAGTTTAAAGTTTGATAGAAAGGTGCATCTTGGTCCATACAAGAAGTCAAGGACTTTGAAGGTTTGTGGTCCAAAATAATTGGCTTTCTTTTCTCTAGGCAAAAATAAATGTGCAAGGACTTTCCAGCGTCTGAAAACAAACAAACAAACAAACAAACAACAACAACAAAACAAACAAAAAACAAAACAAAACAAAAAAAAAACTGTAGAGTATCAAGAAGACTCTAGAAGATGAGCAAATATCTTGTATTTGCAAATGATGAGCAAATACCTTGTATATCCAACCCAGCATAGTCTTTCAGGCATAAATCTACTGTAGTAAACTAATCATGAACAGGGCTCACACTCTGGATATCAGTGGCAGTGCTGCTGAGCTGTCCCTGCTACACCTCTGCCCTGGTCAATCTTCTCATTCCTCTCCTGAAGTGCCACAAAGCACAGTTTGGGAAAAAGCACAGGATGTTCTGACACCATGTTTGGTAGGGACAGTTCCTGTGCAACCTCAACCCAAAAGAAAGGGAGGGTCCAAATCCATTTCCTGAGCCTGACAAAAACAATACTTGTGTCTCTGGGGAAAGGACTCACAGAAAATACAACATGTTTAGCTATTTGGGTTGGATATGGAGGTCACATCAAAAGATGTTGAGTGGCTTGCTGCTCCTTACATCAAACAGAATGAACATCATGAGGCCCATCGGCACCCCATTTCCCCTTGCTTTTGCTCTGCAAACACCCCTTTTTGCCACATCAGAGATTCAGCCTGGCTGCATAAAGCCAACAGCAAAGGAAGCGAAGGAGCAGTGCTGACGTGTTTCAAATAATTTTGTTTGGGACAAAAAAACTTGCATGGATCACAGATTGATGCTACTCCATGTATCGTGAGTGGAACCTTTTTCTGGAAAAAGTGGCAAAGCCAGAAAGCAAACTTAGGATTTGAGTCCTAACCCGGTGCCCTGGTGTCTCCAACTGAATACTAGCAGGAAATGAAAAAAGCAAGGAAAAAGAAAAAAAAAGGAAAAAAAAGGAAAAGAAGAAAAAAAACACAACCAAACAAAAAGGAAGAATAACTTCTGATAACTTCTGCATGGAAATGTGGCTGCAGCGGCTGCGGATATTTGATAACACTATAGACACAAAGCAGATGCACTGTCCCAGTATTTGTTGGCAGGAATCGTCCAGCGACTCGATCCAGACTGCTGAAGGGAGGGTGAGGTGGGAAGGGAGCCTGCATGCGCTGCGCAGAGGAATTGCTATCAGCATGCTACGCTTCACTCGTGGCGTTTGTCCCCCACCTACTCACACAGTAGGTTTGTGACTAATCTGTTTATTTTTAGTGGGAAGCATGAGTAGGTAAATATGTGCTCTGAGCTGATATTTTAGGCAGGGAGGTTTAATTATGTATGTGTGCTAATTATTGTTATGTTTCTGAGTATTATTGATTTTGGACTCACTCCTGCACACCCCTACGCACCAGAAGAGAGAATAAGTTGTTTGGCTGCTATCACAAACACTGCTACTACTGTACAAACTGATTAGGGTGCAGGATTTTTTTTCCACTGGTTCTTCGCTGGAAAAGTCTGAGCTGTTGGAATTTGCCAAAAAGGTCTTGGGAAAGAAACCTCCTGTTTATCTGCAGAGGAGAGGCTATGGACATGCAAGTTGTCCCCACATTACACCTGCAAAATGCAGCCACCAAGAGGTACAGGTGACACATGGACTGAGCCTCTGTTCTTGCTCTGTATTTGCTTCTTTTGCTGCAAGAAGCCATGAAATCATCTGTAGCAGCTCCAAAATTGGCAATGAGCTTCGCCCATCCTGCCAAATCTGTTGATGACTCACACCTTGCCGCATCTGATAAGTCAATGAAGCTGATCAGGGTTCAGGTCAGTAAGAAATTGAGTCTTTCTCCTTCTGCTTGCATGGTAAATCTGCAATCCTTCAACCAGTTGTGTAAGCACTTGGCCATGCTCCAGTCACCCTAAATCCCACAAGCAGCATGAGATTCCTCTCTCATGCACAAATATGTCCTAGGGCATCCTTGCATGGGAACTTTTCCTAATGAAAACTTTATAAAATGGAAAATTAACACTGAACTTGGGATCTTCGGACAAATTTCGTTTGGATACCCAACTTCGACCAGACTTCTTGGGTCAAACCCTCTGAGGGTAAATATCTGTTTTTTCCGTAATGCTCCAGTTCAATCGCAAACCTGATCTACATGGTTTGGGTAACGTTATAAAAATAAAACTTCCTATAAACAACACTAAAAACCTTAAAGCAGATAGGCAAAAAAACTACAAGGTGTGGTAAAATGGCATGATTTTGATTAAAACTGAGAATGGAAAGGCAAGCCAGAGTTTAGACTTTGAATGACCCTGACCAGCTTGGACGAGCTGAAGACCTGTCGTAATATTATCCATAGCTTTATCTTGTTCCACTTATTTTCTAGTCTCTAAATCAAACAACTCTAATGAATCACCGTCACCCCAAGCAGACATCTCTTCTAATCACATTGTCATGACAATACATCTTTGTAATATTGCAGATGCTCAGGAACATCTTATAAACAGGATGTAAGTGAACATCTATTAAAAAATTAACTAGATTGCTGGAGTTGCTAAATATTATTAGATGTTTCATAATACTAAGTGTTTTATGGCCAACATATAAACCAGCAGCTGCTGTTAGACAAGTTTGTTTTTCCATTCATAATCAAATTTTGGCTTGCAGAAGGGTGTTATTTTGCTACCCTTATTCTTTTTCTGGGAATTGTTGCACCAAGCACAGACAAACAGAAAGAAACTATCATGTTAACATTTTTTTTCATGGGTTTCTTTATTTTTGTTTAATCCACCCACCTACTCCCCCATCAATTGCTGATAGCTCTCCTCTGCTGCTTTTGTGCTGCTGGAGATCACATAATCACAGGATGGCTGAGGTTGGAAGGGACCCCTAGAGATCATCCAGTCCAACGCCCTGCCAAGCAGGGTCACCTAAAGCACGTTGCACAGGATGGCATCCAGGTGGGTTTTGAATATCTCCAGAGAAGGAGACTCCACAGCCTCTCTGGGCAACCTGTTCCAGTGCTCTGTCACCCTCACAGTAAAGAAGTGCTTCCTCATATTCAGCCAGAACTTCCTGTGCTTCAGTTTGTGCCTGTTGCCTCTTGTCCTGTCGCTGGGCACCACTGAAAAGAGTCCGGAGATGGCTCACTGTGTCTGCATCTGCTGCACGGGGGGGTCCCATATCTGGGGGGGTGTCCCAAACCCCTTCCTGAATCCATACCATCATGGAGCTGGACTGTACACTGGCTTTTCCATCTATACTGATTTCCCTACAAAAGAAAGCCTGGAGCATGCCTACATTGCAGCCATACCAAACCGGTCTGTGGTTGCATGGATGGTGGATCAAGAGTTAGGAGAATCACCATGTTTGTTCCAGGGTATGCACAGAGGAGGCTTGGAGGTACAAGTCTAGAAGAGAAACAAGTTCATTTTTTTCTCAGGTTCTTGAATAAATTACAGCAATATAAAGATGAAATGTGCTTCTTGACACATAAATGTGTCCAAAAGAGAGAGCTCCACCAGGCTGGCCAGGAGAAGGGTGACAACTCACCCAGCATCAGCAATAAGAGAGGAAAATCTAGCCTGGGACATGACTTTCCTGTACCATTGCAGCACCCTGAAGGTCTAGTGAGGGGTCCACCTGACCCACAAAGTGTAAAGCAAGGGGCAGACAGATGAATGGAGGTGAGGGAGCACGAGGAGGCATGGACAGCAACCAGCAGCCATCACTGCCCAACAGAAGTCATCAAGATTTCTGCACTCATTGGTGACGTAGGTCTACCTGCAGGTGTCTACAGGGGAATTTTCCCGGTGATGGGGCACAGACTGGAAAAGCACAAACATATTTTTGGAAGTCTAACAGATAGATAACAATAGCCAGAAGCAATTGGTCTCTCCATAATGGGTGTGAGAAGCCAGAGAGAACAACGTCTGCAGCAGAACAGAGATGGAGGTGTCATTGAACAGACCACCCCCTCTGAGCTCTCCCACCTTCTCTTCCAGCACTCTCTGCAAGGGTTCCTCTATCTTATCTTCTTCTGCTTGTTGGTGTTCAACTGGGTCCCAATTTTGGTCCTTTGTATTTATTTCCATCCACCTTCTCTCCTGATGTATTTCTTCTGTGCTTCAGTGACTGCCATACATCCGTGATGCTGAACCTCAACACTGGGCTCTGGCCTCTCTTTTCCACTCCAGCCTGACACTGCTTCTGGCACTCCACCCCACCACACCCCCAGGACCTGCTATTCAAATACTCATTTTTTCCAGGAAAGAACTCATTTTCCTTTCAGAACCCACCTTTCCATCTCCCCTTGACTCCCAGACCTTTGACTCCTTTTCCTCCTTTCCTCTCTTTGCTGCATCATGTCACCTGGTCTTTTCTTTGGTTCCCAAGTCCATGCTTTCCTCTTTGAGACCAAGACCCCACACAGTATCAGCCATACACTTGAAGTTCTACACACAGCTGTGCTAAGACCTCTCCTTTTCTACCTTCACTGCTCCCTGTCTTTAGAAACCTGTGTTTTTACCGCAAGGGACAAGATCTAGACCCTCATTTCAGAATGTGCTGGCTTATCTCTATCTTGTCATCTAATTTCTCTTTTTTGCTTCTGCACATTCTTGGCCTTGTGCCTTTGCCCCTTCCTTGTGTTCATCTGTCAAACATTCTCTTTTCTTCAAAGCGCTGCTTAAAATTCAGCTCTCCAAGCAGCACTCCTCTTTTCTAATCACTGGTAACCCCGGATAATCCTTACCATGAAATATTTTCCCATGCTCTGCCATGTGTTTAACTTGACTACTTCAGATTTCAAAGTCTCCTAGACAGGGAGTATGTCTTATCTGTAATCTATAAAATATTGTTCACATCTATGCTACTTTACAAACCTTATCTAATACATGGATTTCACTGCAGTGTATTTATGATCAGCCACGAAAGGATGAGGAGGGCCAACTAAGATGTGAAGTTAACCATGTAAAGCCTAAAACAAAGAACCCAACAATACGAAGAGATCGATTTCGCATGAGATTTTGCTTTGTATTGTAAAGAAATTATTATTCACAACTACATTTGAGCAAAGAGCTGGGTTTGTTTGTTTGTTTGCTTGCTTCATTGCTTCCACCCAGGAGGAATTTCCTCTGAAGCATAGTTTTGTGAATAGATATCTCACGTTGCTTTTTTTCTGATGACAACAGCTTTGCTAACACATCAGGTCTGGACAATCACAGGACCATGCTCAGGACCATACTCTGACTCTGTCTGGCTTATTGAGAGAGTTGTAGATAGTGAAATGAGGCTGTTGGGAGCATGCATACTGCCAAAAGTCAGGACAGTAGTGAATGAGGCAGAAAACACAGAAGTGTTTTTTGAAATCTAAGAAGAATGCAGGGTGACCTTCAATGCTGCTATAGTCACCAAAGTAGTACCTGCAGACCTCCTACATGGTGAGAAGGTCATTTGGAAATAGAGGAAAGGCAGCTTTTAATATTAGCCCCCTATTAAATCATGCTTGAGCTCTAAAAACTACATCACTGCAAACATACTCAGCAGTTGCCCAGCCACTAGCAGTAAAAGGTTTGGCAGAACATACAGCAGCAGCTGCTGTATCTTGTGTACAAAGTCAACACCTAGATTGCTGTTTCCTTGTAAACTTAAGTTACAAGGTGCGGCTGTTGCTAACATTCTTATATTCCACCCAACGTGAAGTGGCTCAGCAGAATGACTGTGGCTGACCTGTTGCATTTGTAAGCATGGCCTTGATGCTGGGGCCAGGAAGAAGGAAAACTCATGTAATTAGCAGCTAATAAAGCCCAACTGCTGCGAATGTTCCCAGAGCACCTAAGTGTCATCTGTTGCTGACCTGCGCAAACCATGGTGGTTCCAGTGGAGACGAAAGGAGTTGCTGTCATATGCTTTCAGAAAGCAGTACACTTAACCAATCACTAGCTAATGTATACCACGGGTTTTACGTGTGTGTGTGTGTGCGTGTGTCTGTGTTAGAAGTACTGCATAC
Organism: Anseranas semipalmata; assembly: GCA_013399115.1. Taxonomy (NCBI): domain Eukaryota; kingdom Metazoa; phylum Chordata; class Aves; order Anseriformes; family Anseranatidae; genus Anseranas; species Anseranas semipalmata. The sequence goes on along the minus strand of VXAA01005852.1, from coordinate 59,396 downwards.
GTAGCTTCTGGCTAATGGCATTGAAAAGTCCAGATTATCCTACAGAGTATACACATGTACAACAAAATTTAAAGTGACACAAGTAATTTTCTCCTCCTTTGAAAAATAAATGTCAGCATATAATTAATTGGAATTGAGGCTTGTGAGTAGGTATGAACTAGTGTAGCTCTACTGCCATCAGCGTGGGCTTGTGTAAACCCCATTTGAACCCAGCCAAATGCTCTAAACCAAGACCTGCAAACCACTTTATCTCATATCAGAACCACAAAAACCTAACCATCTTTGGACATCACCACATGTTAATATCTGTATAGTTGTAGCTATGACCTCTAAGGATGCATGGGACACAGGTTCTTTCTGGAAGAAACAATATCTTTCACTAGATCAGCTATGCAGTCCACAAAAGGTAACATTTATGGCATGCAGAGCAACCTTCACAGCTGAAACCAGCACTGGAGATGGTGAGTTGGACGCTACAGGCCAGAATTTGCCCACCTACTTTAGGCAGTTAATTTTGGCAGCACCTAAGATATCGTTGATCAAGGGTGTGTAGTCCTCTGCAGTCTGACTCATAATCTTGGCCTGGAATTAGGTAGTAAAGATGATACATCTATAACCATAATAGGTAATAAAGATGATATATCTATAATAGCAAAATAAGGCTGAAAATGAGCACTGCTGGTCATTGATGGCACAGGCTTCCTCTGGGGAGCAGATAACGTGGGGAGAGCCCTGGAGGAGAAGGACAGTCGTGTTTTATTGTTCAGGCATCACCCGGGGATGTTGCAGGGAAGGGAGGAAGCGTGCTGGAAGAAAGTGATGATTTGTCAATTAAAATTTGCCAATTAAGGAAAGAAGTTGCAGGGCCCTGCAGGGAGCTGCTGAGCAAGGACACCAGATGAGCAGCGAGATCGGCAGCTCAGGATGGCAAACTGGCCCGAGGAAAGACACAGCAGTTGGTTAATTACATGAGGAAGGCTGGGGACCAGAGGGAAGACTCTAGAAGATGCATTTTTCTATTTCTTTCCTTTTTATTTAGCCCTAAGTCCACATAGTATCCAAGCAACCCAGAATCACAAAACGGATTTTATCCTCACGCTACCCTGTGAAGTAGGGAGATGGCCAAATGCTCGGGAGCCAAGGGAAAGGGCAGAGCAAATGATTTATTTGCCTGGGGTCATAGAGACTCTCTAACCCAGATGATGCGAGCCCCAGTTCAGTGTCTTCACCACAAAGGCATGCTCCCCCAAAAGGAAGGAAGCTGGTCAGCAACCTGCTGGTGTTTATTTGAGAAGAGAGGCCTGAGGATAAGAAAAACACTAATAGAGGGGGACAGAGATTTCTCTCTCACACACACATGCAAATCACCTTATTATTATAGACTTTTTCCACTGGAAAAAATTACATATGTGTTATTCCCATCTTTGCTCACACACTGGAGTGAAGCTCACCTTGCACAGCAGCCTTGGGTCAGCTCATAAAAGAGATGGGTCTTGGTGAGGGATTAAGGACAACCATGGGCTTTTTCCAGACTTCATAAAAAGGACTTTTGAAACCTCTCTGACATGGATGCTGCAGGTTTCCAACCTGTCACTTCCACCATCTGAACAGCTTGGTGATGGTGATGCATCTTCCCCAGTGCAGAAGCACTCCCTTGTGATTTTTAGGCTGGCTGCTCAGTACTAATATAAAATCACTCAGTACTGGATGGTCTATTAGTCATTTGGATCCAACATGGTCTTCCTTGCTTCAACAAAAGGCTTTCTTGCTCAGAGGCTCTAATATGAAAGCTCACCTGAATGAGCAGAGTACGGGAGATAGGTCATCTCTGCACACATCAGAAGTCATCTTCCTCCACTCCAGGTGCTCATCTCTGCTTCTTCAGAACTAGGAGCTTTTAATTTTCTCCTCCATGAGATTTTTTACATTGCCTCTGAAATGTAAGCTGGATTGCAACCCTGGAAATTTAATAAACACCAACCATGTCAGTTCCGTGACTCACAGCACGTTTGTGTTTGGTACCCTGCAGGATGCTCCAGTTTTGCCCTCTCCAGGAGTCTTCACTACAGTTTCCACCACCTGTCCCTAGAGACCATTAAAACATGTCCAATGCATTTTCTGTTATATCTGGAAATATTGCCTTTGCTCAGTTCCATTTCTCAAAGAAAAACTTGTGATGTTCTCCAGGAGAGCCTCCATCCTAAGCAAAGTTCATTTGCATGCAGGCAGAATTTAATTATGATTTCAGAGAATAAATTACTGCTCTCATTCTCTCCAACCCTTATTTGTTTCTCTTACACGTGTTTTCCACACTGCCTTCAGTGGTTAACATAAGCACTTTATTCCATTACAGGAAGCAACTATCCTTCCTCCTTCTCATAAGGACAAATAATGGAGGATTTCCCACAAATATTTTAACCCATCACAGTTTCTTCAGTTGTGGACTTCTGACAACATGCTGTTCAAGACGTTTCTTTTCAAATAATAGCTTTTCTATTCCTATGTGAATCATAAAATGTCAGCCTTTAAGAGTTGCAGAAAACATATGAAGAACTAAACCGGGCTTGCACCTTCCTGTTCACTCTTAGACATCACTTCAAAATGTCAAGGAATGAACAGCAGAACAAGAAACTAAATGCAGATTAGTAAAAAGCATCATTTCTCCCTTCCATTTGAGTCTGGGAAAGACATGAATAATTCGTGTTCATAATGTTGTGGTACATGGCATGACCAGATTAAAGGATTTGTTTTTTTTCTGGTGGTAATTTTTTTTTATTTTTGAGCTATTTCCTTTGTCAAGTGATCATGAAGGAGACCAGCCTGCTACCAAGCTCAAACTGCAACGTAAAAGAGAGATTAAGTATTATTGTTCTTCGCAGGAAACTGTGCCTCCCACTGTAAACAGCTTGTGCTGTTCTGGTTTGAGTTCAATGTGAAACATCTGCATAGGATTGTTTATGCTCCTGCAAAACAAGAGTGAGCTTGCGGTATGGCTGGAGAAAACTGGCTTCATTCCTACAGGGCTTCATGCAGGTGCCATCTGATAAAGGCACCTGAGCCTTTGATTTGTCTTTTACATCTATAAGTATATGCTTTTACGACCCCCTCCAAAAAATCATATGTTTAAGACAAAACTCATGTAAGTCATCTGACAGCTTAGCCCTTCAGCATCCAAATACAAGGCCATAAAAGAAAAAAAAAATGTTATGTGCTCATGTTTCAGAAATGAAGCACCCAATTAAGCAAGTCAGTCTTTCCCAAGCAGCAACCTTTCTCCTCTTCCATTATAATCAAGTTCTACTATTTTGACAAAACAATTTTACTTTAAATGAAACAATAAATTCTCAGTAGCTGAATCTAAAAGCAAACAGAAGTTGAAGCAGTGGCACAGAAGCCCCTGAAAACCCAAAGTAACAGTGGCCTTTAGTTTCTCAGTTTAACCCATTCACACTACACTTGGCCCTGAGCTCTGCACTGTCACGGCTGTTAGAAATCTCATGGACTCCTTGCTTTCATCTTACCGCATGCCAGCAGTATCCTACTAGTTCAGAAGAGAGTAGCATTGACTAAATAGCAATGGAAACTAAAATTGTGCGCTAATACAAAGCTGCAGGGGAGAAGGAGCAGGAGCAAGTCCCAGAGTCCTTCTAACCTTACCCCATCTTATTTCAGCCCTCCCCACTCCTCTACCATGATATGGGGTGAGAAGAAACTAGAGTATTCTTTGGTAAACATCCAGAAGACCTTGATGCTTCAGATTTTATGAGTCTCCCAGCAACGATGCCACCAATATCCCAGGCACTGGGCTTCCTAAAACCAAGCCCTTCCACCAGAAATATCCTCTGGTCATCATCTGAAGCACCTGAAATCTACTCATACAGCACATGGGTGCTCCCCCAGGTTCTCCTTCAGGGCTCTGCCTGACACAGCTAACTCACCCCCAGAGCTGCTTTTCCCCTGAAACACAGCTTCTGATCATTGTTTGGGTCACTTTGCACCTTCTTTGATTCCTTCCAGACATATTCTTTGGACAATTTGCAATCTTGCCCCAGCACCGAAGAACCCTCCATGGTGAGTTCTCTTTGGTCAGGAGAATCATAGAATCAAAGTATGGTTTGGGTTGGAAGGGACCCTTAAGGATCATCTAGTTCCAGCCCCCTGCCATGGGCAGGGCCCCCTCCCACCAGCCCAGGCTGCCCAAGGCCCCATCCAGCCTGGCCTTGGGCACTGCCAGGGATGGGGCACCCACAGCTTCTCTGGGCAGCCTGGGCCAGGGCCTCAGCGCCCTCAGAGGGAAGAATTTCTGCCCAGCAGCTCACCCAAACCTGCCCTCTTTCAGCTTAAAGCCGTTCCCCCTGCTCCTGTCACCGCACCCCTGACCAAGAGTCCCTCCCCAGCTGTCCTGCAGCCCCTGGAGGCACGGGAAGGCCGCTGGGAGGTCTCCCCGGGGCCTTCTCTTCTCCAGGCCCAACACCCCCAGCTCTCAGCCGGGCTCCACAGCAGAGCTGCTCCAGCCTCTGAGCACCCTCGCGGCCTCCTCTGGGCCCGCTCCAGCAGCTCCATGGCCTCGTGCTGGGCCCAGAGCTGCAGGGGGGCCTCAGAGAGCGGGGCAGAGGGGGACAATCCCCTCCCTCGCCCTGCTGCCGCGCTGCTGCTGCTGCAGCCCAGGGTGCGGGTGGCTTTCTGGGCGGCAAGCACATGTTGCCGGCTCGTGTCGAGCTTCTCATCCACGAGCACCCCCAGGTCCTTCTCCTCAGGGCTGCTCTCTATCCATTCTCTGTCCAGCCTGGATTTGGGCTTGGGATTGCCCCGGCCCAGGTGCAGGACCTTGCACTTGGCCTTGCTGAACTCCATGAGGTTTGATACATCCATGAAGATAGATCAGCACAAGGCACTGGCATTAAGAAAAACTTTTCAAAAACAGATAGTGTGTGGAAGAGGAGGATGAATTTGTACACATCATGACTTCAAAGTCAGAACGTCACTGTCACAAACTCGGAGGAGCAAGGCTGTAGCCAAGACACCATGCTCAGCATGGAGCGTGTTGTGTCAACACACAGCTAGGCTGGGTCCCTGCCAAGCCAACTAGAAGGTATCTACACTAAGTCCTCTTGGGTTGGATTATTTGTGTTTTGGTATTAAAATCTGACAAATAAACCTAACAATATTTTTGGCAAGACTCCAACAGCAGCAATAGCGAGTGTTATGTTAACATAAGTTACTACTTACTGCACTGCAATACACAACATGTCTGGCCAAGGGAAGCAGAAGACAAGTCTGCTAGACAAGTCACACCAAACAGCGTGAATTGCAGGAACAAGACTGCCCTGTTTCACTTGGCTTCTTTGCAGTTTTTGGTGACAATGAAGGATGAACTCTCTAGAAGTATGAGTATGATATAAAGATGAGCAGGAATGGGTGGAATATAACAAATGCAGGGCTCAAACAAAAAGAAACAGAACAAAGAAATCATAAGTCTCCAGGAGAAACAATCACCATGTTCTGCAGGAACAAAACCCAGGCTATCCAGGTGCATCCTTACATTCCCACTGCTTGTCATCTTCCAAAGCTCACCAGTGATCTCAAAAAACAATGAAGGAGCTGTCATGACTTGAATGGCCATTGCCATAAGACACTGTAGCAAATGGGCTGTCCAGGGAAGGTGAATGGTTTTGCAGGATGGGCTCATTCATTTGCAGAGAACAGGACAGTATCATCAAAGAGCCACAAAAATGTAAAGCAAAGGAAGAAGACAAGTTAGACTCCTTGCTGGAGACTCCATAAATTCCTGGGGGATTCGTATCATTTCTATCCTTCCTGTTGTACAATGAAATCTCATTACATCCAGGAGTCTGCACACATCCCATGGGACAACAATACTAATTGCACGGTTGGTGTCATCACACTTCTTGATGGCATAGTTGACAACCTGCAGTTCGCAAGCCCATGTCTTGGTTCAGAACAGACTTGCTGAGCTCTCCAGTCCTGGGCTACAAAAGGGGTCCCTAGATGGCTCCTCTGTCTCCCTTTCTGCCTCTCACCAGCCCAAAGGGCTTCATCTACCTGTGGGGTAGCTCATGAGCATCTCCAAAGACAAGGCACACGTGCAACACAACAGCTTGCTTTGTGCCTTGCAAGCAGTGTCCCATGCTCAATCCTGCTGAATGCCCCATCCCACTGCAGCCTCTTTTCTCTGAGGCATGGGAATCCAGATCTTCTTGACCTCTGGTGAGGAGGTGGCCTCATGCTTTTCTGCAGCCGTCCTAACTGTCTAGGGAACTTCTTGGTGATTTCCAAAGGGAATCTCACTCATATTTGAGCTGAAAACCTCCATTCATTACATTACAGCCATCCTGCTAATCTCTACGTTGTAGACATTATTGCAGCATGAACGTGAAGTCCGGGAAGAAAAAGACAGAAAAGAAGGGAAAAGGTAACCGTGAAGTCCTTTGGCAAGCACACAAAGGACATCCTTTCTGCCAGAACCAAGAACAAGGGTATGATTCAGGATGAAAACAAACCTCACTCTTAAGAAAGTGGTCGGACAGGAAAAGTGATTTTCAGTGGCTTTAAGAACTCAGAAAAATTATTTCCTAGGGGTGGAAGGTGAGGAGGAATGAGGTAATGGAGTGCTTAGTCCACCTCAGCCAGGAATTTGATATCTTTGTTTTACCTAGAGAGCCACTGTAAGCTTTGCAAACAAGTGTGCCACCACCAAATCAACCATCTGAGTACAAACCAGGACTAACCATGTCTCACCATAACAGGAGCTGCCGCTCTCACAGTGGGATTTTAGTCATTCCCCTCCATTTGTCCTGCTGGCATCTGCACTCCATTGTTTCCCACATCCCACTCACCACTTGGCAGCTGTAGACACCACATACATCCAAGGCAGGCAGCTGTCCAGATCACTTTTTCTGCTCAACTCTTGCAAGGTAGCTAAAGTTTCAGGATCAGAGTTGTCCACGTCTTCTTGTACCTTGCTTGAGAAAATTCAAACGGTCCAGGTTATATTTACCCTCAAGTTCAACATCTGCAACCACCTGTCCCCCAGCCCCAGTTTGTTTCAGCTTTAGGTTCCTATTTTATTTCCAGACATGACCACAATATTGTTGTATAAAGCATCTGTACTAACACTTATGGTAACAGAAGCAACTCTGAGCCCCACGGTACGTACAGAGTAGAGTGTCTGATCAGACCAGGAAATTGCTCTCTGAATCCATGCAATAGCATCAGTCTAACTTGATAATACTATTTTGTAATAAGGCCCTATTACGTGCTCTCTGTACTCACCCAGCTCTGGTTTGCAGCATCTTCCTGGTTTTTTGTCCCAAGACACTTTGCAGATCTTTATTGTTATTTTGGTCTCTTCAACTCCAACTATTGCAGAACTTGTCCCTCCCTCAGGACAGATTCAGAGGGAGCACTGAAGCAGTACCAGCAACCAAATGAGTTTGTATGTCCTCAGGGCAAAGCCAGCCAGGCTCCACCTTGACCAAAATCACTGCTTTACAGGGACGGCAGTCTGACAACTTCTAGTTGTCAAATTAGCACATATGGGCTTGCGTTTTGCACATTTACACGGTTGGTTAGAGCAAAAGCCATAAATCAGAATAAAACCACGCTGTGGTCACCCCTGGATCTATATTTTATATTTTTGCACACAAAAAAGAAAGATGCACGGTGCTCACTAACAACTATTGAATCCAGTTATAGATTGATGCAATTGAGAAAATATTTCTGAGCACCCAAACCCTTGTCCAGACACTTTTTCAATATTAAGAAATACTAGAAAGTGGGAGATCACTACAATGCTTTGTTAGTTCCTTGCGTCACCATTGTCCAAATGTGGCTGCAGAGAGTATGTACAAGTAAGAGTCTGGAGAGGAAAACAAATATTCCTATTTCTGGGAACACTGGAGCTACAAAACTTTGTTCTCACTAAACTTGTGCTACTTCCTACTTCTCGTGGTTTGTTCTCATGCTGTTTTTAACCTCTTCTCAACCCAATATAGAATTTCTATTTCATGTCCAAAACAAACTAAGGAAAAAAACAGAAAACACAGCACATTTGAAAAACAATTGAGCAGAAACCTTTTCATTCCCAAAAGGACTTTAACTGCAATTTAGGTCATTTTTTTCCCCCCCTAATGAGTTCACATGTTCCTATTTTAACTTGTTACAAAAGCAGCACTGTAGTGCCTCTAAATGAAGAGTAGGCTCTATTTTCTTGTTAAATAACAAAATGGGCAGGTTTGGAAAAAAAAAAACAGCTAAATCTCTAGCTAGACAATCTGTTTTAAAGGTGATTTTTTCTACCTCATTACTACATCCTCAGATTAAGAAAAACAGCCGGATGGGATGAGAAGGGGGATGCATCCTACATGCTTTGAGAACTTGTGAAACCAAGGTATGCAGAGAGTAAAGTTTTTTTTTTTTTTTTTTTTTTTTTTTTTTTTTTTTTTTGGATTTTTTGAGGACTTTTCTTTTCCCT